>CM038679.1:413421110-413948505 GCA_021605205.1 Aegilops longissima
AGCATCAAGATCTATTGAGATAGATCAAAAACGCTTGATAAGTTTTGTCAATAAGTACATACCTTGTCAAGATTTTGAAGTAATTCAAAATGGAACAGTCAAAGAAAAGTTCTTGCTGTGTTGCAAAGGTGTGAAATTGAGTAAGACTCAAATCCGACCACCGCAGAAAATAGAAAAGTGAATGAAAGTCATTCCCTATGCCTCATCATAGGTTCTATAAAGTATGCTATGCTATGTACCGGACCTATTGTATACCTTGCTCTGAATTTGGCAAGGAGTACAATAGTGATCTAGGAGTAGATCATTGGACATTGGTCAAGAACATCCTTAGTGAGGACTAAGGAAATATTTCTCGATTATGGAGGTGATAAAAGAGCCCGTCGTAAAGAGTTACATCGATGCAAGCTTTTTACACTGATCCAGATGACTCTAAGTCTCAATCTGGATACATATTGTAAGTGGGAGCAATTAGCTAGAGTAGCCCCGTGCGGAGCATTGTAGACATAGAATATTTGCAAAATACATACGGCTCTGAATGTGACAGACCCGTTGACTAAGCTTCTCTCACGAGCAAAACATGATCATCCCTTAGTACTCTTTGGGTGTTAATCACATAGTGATGTGAACTAGATTATTGACTCTAGTAAACCCTTTGGGTGTTGGTCACATGACGATGTGAACTATGGGTGTTAATCACATACAGATGTGAATATTAGTGTTGAATCACATGATGATGTGAACTAGAGGAAATATGCCCTAGAGGCAATAATAAAGTTATTATTTATTTCCAAGCACCCCTTGAAGGAAATATGCCCTAGAGGCAATAATAAAGTTATTATTTATTTCCTTATTTCATGATAAATGTTTATTATTCATGCTAGAATTGTATTAACCGGAAACATAATACATGTGTGAATACATAGACAAACATAGTGTCACTAGTATGCCTCTACTTGACTAGCTCGTTGAATCAAAGATGGTTAAGTTTCCTAGCCATAGACATGAGTTGTCATTTGATTAATGGGATCACATCATTAGGAGAATGATGTGATTGACATGACCCATTCCGTTAGCTTAGCACTTGATCGTTTAGTAAATTGCTATTGCTTTCTTCATGACCTATACATGTTCCTGTAACTATGAGATTATGCAACTCCCGTTTACGGAGGAACACTTTGGTACTACCAAGCGTCTGGCGTAATCGGGTGATTATAAAGGAGTACTACAGGTGTCTCCAAAGGTACATGTTGGGTTGGCGTATTTCGAGATTAGGTTTTGTCACTCCGATCGGAGAGGTATCTCTGGGCCCTCTCGGTAATACACATCACATAAGCCTTGCAAGCATTGCAACTAATAAGTTAGTTGTGAGATGATGTATTACGGAACGAGTAAAGAGACTTGCCGGTAACGAGATTGAACTAGGTATTGGATACCGACGATCGAATCTCGGGTAAGTAACATACCGATGACAAAGGGAACAACGTATGTCGTTATGCGGTTTGACCGATAAAGATCTTCGTAGAATATGTAGGAACCAATATGGGCATCCAGGTTCCGCTATTGGTTATTGACCGAGAATAGTTCTAGGTCATGTCTACATAGTTCTCGAACCCGTAGGGTCCGCACGCTTAACGTTTTCGATGACAGTTTATTATGAGTTTATAAGTTTTGATGTACCGAAGGTTGTTCGGAGTCCCGGATGTGATCACGGACATGACGAGGAGTCTCGAAATGGTCGAGACATAAAGATTGATATATTGGAAGCCTATGTTTGGACTTCGGAAAGGTTCCGGATGAAAACAGGATGTTACCGGAACACCGGGGGGTTACCGGAACCCCCCGGGGGTCAATGGGCCTTGATGGTCCATAAGGGAGAAGAGGAAGGGCCGGCCAGGGCAGGCCGCGCACCCCCTCCCCCTCTAGTCTGAATAGGACAAGGAGAAGGGGGGGCGGCGCCCCCCTTCCCTCTTCCCCCTCCCAAACCTAATCCAACTAGGAAAGGGGGGGGAGTCCTACTCCCGGTGGGAGTAGGACTCCTCCAGGCGCGCCTCCCTAGGGCCGGCCGCCCCCCCTGCTCCTTTATATACGGGGGCAGGAGGGCACCCCATGAGACACAAGTTGATCTACGTGATCGTTCTTAGCCGTGTGCGGTGCCCCCTCCACCATATTACACCTCGGTCATATCGTCGGAGCTTAGGCGAAGCCTGCGTCGGTGGAGCATCATCATCGCCACCACGCCGTCGTCTTGTGAAACCCATCCCCGACGCTTTGCTGGATCGGAGCCCGGGATCGTCATCGAGCTGAGCGTGTGCAGAACTTCGGAGGTGCCGTCGTTCGGTACTTGGATCGGTCGGATCGTGAAGGCGCACGACTACATCAACAGCGTTGTTATAACGCTTCGCTTCACGGTCTCGACAGTGCGTGGACGGACACTCTCCCTCTCGTTGCTATGCCATCACCATGGTCTTGCGTGTGCGTAGGAAATTTTTTGAAATTACTACGTTCCCCAACACCCTTGACTAAAGAGGGGCTAAAACTAGTCTTGAGACTAAATTTTTTTAGTCAGGGGTACCCCTACTAAAATGTGGATTAGTCCTCTCTCTACTCATTTAACTCCTCTCCTTTAACACAGGCGAGTTTTGGATTGGAGGGTTTGGAGGATAATAAATGCTCATTAACTTGATTTTAGCCTTTTTAGTATTTGGATCCAAGCATGGGTGAGGCTAGCATGTTTTAGTCCCACTACATTTAGTCATGGGACTAAAACGTATCCAAGCACCCTCTTAGTTTTATTTGAGGGGTGGGTTGTGCTGGACACCATTATTGTGACTAGCCTTTTTAATAATACTATATGCATAATTTGGCGATGAGCGCTCTCTATATGTACCACCTTTTTTTAATTTCAAGTTTTGCTCCATGGCGCAATCCATCGATACTACTGTTGTACAAAAGTATACATTTTTTAGAAGGCTAGAGGGCGGGGCAGTCTAGCTTGGTCGGTTTCATGAGAGGCGAGGGCCTTTGTGATTTGAAGGCTCATTACTGCTGGAAGACGGCGCCTTGTGATTTGACTGGTCGTATAAATGCGTCGACGACCTGATCGAGGAGGAGCAAAGAACCATGCGATATACTCAAGTTTTCCACTGGAGTAGTACTGCGACGGAGGAGCACGAAACACGGCAGCCCAGTGCCATATGGCGATAAAAATGATCTAATTTTCTAGTCATCTCATTGTTAGCATTGTTCTATTCATTCCCTCAAAAAACCATTGTTCTATTCATGCCTCGCAGAGAACGTGACACGCACGTCGTGAAACACCGAAGCAAAAGATGAAACACAAGAGCAAAAGAAGAAGGAAGATTATCACCCCAAATGATCTAATTCGCCGCGGAGTCGTAACTGCTTCTTCATCACCTCCACGACCTCCATCTCCTTGCGCGTCTCCTCCGCCATCTTCTTCATTTTGTCCATGACGCGGGATTTCTCGACGCGAGCCTTCATCATCTGTTCCACGGCCACATTACATACCTTGACAGCAGCCGGGTGCTCGATGCGGAGCTTCGCCAACTCCTCCTTCTGTTCCATGACGAGGGCCTGTAGCATCTTCATCGAGGAACTACTATTCTCATGTAGCTTCTTCCAGCCGGTGTTCTTCTCCTTCAACAGGTTGATCTCATGGCAGAGCTTCGCCTTGTCCTCCTGAAGTCGCAGGATTTCGCCGGTCGCCTTCTTCTCCGAGGCAGTGCTCATCTTCAGCAGCATCACCAAGCCGGCGGTCAACTCCCCCTGCTGATTGAGCTCAGCGGGCATGTTATCGAGGCTCTCCTTCAGCAACTCCATCAAGCCTTGGATGAACTCCTTCTGCTTATTGAGGTGCTTATTGAGATGATCGGGCATGCCGTCGAGGGATAACGACTCCAGCTCCGACGGCTCGACATATTCGCCTCCGCGGCTAGGGCGCTCCTGGGAGCCATCGCCTGCCCGTGAGAGATCTTTCGAGGTCTTTGCATGGCGGCGAGCCCTCTCTTTTTTTCCGTAGCCTTGGTTGCCGCTCCCTTGTTACGAGTAGTTCTCGACCTAGAGCTCTGCTCATCGGCCATGGCAACGACGGACGAAGAAGAAGCACTTATGAGGAGGAAAGGTAGAGTAATTTTCGGTTAGGTAGTTCCCCTTTTTATAACCTAAGTACTAGCACTAGTACTAATACGTGCATAGTGGGAACACGTTCATGTTTGGTACGTACTAGTAGGTGTGAGCAGGCTTTCGAATGTGATGGGAACAAGGTAAAGATTAATTGATGGTTTTGGTTTCGAGGCCCAAAACGGCTCCCGATGAGTTTAGCGGAACATAAATTTCAAGTACAACACTGCCCAAATGCGTAAATACTATATTACTGTCAAAAATTGGCACAAAATATGAAGGAGACCAATGGAAGTACTACTAGCAACTCACGATTTAACTATTCGCATGTGCGCAGTGGAGTAATAATGTCTTTCTTCCGCCCTCACGTCCACTCAATTTGCAAGCGCTGTATTAATTGACCATCAATGAAGTGAACGACTTTACACGTGTCAAATTATCACATGGGGTGGATCTTGGTATAAAATTGCGTCCGCCCGTGTACCCGTGTATGCGTGCGAGGGAATGAGTCGCGTGCGCGTGGCATGCGTGCACATCTTAACCGTGCATGTACCGCCAAGTATGGCTCAGGGAGGACGAGTACATTCTTCTGGAATCAGCAGCACGTCACTGTGATCAATCCACGCAAGGAGGTCGTGACAACGCCTCCACATGTGCCACGTGGCTTCATGAACCGTAAGAGAGACACTGTGTAGCGTGCCATTGGTATTCTAATTTACGTGTTTTGCACATACTCGAAGTACTAGTAAGGTACACGTGCATTGCACGCATCAGATTTTGCAACCAAATTATGAATAAATACCACACTATAGCATGTAAGCTCGAGTCATATATGCACGATGTAGCCCTTCGTTTAATTCTTATAGTTCATCTCATTCAAAATCAATTAGTTTTTATAATAAAGCCAAGAACGCGGGAATAGTAAAAACATGGGATTATAGTGGAATGTCGTCTTGAATCCTCTGAGGATTGTACGAGTGTTTGATTGTGCATAGAAAAACGCAGAATTCTTTCATAGAGGTTTGAGTGGATGGGATGTTTCCTATGAAATCTAGTGCAAATGAATCATATGGAAAAATTCCTATGGTTTACAATCCTCTGAATCAAACAACCAAGATAGGAAAAATTCCTAATGATTAGAATCCTCCAAAATTCCTTTGAGAATCCTTTGAATCAAAGAAGCCCTTAATCTATTTTACGATTCATGGAATTGTGCGTTGTAAAGCATAGAGTAAAAACAAATAATGGCAATTCAACTAGAAAAAAAGTTTGGGCAGTTATGATCTGAAGATTCTAGAACAAAAGAGAACCACTTTGTTGTTTTAAGGTTTGTGCATTATGCTTAAGTTCAACCATGGAGTATGCTAGATTGTACATGTGGCAAAATCCGGTGGGGGCTAGAAGATGGTGCGAGGGCGAGTGGAGGGAGACTATGAAGGAATGCACAAGTGCGAGATCGATATTTAGAGAGAGGCGAACATGTGCTGTTATTGCATGATGGCGGAGCCATGAAAAATAAATGAGCTAGGGGGCCAAGCATTGCTAATCCTTTACGAGGAGGGTCAATTCATGAACTTAAACCATTTTTAGCAGCAATTGTCTAATGATCACATTCATATTAGCCTCGATATATAGTGATGTTAGGGGAGGGGAGGGCCCTTACCCCCTTGTCTTATCATTGTGCACGCGTCGAGAGATGAAGCGGAAGGCATGGATGATGAGAGGGGGGCGTTGGATATATAATTCATGTGGGTGGCTTAGCTATATATGTTAATCCTATATAGAGAGGTATAGATTGATCGATGTGGACGTGGGAAAGAGGGTGAGACCTCACTGGATATATCGATTGATCGGTTTGTGTGGAAAACTATGAAAGACCTAGCTATATACACACATACATAGAGGAACATCAATCGTTTGCATGCATGCACGTGAGAGATAAAGAATGCCCGATATGATGGAGAGGGGATGTGTGTGGGTGTGTGCCTTCATGGGAGACCGACCTGAAGAAAAAGATTGCATGCGTGCGATGGATAATGCCGATCGGTAGTGTGTGTGCATGCATGCACGAGAGAAAGTTAGTGGTACAATTATAAAGAGAAGACTACTGTGTGGGTGTAAAAGAATAGGTGAGGTCATAATCAATGTAAAGTTGAATTCAAATATTTGAATAAGAGATCCTAATGTTTGAAACCCATGCATGCATGAATATAACGGAGATCTGCGCGGTGTGGTTTGGAAACGAGCATGTTGTAATGTATACACATTGAACAAGGTCATACTGATTTGAATTTGAGATACTCATGGCAGACGTCATTTGGCCACGTCGCATCCGTGCATGGACACACTATTCTAATTGGAGATGATGGGCGGCTTTGGCGTCACATATCTATATCTATACCCTATATATATATATATATATATATATATATATATATATATATTATATTTTATATATTTTTATATTGTGTGCGGGTAACTTTAACTTTGAAAGATGGTCGTTAGATGAGGCGAATCCGATGGTCCAAAGATGGCAAATTTGAGCACTACTGGCCGTTGGATATCATCTAGATTCCACCAGATTTCGCCACATGTATAATCTAGAAGACTCCATGGTTGAACTTAAGCATAATGTACAAACATCAAAACACAAGCACTTATTTGTTCTAGAATCTTCCGTATTAGAATTGCCCAAATGTTTTTCTACATGATTTGCCATTATTTGTTTTTACTTTATGTCTTACGACGCATAATTTCATGAATCTTAAAATAGATTAGCTTTCTTATAAAAACTAGATGATTTTGAATGAAATGAACTATAAGAATTAAACGAACATCTACATCATGCATATATGACTCAAAGCTTGCATGCTATAATGTGGTATTTATTCATAATTTGGTTGCCAAATCTCATGCGTGCAATGCACGTGTACCTTACTCTAGTCTAAATGGTGTTTATGTGTGTTGTGCGTCTTGAGGTGCAAATTGTCTTTTTTTTGGGTACAAGTTAAGCTTGTTCTTCCGAAATTTCAAGCCGCGCCTTGTTATGCCGAAAATTCAAGCTAGCGTCTCTGTCTATCGTGCTGCAAAACTCCCACCTCTTCAACCCGCGCCTTGTTAGTCTGAAATATTTAAGATATATCTTTGTCTCATTGTGCTCCGACAACTCCCTCCATCTCAGCCCGCACCTTGCTATTCCGAAATTACAACGCGCGCAAAAACTCCCACCTCCTGTGAAATCCTGACATGCGAAATGCCCGTGGTACCCCTGGACCAAAAGAACCGCCTCAAATCGGTGGGGGTACTTTCGTAACTTACCCCACATTTCGGACAAGCGCGTCTCTAAGCCATGGTTCCCCACTGCCATCCCATCCGCCCACCCATTCGAACACCGAGGCCGTGAAAACCCGCGACGAAACCCCACACCCTGCTCCGTTCGCCACCCAGCCGGATCCTCTTCCCCGACGACGTCGTCCACAACAACACCTCAACGTCCCTCATCCACCGTACCGGATGAGGATCCATCGTCGCTCTCATCGTCCCGCCGGTTCAGCCACCCCATCCTCCACCTCCAAGGAGCTGCCCCGACGTTCCCCTCGTCTTTCGCGCCACCTCCATTCCCACACCGCCGTCTTCACCTGCACCACCGGAAGAGCATTGATACGTCTCCGTCGTATCTATAATTTTTGATTGTTCCATGCCAATATTATTCACTTTCGTATACTTTTTGGCAAGTTTTTATATTATTTTTGGGACTAACATATTAATCCAATTGCCGTGCGGTTCTGTTTGTTGCATGTTTTATGTTTCGCAGAATATCCATATCAAACGGAGTCCAAACGGGATAAAACGGACGGAGCTTATTTTTGGAAAATATGGAAAATTCGGAAGAAAAATCCACGCGAGGCGGTGCCGAGGTGGTCACGAGGTAGGGGCGCGCTGACCCCCGGGCGCGCCCCTACCTCGTGAGCCCACCGTAAGGCGGTTGACGCTCTTATTTTGCCGCAAGAAAGCTAATATTCGGAAAAAAATCACGGCGAAGGTTTCAGGCCAATCGAGTTACGGATCTCCATATATACACGAAAGCTGAAAGCAGAGCGAGCAGTAACGCAGAAGCAGAGATAGATCCAATCTCGGAGGGCTCTCGCCCTCCCAAGCCATGGGAGCCAAGGACGGGGAAACCCTTCTCCCATCTAGGAGGAGGTCAAGGAAGAAGAAGAAGAAGGGGCCTCTCTCCCCTTGCTTCCGGTGGCGCCGGGGCGCTGCAGGGGCCATCATCATCACCATGATCTACACCAACACCTCCGCCATCTTCACCAACATCTCCATCACCTTCCCCCCTCTATCTACAGTGGTCCACTCTCGCGCAACCCACTGTACCCTCTACTTGAACATGGTGCTTTATGCTTCATATTATTATCCAATGATGTG
Organism: Aegilops longissima; assembly: GCA_021605205.1. Taxonomy (NCBI): domain Eukaryota; kingdom Viridiplantae; phylum Streptophyta; class Magnoliopsida; order Poales; family Poaceae; genus Aegilops; species Aegilops longissima. The sequence continues at coordinate 413,429,682 of CM038679.1, forward strand.
TTGCCATCCTATGATGTCTGAGTAGATTTTCGTTGTCCTATTGGTGGTTGATGAATTGCTATGATTGATTTAATTTTCTTGTGGTTATGTTGCTGTCCTTTGGTGCCCATCATATGAGCGCGCGTGTGGATCACACCATACGGTTAGTTGTATGTTGATAGGACTATGTATTGGAGGGCAAGAGTGACATAAGGTTCAACCTAGCATAGAAATTGATGCATACGGGATTGAAGGGGGACCAATATATCCTAATGCTACGGTTGGGTTTTACCTTAATGAACGTTAGTAGTTGCGGATGCTTGCTAATAGTTCCAATCATAAGTGCATAGAATTCCAAGTAAGGGATGACATGCTAGCAGTGGCCTCTCCCACATAATACTTGCTATCGGTCTAGTAAAGTAGTCAATTGCTTAAGGGACAATTTCGCAACTCCTACCACCACTTTTCCACACTCGCTACATTTACTTTATTGTGTATTTACCTTAAAAGCCCCTAGTTTTATTTTCGTGCTTTTTACTTTCTTGCAAGGTTACCCGAAAACACCTACAAAGTACTTCTAGTTTCATACTTGTTTCCGGTAAGGCGAACGTCAAGTGTGCGTAGAGTTGTATCGGTGGTTGATAGAACTTGAGGGAATATTTGTTCTACCTTTAGCTCCTCGTTGGGTTCGACACTCTTACTTATCAAAAGAGGCTACAATTGATCCCCTATACTTGTGGGTTATCAAGACCTTTTTCTGGCGCCGTTGCCAGGGAGCAATAGCGTGGGGTGAATATTCTCGTGTGTGCTTGTTTGCTTTATCACTAAGTAATTTTTATTTGTTGTTCTTAGTTGTTCTCTATCTTTAGTTATGGATATGGAACACGAAATACCAAAAAAATTAGGTGTACTTGCTACTCATGGAGATGAGAAACCTCCTAAAACCCTCGATGCTCAATATGTGAAAAATATTATGTATCACTTTGATAATCCTGAGAAAACCTCATTCAATTTGGTAATGGGAGTAACGTTGGATCAACGTGAATACTTTAGGGATTATCGCTTAACTCAAAAAGGGAAACTATTATGGGATCAAATTTATATATTGAAGTGGTATGCTAGAAAACTATGCTCGGAATATGATTATACTTGTTGCTCTAGGATGAATGCCCCACACCTTCCCTTTTCATGCAAATTTAATGATAATGAAACCTTAGCTTCTTATGTTAATGGTATATACGATTACTATGATGTGGAACAAATACAAGAATTTGTTGCTTTTATGGGTGCTTATGAAATTGAATCCATGTTTAAAGAGTTTGAGGATTTTGATGATGCTTGTTATAGATCTGAAAATTTAGCTATCCTTAAATATTGTTATGAGAATTATGAATATAATGCCTATATTAATGCACTTATTAAGAAAGTCTCCGCTGTCCAAGAAGAGACTAATATTTTGCAGGAATCTATGGAAGAAGAAATTGATGAAACTATGAGCTCATTGGATGAAAAAGATGAGGAGGAGAGCGAAGAAAAAAAGGAGGAAGAGCGGATTGATCACCCGTGCCCACCTTCTAATGAGAGTAACTCTTAAACTCATACATTGTTTAATTCCCCTTCGTGCTTACCGAAGGATGATTGCTATGATGACTGTTATGATCCCTATGATTCTTTTGAAATATCCCTTTTTGATGATGCTTGCTATGCTTGTGGCCAAGATGCCAATATGAATTATGCTTATGGAGATGAACTTGCTATAGTTCCTTATGTTAAACATGAAATTGTTTCTATTGCACCCATGCATGACAGTCCTATTATCTTTTTAAATTCTCCCGATTATACTATATCGGAGAAGTTTGCACTTATTAAGGATTATATTGATGGGTTGCCTTTTACCGTTGCACATGATGATTTTGATAGATATAATATGCATGTGCTTGCTGCTTCTACTTGCAATTATTACGAGAGAGGAACTATATCTCCACCTCTCTATGTTTCCCATACGATAAAATTGCAAGAAACTGTTTATACTATGCATTGGCCTTTAATATGTGTGCATGAATTGTTCTTTTATGACATGTCGATGCATAGGAAGAGAGTTAGACTTCGTCATTACATGATATATGTTACTTTGTGCTCACTACTAAATTACAAATCATTGCTAATTAAAATTGGCTTTGATATACCTTGGGATCCGGGTGGATTCACTACTTGAGCACTATATGCCTAGCTTAATGGCTTTAAAGAAAGTGCTGCCAGGGAGACAACCCGGAAGTTTTAGAGAGTCATTTATTTATGTTGAGTGCTTTTATATAGTTTAAAAACAAAAAATTAAAGAGGGGAACCTAAAAACTTTTCAAAAAGAAAAGTGAAAGTGAGAAAGACGAGCATTGTGAAAGTGGGCGACGTCCTTGAACTTTGTTCATGCCCATGGGAACTTTGTGAATCTTAATTACATAAACTTTTCAATAAAAATAATTATTCCCTTCTACAATTCCATTGTATTATAAAAATAATGTGCCAAGGTTTGCCTTTCGGATGTTTACAATGCTTGTTGGTTTGTGCGGTGCAGGACAGAAACTTTGGCTGTAGTGCGCGAATTTTAATTTTTTTACTGGAACGTCAAATGGTTCTTATTCTTTTTGCACTGTCTTGCTGTACAAATTGTCTATTTTTCCTAATTTTGGCATAAGTTTTCAAGTATCAGAAGTATGGTGAATTTTCAGATTGCTACAGACTGTTCTGTTTTAGACAGATTCTGTTTTTGATGCATAGTTTGCTTGTTTTGATGAATCTATCAATTTATATCAGTGGATTAAGCCATGAAAAAGTTATACTACAGTAGACATAATGCAAAAAAAATATGAATTGGTTTGCAACAATACTTAGAGTAGTGATTTTCTTTATTATACTAACGGATCTTACCGAGTTTTCTGTTGAAGTTTTGTGTGGATGAAGTGTTCGATGATTAAGAAGGTTTCGATGTGAGAAGAAGGAAGAGAGGCAAGAGCTCAAGCTTGGGGATGCCCGAGGCACCCCAAGTAAATATTCAAGGAGACTCAAGCGTCTAAGCTTGGGGATGCTGGGAAGGCATCCCCTCTTTCTTCAACAAGTATCGGTATGTTTTCAAATTCGGTTCGTTCATGCGATATGTGCAAGTCTTGGAGCGTCTTTTGCAATTAGGTTTTTATTTTTCTTTTATGCACCATGCTGGTATGAGATGGTCCTTGGTTGATTTATAGAATGCTCTTTGCACTTCACTTATATCTTTTGAGTATGGCTTTATAGAATGCTTCATGAGCTTCACTTATATCATTTGAAGTTTGGATTGCATGTTTCTCTTTATAGACAACCGCCATTTGTAGAATGCTCTTTTGCTTCACTTATATTTGTTAGAGCGTGGGCACATCTTTTGTATAAAGAATTAAACTCTCTTGTTTCACTTATATCTATTTAGAGAGATGACAGGAACTGGTCATTCACATGGTTAGTCATAAAATCCTACATAAACTTGTAGATCGCTAAATATGATATGTTTGATTCCTTGCAATAGTTTTGCGATATAAAGATGGTGATATTAGAGTCATGCTAGTTGAGTAATTGTGAAATTGAGAAATACTTGTGTTGAGGTTTGCAAGTCCCATAGCATGCATGTATGGTGAACCGTTATGTAACGAAGTCGGAGCATGAGGTGTTTATTGATTGCCTTCCTTATGAGTGGCGGTCGGGGACGAGCGATGGTCTTTTCCTACCAATCTATCCCCCTAGGAGCATGCGCGTAGTACTTTGTTTCGATGACTAATAGATTTTTGCAATAAGTATGTGAGTTCTTTATGACTAATGTTGAGTCCATGGATTATACGCACTTTTACCCTTCCATCATTGCTAGCCTCTTCGGTACCGTGCATTGCCCTTTCTCACCTCGAGAGTTGGTGCAAACTTCGCCGGTGCATCCAAACCCCGTGATATGATACGCTCTGTCACACATAAGCCTCATTATATCTTCCTCAAAACAGCCACCATACCTACCTATTATGGCATTTCCATAGCCATTCCGAGATATATTGTCATGCAACTTCCATCATCATCATATACATGACTTGAGCATTCATTGTCATATTGCTTTGCATGATCGTAAGATAGCTAGCATGATGTTTTCATGGCTTGTCCGTTTTTTGATGTCATTGCTCATATAGAGTCACATCTTTGTTCTAGTATCGAGTTGTAATATCGAGTTGTAAGTAAATAAAAGTGTGATGATCATCATTATTAGAGCATTGCCCCATTCAAAAAAAAAGAGGCCAAAGAAGCCTAAATAAAAAAATAGAGCCAAAGAAGCCTGCAAAAAAAAGAAAAAAAATAAAAATAAAATAAAAGGGGCAATGTTACTATCTCTTTTTCCACACTTGTGCTTCAAAGTAGCACCATGTTCTTCATGTAGTGAGTCTCATATCTTGTGCTTCAAAGTAGCACCATGTTCTTCATATAGATTGTCTCCTATGTTGTCACTTTCATATACTAGTGGGAATTTTCATTATAGAACTTGGCTTGTATATTCCAACGATGGGCTTCCTCAAATGCCCTAGGTCTTCATGAGCAAGCAAGTTGGATGCACACCCACTTAGTTTCTTTTGTTGAGCTTTCATACACTTATAGCTCTTAGTGTATCCGTTGCATGGCAATCCCTACTCCTCGCATTGACATCAATTGATGGGAATCTCCATAGCCCGTTGATTAGCCGCGTCGATGTGAGACTTTCTCCTTTTTTGTCTTCTCCACATAACCCCCATCATCATATTCTATTCCACCTATAGTGCTATGTCCATGGCTCACGCTCATGTATTGCGTGAAAGTTGAAAAGGTTTGAGAACATCAAAAGTATGAAACAATTGCTTGGCTTGTCATCGGGGTTGTGCATGATGTGAATGCTTTGTGTGGTGAAGATGGAGCATAGCCAGACTATATGATTTTGTAGGGATGAGCTTTCTTTGGCTATGTTATTTCAATAAGACATAATTGCTTGGTTGGTATGCTTGAAGTATTATTATTTTTATGTCAAAGGATAGATTATTGCTTTGAATCACTCGTGTCTTAATATTCATGCCATGATTAGACATATGATCAAGATTATGCTAGGTAGCATTCCACATAAAAAATTATTCTTTTTTATCATTTACCTACTCGAGGACGAGCAGGAATTAAGCTTGGGGATGCTGATACGTCTCCGTCGTATCTATAATTTTTGATTGTTCCATGCCAATATTATTCACTTTCATATACTTTTTGACAACTTTTTATATTATTTTTGGGACTAACATATACATCCAGTGCCTAGTGCCAGTTCCTGTCTGTTGCATGTTTTATGTTTCGCAGAATATCCATATCAAACGGAGTCCAAAGCGGGATAAAAACGGACGGAGCTTATTTTTGGAAAATATGGAAAATTCGGAAGAAAAATCCACGCGAGGCGGTGCCGGGGTGGTCACGAGGTAGGGGCGCTTGACCCCCGGGCGCGCCCCTACCCTCATGAGCCCACCGTAAAGGCGTGTTGACGCTCTTCTTTGCTGCAAGAAAGCTAATATTCGGAAAAAATCACGGCGAAGGTTTCAGGCCAATCGGAGTTACGGATCTCCATATATACATGAAGCGGTGAAACAGAGCGAGCAGTAACGCAGTAAAGAAGAGAGATAGATCCAATCTCGGAGGGCTCTCGCCCCTCCCAAGCCATGGGAGCCAAGGACCAGAGGGGAAACCTTTCTCCCATCTAGGGATGAGGTCAAGGAAGAAGAAGAAGAAGGGGGCCTCTCTCCCCCTTGCTTCCGGTGGCGCCGGAGCGCTGCCGGGGGCCATCATCATCACCGCGATCTACACCAACACCTCCGCCATCTTCACCAACATCTCCATCACCTTCCCCCTCTGTCTACAGCGGTCCACTCTCCCGCAACCCGCTGTACCCTCTACTTGAACATGGTGCTTTATGCTTCATATTATTATCCAATGATGTGTTGCCATCCTATGATGTCTGAGTAGATTTTCGTTGTCCTATTGGTGGTTGATGAATTGCTATGATTGATTTAATTTGCTTGTGATTATGTTGCTGTCCTTTGGTGCCCATCATATGAGCGCGCGCGTGGATCACACCATAGGGTTAGTTGTATGTTGATAGGACTATGTATTGGAGGGCAAGAGTGATGAAGCTTCAACCTAGCATAGAAATTGATGCATACGGGATTGAAGGGGACCAATATATCTTAATGCTACGGTTGGGTTTTACCTTAATGAACGTTAGTAGTTGCGGATGCTTGCTAATAGTTCCAATCATAAGTGCATAGAATTCCAAGTAAGGGATGACATGCTAGCAGTGGCCTCTCCCACATAATACTTGCTATCGGTCTAGTAAAGTAGTCAATTGCTTAAGGGACAATTTCGCAACTCCTACCACCACTTTTCCACACTCGCTATATTTACTTTATTGTGTCTTTACCTTAACAGCCCCTAGTTTTATTTTTGTGCTTTTTACTTTCTTGCAAGCTTACCCGAAAACACCTACAAAGTACTTCTAGTTTCATACTTGTTTCCGGTAAGGCGAACGTCAAGTGTGCGTAGAGTTGTATCGGTGGTCGATAGAACTTGAGGGAATATTTATTCTACCTTTAGCTCCTCGTTGGGTTCGACACTCTTACTTATCGAAAGAGGCTACAATTGATCTCCTATACTTGTGGGTTATCAAGCATCATCATCACCATTTCCTCGGATGAAGCTGCGGCCTAATCGGCGCCACCAAAGAGGTTGTACACTAATCGCCGCATTTTCTTCTTGATTCAATCTCACGGTGCTGCCAGTGCTCGGTCCCGAGCCGACATGGCGCGGCTCCATCCACGGGGCGTCGCCGGCCACTTCCTCCACGGCGTCGCTCCCTCGGTGGCGATGTCTACATCAGTAGGAGCTGCTGCTGCTTCAGCTCTCGCTCGCGCTGCTGCTCTGCTCTTGCTCTCGGTCCCCTGCCTGGTCTGCTCTTGCTATTGCTCTTGCTCGCGCTGCTGCTCTCGCTCTTGCTCGCGCTGCTGCTCTCGCTCTTGCTCTTGCTTGCGATGCTTCTCCGATTTAGCTACACTTCAGTCGACTGAATCGACTTTTGGGTCAGTCGATTTTCAGGGGGTGGGGGGGGGGCTCGCTGGGGTGAAGGAAGGTTGTTGATGTAGATCGCCGTCATGATCCTTGCCCCGGCGACACTCTGGCGGCACCGGGAGAGAGGGCGAGAGAGCCCGCCCTCCTTCTTCTTCTTCCTTGGACTCCCCCCTAGATGGGAGGCGAGTTCCCCCTTGGGTCCATGGTTGCCATGGCGGTGGAGGGGCGGGGAGCCCCTCCAAGATTGGAACTCCCTCTTTGTTCTCTTCTGTTTCGTGTTTTTGGTTTCTAGCTGAAAACCGTTTCTTATATTCCCGGAGATCCGTAACTTCGATTGCGCTGAGATATTAACATGTTTTTTTTCTGGATATAAGCTTCCTCGCGCCAGAAGTAGAGCTCCAACTGACTTACGAGGAGGGCACAACCCACCACCACGCGCCTAAGCCCTGGGGCGCGCCATGGTGTCTCGTGGTGGCTCTGGGCCTCCGTTTGCGTTGATTCCGCCTCCCAAAAATTACAAATATTCCGAAATAATTCTTCGTAAATTTTTATCGTGTTTGGACTTCGTTTTGATATGGATATTCTACGAAACAAAAAACATGAAACAAACAGGAACTGGCACTGGCCACTGGATCAATAGTGATAGGTGGGAACCTGATGAACGAGTTCACGCCCGAGGGTGGCCCGATCTTCACGTCGTAGGATCGAATCGAAAGGGATAACTAGCTGCAAGCAGCCGGGATAACTAGCTTTATACCTGCAAAGGTTGGATGCAACCCGTATGTTGGGGATGGCTGACCGAAGCTACAAGAACTCCAACCCGCTGTCCGAACAATCGCAGAACCACAAACCGGAACTAGTCCACACAAAACGGCCGGAACCGTAGAGAACGAACTAGGGGGAACCAAAGGCTCCTTCTCGCAAATCCGAATGAACTCACAAGAGCAAAGGTAGCAAGATCTCTCGGATCTATTTAGCAGTCTTGCTGCATAAGCTTGTAGCTGAATAGTTTGACAAAAGGTTTTTTAGAGGATGGGGGAGATGGGGTTTTATAGCAGGGACAACCCCCCTTAGCTAGGTGTGAGAATGATTTCAAAAGTAAGCAGGTTTGCATGGCTTCCTTGGGTGAATAAGCAGTCAACTTTGGGAGTTGTTGCAGAGCTCCTCGGAAATTCGCGAAGTCTTGACAGCCTGGACACCTTCCACGAGAATAACTAGAACCTTTGACTCACAACTCCAAATGATGTGAGGTTTTTTGCATTGGAAAGATAATTTGATATAGCTTCTGTTGATGTACCCCTATGGCCCCGTCTCTCCATGATATGGGTGTGCCACACCAAAACATCAGAGGTAAAAACTGACAGCATCAGTTTCACTTGAAACTTGTTTTCTCCAAACTTGTTCCTCCAAAGCGGTTGCTTCAAGAGCTCATAGGTTGTTGGATTGCTTCCATGTTATACCTGGCCATGTGTTTGCTTGATTTGGCTTAGTAATTCTTTCCAACTAAATTGTGCACTTTTCTGAAATATCATGTATGATGTACCCATGTGCTCATCATCCTCCCTCCCTTGATGAAGAGTCGTCCTCGACTCTCTTTGATCTGCAAAAGATAAGTAGAAGGGAAGTGGATAATATCCATGTAAAGAAATGATGCAATCCTCATTTGTAGCTTTCACCTTAGAATTGTGTTCCATGTGATCATGTATTTGTCCAGGGATGATTGGTGTTGTTTCAATGATCGAGATGTCCTCATCATTCCCCCTCTCTTGAAAGGGAGTCGTCCTCGACTCTACCTGGTCATCACACAAAATAAAGTAGGGCAATACCAAATCATAATGCAAAGGTTTCATGATATAGAGAATTTTAGTTTTCAACTTTGCTATCTTATGGACGATGACAACATGATGTTTTGTTCGACTTAGGAGTTCCTTCCAACTAACATTTCCATGGAGTACAAATTTATAACCAACCATGAACATGTACATATCATCCTCCCTCTCTTGGAGAAAAGTCGTCCTCGACTTCACTCGGTCTACAAAATTATAGCACGAGGACACTAGAAAATAACTAGGGAAAGAAAAAGTTGAACATTTTTGCGTGGATCTCAAGTTTCCCAAATCCTTTGTTTCTTCATCATGGTTGAACAAATTATATTGATGGATGGATGGTGTGCTAAAGGATGTACCCAAGAATTTTTCTCTGATTTCATCGCGCCAATGCTTCAAGAGTTCATAAGTACATACCTCTGGGTGCATCAAAATGGATGATCTTTCTCTTTTACCTTGTTGAGTACTTCAATGCCTTTGTGAAAATCAATCTTCACATATGTGCTTTGTGTAGTGGTACTCCACGTCCTCCATATTTGTTTTTGGATCTCAATCTCCCATCGTTGCAAGAGAGCTGATAGGTATGCCTGTTGCACCTGCACATATTGCAAAGAAAGAGAATTTTGTGAAAGATTAGTTATTGAATGTTCCTCTCTCTTTTCATTTGGTGGACTACTAATTTCCCATGGTGGTGGATCACTCATCTTGCTATTCTCTTGTTGAAAATTTTCAACCTCACATTTAGTGGACTCATATAACTCAATTATCCTCTCACTCTTATTGTGTGGTATATTGGGTTGTGGATCACTTATCTCTCTAATGAGGCGTGGAATGATCTCAATCTCACATTTTGTGGACTCACACAACTCATTAATCCTCTCTCCCTGAATGTGTGGTGTATTTAGGTGGAGATCTTGCATTTCTCTAATCTCATGATGAACAATCTGATCCTCACATTTTGTGGAGTCACTCAACTCATTTGTCTTTTCACTCTCAAGTGGTGGGATTTTTGAAAGTAGACACTCTTCCTCACTTTTGGTGGAGTCACTCAGCTTGCTTTTCTTATCACTCTCATGTTGTGGGATTTTGGATTGTGGACTCTCTTCCTCACATGTAATTTGTGGGACATGTTTCTTGGATGTTGGGACAGTAGCGGTGGTCAAGATGGCAACATTAGGAATGGGATTCTTATGTAAACATGGGCTATGAATCACCGGAGTCGGTTCATCAACCACAGTCATGCTTTGCGGTGGGTCGTGGTGTGCCGACGGGTGCCATAACTTTGTGGTCGGGCAAGACATCCTTGCTGTGATTCATGAGCAGCATCGACATGCCTAGGGGTAGCGGTAGCATGCCCTCGAGCATGCCATCCTTGCTGCACTTCAGGAGCTGCAACGACACGCCCATGAGCAGCAACACCATGCTCTCGAGCATGTCCTCCTTTCTGTACTTCTTGAATAGTAGTAACACGCCCATGAGCAGCAATATCATGCCCTCGAGCATGTCTTCTTTGCTGCACTTCATGAGCAATAGGGTATTTTTGGTGTCGAACCCCGTCACCACTTGCTCGAAGACGCTCATCAAGCCTCCTTCGATATTCTTGAACAATATCCGTAATTCCAGAAACTCAGCACGTGTGACCGGGGTGTCCTTTTCCCCTTGATTTTGTCCATGAACACTCGATACGAATCTTGCCATGTTAGTGGGGCTAAAAAGCGGAATAGGATATTTTTTGTGGAATCACACAACCTCACCTCTTACTCACCAAAGATCTTATGGGTTCACATCAGATTGTGCTTCTCCCGGATGTGTTAAAGCGATTGAAAGACAGGGATCAAAGAACTAGCTTCAGTTTTTGGTGGAGCTCGGCGGGATAAACAAAAAGGGGCTTGTGCTGAAATCAAGTTGACGCAAACCAAGAAAATATGGGGATAGATCTACTGCACTTTTGCACCAAGATTGAACAACAGACACAAGCTTCTGAAATTTTTTCTACCAAGCTGAAACTTTTGGATCTTACACAACACTTTCTTTTTCTTTCTTGACTTTTTTTTTTGCCACTTTTTTTCTCTTTGATATTTTTTGCCACTCTTTTTTTTCCTCTCTTTTTCCAAAGCACAACAACCAAATTTGAAAGCAACTATAAAGATGAACTTGGTGCATATCTAGAAGATGAAGAACATGCAAGGTATGCAACAACAAGATCTCAGCACCAATAAGGCTTAGATTTATTTTTGGTGGGGCTTTGGACTTTTACGACAGAAAATATAGCATGAAAAACACTTGATCTAAAGGGATGATAGCAATATAAACTCGAATAATAGATCCTACCATGTCAACGAAGGCTCTGATGCCAGATGATAGGTGGGAACCCGATGAACGAGTTCACGCCCGAGGGTGGCCCGATCTTCATGTCGTAGGATCGAATCGGAACGGATAATTAGCTGCAAGCAGCCGGGATAACTAGCTTTATACCTGCCAATGTTGGATGCAACCCGTACGTTGGGGATGGCTGACCGAACCTACAAGAACTCCAACCCGTTGTCCGAACAACCGCAGAACCACAAACCGGGACTAGTCCACACAAAACGGCCGGAACCGTAGAGCACAAACTAGGGGGAACCAAAGGCTCCTTCTCGCAAATCCGAATGTACTCACAAGAGCAAAGGTAGTAAGATCTCTCAGATCTCTTTAGCAGTCTTGCTGCATAAGCTTGTAGCTGAATGGTTTGACAAAAGGTTTTTTTAGAGGATGTGGGAGATGGGGTTTTATAGCAGGGACAACCCCCCTTAGCTAGGTGTGAGAATGGTTTCAAAAGTAAGCAGGTTTGCATGGCTTCCTTGGGTGAATAAGCAGTCAACTTTGGGAGTTGTTGCAGAGCTCCTCGGAAATTCGCGAAGTCTTGACAGCCTGGACACCTTCCACGAGAATGACTTGAACCTTTGACTCACAACTCCAAATGATGTGTGGTTTTTTGCATTGGAAAGATAATTTGATGTAGCTTCTGTTGATGTACCCCTATGGCCCCGTCTCTCCATCATATGGGTGTGCCACACCAAAAATCAGAGGTAAAAACTGACAGCATCAGCTTCACTTGAAACTTGTTTTCTCCAAACTTGTTCCTCCAAAGCGATTGCTTCAAGAGCTCATAGGTTGTTGGATTGCTTCCATGTTATACCTGGCCATGTGTTTGCTTGATTCGGCTTAGTAATTCTTTCCAACTAAATTGTGCACTTTTCTGAAATATCATGTATGATGTACCCATGTGCTCATCATCCTCCCTCCCTTGATGAAGAGTCGTCCTCGGCTCTCTTTGATCTGCAAAAGATAAGTACTCCCTCTGTAAGCTAATATAAAAGCATTTAGATCACTAATTTAGTATTCTAAACACTCTTATATTAGTTTATGGAGGGAATAGAAGGGAAGTGGATAATATCCATGTAAAGAAATGATGCAATCCTCATTTGTAGCTTTCACCTTAGAATTGTGTTGCATGTGATCATGTATTTGCCCAGTGATGCTTGGTGTTGTTTCGGTGATCGAGATGTCCTCATCATTCCCCCTCTCTTGAAAAGGAGTCGTCCTCGACTCTACCTGGTCATCACACAAAAGAAAGTAGGGCAATACCAAATCATAATGCAAAGGTTTCATGATATAGAGAATTTTAATTTTCAACTTTGCTATCTTATGGACGATGACAACATGATGTTTTGTTTGACTTAGGAGTTCCTTCCAACTAACATTTCCATGGAGTACAAATTTATAACCAACCATGAGCATGTACATATCATCCTCCCTCTCTTGGAGAAAAGTTGTCCTCGACTTCACTCGGCCTACAAAATTATAGCACGAGGACACTAGAAAATGACTAGGGAAAGAAAAAGTTGAATATTTTTGCATGGGTCTCAAGTTTCCCAAATCCTTTGTTTCTTCATCATGGTTGAACAAATTATATTGATGATGGATGGTGTGCTAAAGGATGTACCCAAGAATTTTTCTCTGATTTCATGGCGCCAATGCTTCAAGAGTTCATAAGTACATACCTCTGGGTGCATCAAAATGGATGATCTTTTCTCTTTTACCTTGTTGAGTACTTCAATGCCTTTGTGAAAATCAATCTTCACATATGTGCTTTGTGTAGTGGTACTCCACGTCCTCCATATTTGTTCTTGGATCTCAACCTCCCATCGTTGCAAGAGAGCTGATAGGTATGCCTGTTGCACCTGCACATATTGCAAAGAAAGAGAATTTTGTGAAAGGTTAGTTATTGAATGTTCCTTTCTCTTTTCATTTGGTGGACTACTAATTTCCCATGGTGGTGGATCACTCATCTTGTTATTCTCTTGTTGAAAATTTTCAACCTCACATTTAGTGGACTCATATAACTCTATCCTCTCACTCTTATTGTGTGGTATATTGGGTTGTGGATCACTTATCTCTCTAATGAGGCGTGGAATGATCTCAATCTCACATTTTGTGGACTCACACAACTCATTAATCCTCTCTCCCTGAATGTGTGGTGTATTTAGGTGGAGATCTTGCATTTCTCTAATCTCATGATGAACAATCTGATCCTCACATTTTGTGGAGTCACTCAACTCATTTTTCTTTTCACTCTCAAGTGGTGGGATTTTTGAAAGTAGACACTCTTCCTCACTTTTGGTGGAGTCACTCAGCTTGCTTTTCTTATCACTCTCATGTTGTGGGATTTTGGATTGTGGACTCTCTTCCTCACATGTAATTTGTGGGACATGTTTCTTGGATGTTGGGGCAGTAGTGGTGGTCAAGATGGCAACATTAGGAATGGGCTTCTTATGTAAACATGGGCTATGAATCACCGGAGTCGGTTCATCAACCACAGTCATGCTTTGCGGTGGATCGTCGGTGTGCCAACGGGTGCCATAACTTTGTCGTCAGGCATGACATCCTTGCTGCGATTCATGAGCAGCATCAACATGCCTAGGGGTAGCGGTAGCATGCCCTCGAGCATGCAATCCTTGCTGCACTTCAGGAGCAGCAACGACACGCCCATGAGCAGCAACACCATGCTCTCGAGCACGTCCTCCTTTTTGTACTTCTTGAGTAGTAGTAACACGCCCATGAGCAGCAATATCATGCCCTCGAGCATGTCTTCTTTGCTGCACTTCATGAGCAACATGGTATTGTTGGTGTCGAACCCCGTCACCACTTGCTCGAACACGCTCATGAAGCCTCCTTCGATATTCTTGAACAATGTTCCGTAATTCCAGAAACTCAACACGTGTGATCGGGGCGTCCTTTTCCCCTTGATTTTGTCCATGAACACTCGATACAAATCCTTCCATGTTAGAGGGGCTAAAAAGTGGAATAGGATATTTTTTGTGGAATCACACAACCTCACCTCTTACTCACCAAAGATCTTATGGGTTCACATCAGATTGTGCTTCTCCCGGATGTGTTAAAGCGATTGAAAGACAGGGACCAAAGAACTAGCTTCGGTTTTTGATGGAGCTCGGCGGGGTAAACAAAAAGGGGCTTGTGCTGAAATCAAGTTGATGCAAACCAAGAAACTATGGGGATAGATCTACTGCACTTTTGCACCAAGATTGAACAACACACACAAGCTTCTGAAAAATTTTCTACCAAGCTGAAACTTTTGGATCTTAAACAACACTTTCTTTTTCTTTCTTGACTTTTTTTTGCCACTTTTTTTTCTCTTTGATATTTTTTGCCACTCTTTTTTTTTCCTCTCTTTTTCCAAAGCACAACAACCAAATTTTAAAGCAACTATAAAGATGAACTTGGTGCAGATCTAAAAGATGAAGAACATGCAAAGGTATGCAACAACAAGATCTCAGCACCAACAAGGCTTAGAATTATTTTTGGTGGGGCTTTGGACTTTTAGGACAGAAAATATAGCATGAAAAATACTCGATCTAAAGGGATGATAGCAATATAAACTCGAATAATAGATCCTACCGTGTCAACGAAGGCTCTGATGCCAGATGATAGGTGGGAACCCGATGAACGAGTTCACGCCCGAGGGTGGCCCGATCTTCACGTCGTAGGATCAAATCGGAAGGGATAACTAGCTGCAAGCAGCCGGGATAACTAGCTTTATACCTGCCAAGGTTGGATGCAACCCGTATGTTGGGGATGGCTGACCGAAGCTACAAGAACTCCAACCCGCTGTTCGAACAATCGCAGAACCACAAACGGGAACTAGTCCACACAAAATCGCCGGAACCGTAGAGCACGAACTAGGGGGAACGAAAGGCTCCTTCTCGCGAATCCGAATGAACTCACAAGAGCAAAGGTAGCAAGATCTCTCGGATCTCTTTAGCAGTCTTGCTGCATAAGCTTGTAGCTGAATGGTTTGACAAAAGGTTTTTTTAGAGGATGGGGGAGATGGGGTTTTATAGCAGGGACAACCCCCCTTAGCTAGGTGTGAGAATGGTTTCAAAAGTAAGCAGGTTTGCATGGCTTCCTTGGGTGAATAAGCAGTCAACTTTGGGAGTTGTTGCAGAGCTCCTCGGAAATTCGCGAAGTCTTGACAGCCTAGACACCTTCCACGAGAATGACTAGAACCTTTGACTCAAAACTCCAAATGATGTGAGGTTTTTTGCATTGGAAAGATAATTTGATGTAGCTTCTGTTGATGTACCCATATGGCCCCGTCTCTCCATCATATGGGTGTGCCACACCAAAACATCAGAGGTAAAAACTGACAGCATCAGCTTCACTTGAAACTTGTTTTCTCCAAACTTGTTCCTCCAAAGCGGTTGCTTCAAGAGCTCATAGGTTGTTGGATTGCTTCCATGTTATACCGGGCCATGTGTTTGCTTGATTCGGCTTAGTAATTCTTTCCAACTAAATTGTGCACTTTTCTGAAATATCATGTATGATGTACCCATGTGCTCATCAAATAGGTTAGTCCAATAAATCATATAAATTGTTGCCAAAAGTATGTAAAAATTGTATAATATTGGCATGAAACAATTAAATACTATAGATACGACGAAGACGTATCACAAAACAAGGGGAGCCAAAGAATATTTACAAGTAATAGTAGTTGGGTTGTCAATTCAACCACACCTGGAGACTAAATATCTGCAGCAGAGTGATTAGTAACATAATAATATGGTAGTTTGATAGCAGTGGTAATAGTAGCAACAGTAACGGTAACAGTAGTAGCAGTAATTTGGTAGCGTTGGTGACAGCAGCAGCAACAGTAGTAACTTAGCAAAGATAAATATGTGAACAGCTGGTAGGCATTGGATCGGTGATTATGTTGGATAACATTCATCATTGTACAATCATAACCTAGGGCGATATAGAACTAGCTCCAATTCATCGATGTAATGTAGGTATGTATTCCGTATATAGTCATACGTGCTTGCGATAAGAACTTGCATGACATCTTTTGTCCTACCCTTCCGTGGAAGGTGGTCCATAAGGAAACTAAGGGATATTAAGGCCTCCTTTTAATAGAGAACTGGAACAAAGCATTAACACATAGTGCACATATGAACTCCTCAAACTACGGTAATCACTGGGAAAAATCCCAATTATGGTCACCTTGGGGTATGCGGATCATAACACGTAATAGGTGCGTATAACTTGCAAGCTCGGATCAAGAACACAAATATATTCATGAAAACATAAAGGGTTCATATCTGAAATCATGGCACTCGCGTCGTAGTGACAAGCATTAAGCATAACAAAGTCATAGCAACATCAATCTTAGAACATAGTGGGTACTAGGGATCAAGCCCTAACAAAACTAACTCGATTACATGATAAATCTCATCCAACCCATTATCGTCCAACAAGCTTGCGAAGGAATTACTCACTCCCGGCGGTGAGAATCATGAAATTGGTGATGGAGGAAGGTTGATCATGACGACGACGTCGAATCCCCCTCTCTGGAGTCCAGAACGGACTCCAAATCATCCCCCTCGATGAAGAAAAGGAGCTGGCGGTGGCTTCGTATCGTAAAACACGATGATTCCTTCTCTCTGATTTTTTTCTTGACACATAGGTATTTATGCAATTGGTTAGGGTTGCGGGGGCTACCAGGGGCCCACAAGCCTGCAGGGCGCACCCGGGAGGGGGGCACCCCTTGGGCTTGTGGCGCCCTGGTGGCCCTCCTCTGGTAATTTCTTCCGCCAACATATTTTTATATTCTGAAATAATTCTCCATCAATTTTCAGCTCAACCCGAGATTTTTTTTCTGCACAAAAACAACACCATGGCAATTCTGCTAAAAACAGCGACGTTCCGGGTTAGTTCCGTTCAGATCATGCAAATTAGAGTCCAAAGCAAGAGCAAAATTGTTTGAAAAAGTAGATACGTTTGGGACGTATCAGGCGACGACGGCTCAGGAGCGAGCGAAACCGAGAGGGAGAGGACGAGCGAGGGGATAAATAAGGGTTAGGGTTTACCTACGGAGTCGGGGTCTTCTTATCCGTCGGTGGCGAGCATCGAGCCATGGTGGCCGCGGATGCGCGCCACGGTGAGCTCCTGCCTCCTCCTCTGTATAGAGGACGGAGAAGGCCTGTGGTGGGCTGGGCCTTATACCGTTCCAACAGGCAGAAGTGCACAGTAGTGCTTTAGTATTTTTTTTTGTTTTTCGGTCTGCAATTTCCTCTCCGTTTTGCATTTTATTTTTATATCAAATGAATTTTGTTGCTTACAAAACTTGACACATAAATACTAAGCTACACACTGAAGAAGCCCATGAATTTTCAAGTGGTTTGGAAATACATAAAGGTTTGTTTATTTTGAAATGCCTATTTTGGTTGCTGTTGGGCCACTTTATATTTCCCTAGGAATTAATTGGTGAGTCAAATGATGTTGGTTTCAACATGACAAGTGATCAGGGGATTTATAGAATAATGCGAACATTTTAGTTTTACTGCTTGAAGAAATATTAATTTGACTTGCTATTTGAATTTTAATTTGACTTTCATTTTCATCGGGTGACAACTTGGCTTAGCAAACATGGTAACATGCGATTATTAGGTTGGAATTACTGTAGCATGATTATTGGAGTGCTACACTCCTCTGACGACATTGTATTGCTTTCTGCGCTCAACGTCGAGGATACACGGTGGCGTGTTTGTGTGCAAACATCACGAAAATGTTGTGGGCAGCCAAAGAAATAAAAATTATATGCTGTGACATCTTTAAACAACATGAAGTTCTGAGTTACACGAAACATAACAGAATTTTTAGGTTTGAGCAACCAAATAGTTTTTCATTAACAAGTTGAAAGTACTTATCGAAAAGAAAATTTTGAAAGATAAAAACATACTCATGTACGTACATGGAAAAATGTTCATCGCATATTTTAGAGAAATGTTCATGGATTAATTTTCAAATGTTTGTCGCGAATTTAAAAGTTGTCATCGCATATTTGAAAATATTAATAACATAATAAAAACATCGACACATATTTGAAAATATTCATCCCATATTTAAAAAAGTAAATCAGGCTATTAATAATGCTCATGGCGTATTTGAATTTTTTATCACGTATTTATAAACATAATCACATATATATAAATGCCCGTCACATATTTGAAAAAATCACTATATAATTAAAAAGCATTTCCTATATAAAAAACATTAATCATGTATTTTTAGAAAGTTCATTGCCCGACGAAAATGCTCATTACCTATAGGAAAAATGGTCATCGCATTTTCCACAGATATCCATCGCATATTTGAGAAAATATCAACCCAACGTAATTGTCCGTCGCATATTTGAGAAATGTTCATCTTGTATTTGAAAAAAAAAATATTTGAGAAAATAATAATAATGTATTAGAAATTTTTGGTCATATATTTGAAACATATGCAACGAGTATTTTAAAACTATTCATTGCATATTTGAGAAAAGTATTAATCACCTATTTAAAAACTTCATGACTATAAAAAATATTAACCGCTTATTTGGTGGGAAATCCGCTTTAAAAAACTGCATACGTTTTACAAATTGTCACATATTTTATCCCATGCATATTCTGCCCAAATGGTACATGTGGTTAGCAAACTCAAAATTCACATATATAGAAAAATACGTATTCATATTTCAATGCGGCAAAAGTAAATAAAGATAAAATTGAACATAGCACCGCTGGCCTCGCTACCAGGCGTATGTCTAGTTTCGTGAATTTGGCCACTGGGAGATGCCCACAACACACGCGACACGATCGATCGTGTGTCGGACAGAAAGCCGCGCGCGTCTTTCCGCGGAAATAGTCGTGTATTGCGTTCAGTCGAGACGTGGATCCAGTTTAAGCCTATGCACGTTTGTTGAACACGTCAAACGACGGGAGCTCGCGTGGTCGCATGATGGTGTACACGAGACAAACGAACAGCAGAAACGTGGGTGCGTTGGGAGCTCGACACGCGGTATGGGCCTATGGCCATTGACGCTCAGTCGGCGAACACTGGCACAACATAACGCAGTGATAGCGCATTAAGCGTTGGTCCCTCGGCGCGCGCTTGTTCTTACGCCTCTACTCTTTGCATGTAAGTAGGAGATGGCAACCGACGATTCATGGACCGGTAGGGGAGCCATGATTTATGGCACACATGTCCTCGGGGCATCGAGTCTCTCGTGTGTGTTTTTATTTTAGCTTCCGATTTTTAGTATTTCATGTCTTTTGGATAAAAAGTTTAAATTACATTTTGTTTTCATATTTGTGTTTCTCGTGACTAGGCCTTTTAAATAAGATCCATTTGGAATATGTTTTGACGAGTTTTTAATGTTTTTGTAAGTTTTAACTTTCCAAACTTAGACGAGCGACCTATAAAATCACAACTTTAGTATTCTTCTTTCAATTAAAAAAAACTTTACTAGCCGCAACCGACAAAAAACCCACTTAAAGTTTCAACTACTTGATACCGCGAACGCGAAAACCGTAAGTTTCGAACGCAAAATTATAAGTTTCAAAGATAAAAACCTAAAATTTATTGTGCTCTCGTGCGAGATCCAACTACTCTACGGATCGCGAAGCAATAGGGCAGCCGAGTATGGCTGGACATGTGCGTGCTCCAGCACTTGTGTGCCCCTCTGAATTTCTGGCTGGTAGGGCAGCATTTAAACAAGAAAATTCTTGCAGAAGTATTATATACATAGCTTTTCAAATTGTTTTCAAACACACCATAATTTTTGGAGGCTATGGGCAACTTCGTTTTTTTAGGGTTAAAGCAAAACGCTTTATTACGCAACCAGGTTCGGCATATCGCCTAAAACAATTCCAGCCACTGACGGCGGAACATTGACATCCCAAATGATGGGTTCATTTACGTTACATGCATATCCTAGCTTAGCGAGCTCATGCGCAGCGCCGTTGGCCTCCCGTCTGCATGCAATTACATCACACTTGGAAAATCATAGTCTCATTTGTATCTTCAGGTCGTCCAGGGCCGAGGCATACGCTGAAAAGCTTGGCTCCTTCTGGGTAAGGGCCGCCTGGAGAAGCTGTGAGTTAGTTTCGATACTGATCCGGGTCGCCCCAAGATGGGCAGCCAGTTCCACCGCTCCCTCGGCCGCTCGAAGCTCAGTTGTGAATGCATCATGGACATGCTCATTCCTCCCTGCCATGCAAGCTACTGCACCTCCAGTATGATCCCGGGCCACCACTCCCCACGCGGAGTGTGAGCTTCCTGGCATGAAAGCACCATCAATGTTAAACTTCAGAACATCCGCTTCCGGTGCCTGCCATTTGGTCTTCTCCCTTAGCGAGTGCTTCTCCTTCTTCCCCAGAATATCCCAGTACTCCATGGTGGCTAGCTTCGTCCGGTGCACTATCTCCGCTGCCAGTGTTCTACCTTCGTTCTTCCTGACACGGTTTCTCTCGTTCCACCACTCCCACCAGAAGTGCAAAATCTGCACTCTATCCTCCATTTTTCAGCGACCACAAGTGATCCATTACATCCCCTATCGAGTTATATCTCTCCAACTCCATCCTGATAGCTTCCTTCCCCATCGCTCGCCACACCTCTTTAACTTCCTTGCACCGAATGAAAAGGTGGCCACCATCCTCGACGTTGCGCTCACACAGAAGACAGCGGGTGTCTTCGAGGGCCATCCCTCTGGTCTCTAGATTGGCGCGTGTGGCTAGCGAGTTGTGGGCTAAACGCCATGTGAACATTCTGATCTTGCTCTGGCACGGCATCTTCCATATCCGGCTCCAGAACGTATTTTCACACGCATTGAGAGAGCCATGCACTTCTCCACTCTGGCCAGCCTCAACCCCCCTTGCAATCTCCTGCATCTTCACCTGTAGTTTATACGCTTGCTTCACTGAATGCATGCCCTTCTCGCCATAGTGCCATGCTATAAAATCCTGCATGCCTTCCCGCAAAGGAATCGCAAGGATCAGATTGGCATCTTGTGGGAGAAAGATGTCCCGTACCAGCTGCTCGTCCCACCTCCCATTGGTGGGGTTTATGAGTTCATGCACTTTGCTGAGCAGGACTCCATTTCGTGGTGTTTGCACCCGCCGCGTCCAAGCTTTTGGGAGCCATGGATCCTCCCAAATATCGACCTGCTGCCCGTCGCCAATGCGCCATATATAGCCTTGTCTGACCAGCTCCAGTCTGTGAAGTAGGCTCCTCCAAGTATAGGAAATGCCATCCCTCGGTGCTGCACTCTGGATGTTGCCGTCCGGGTAATACTTGGCTCTTAGTACTTGGGCACACAGGCTCTCTGGTTTCTGGATCAGCCTCCATGTCTGCCTGGATAGCATCGCTAAGTTGAAGGAGTATATGTCTCTGAAGCCTAAACCTCCCTGCGCCTTGGCTTTCGTCAGTTTTGGCCATCCTATCCAGTGTATTTTGGACTCGTTGTCTTGCTGACTGCACCAAAATTTTGCAATGAGCGAACTTATCTCATCACAAAGGGTCTTCGTCAGGAAGAAGCAAGACATAGCATAAGTCGGGATGGCTTGGGCCACAGACTTCACAAGCACTTCCTTTACCACCTTGTCCAGGAGCCGTTCCTTCTATCCTTGCATGCGTCTCCATACTGCATCCTTCAAGTATGTGAATACTTGCTTGCAAGATTGTCCCACATACACAGGTAGTCCGAGGTAGCGTTCATTCCAGGTTTCACATGAAATACCAACCCCCCCTCTTCACTTCTTCCTTCTGCTCCTCCCGAGTGTTTGCACTGAACATGATGGCACTCTTCTCCTTGTTGATGCACTGACCCGAACATTCTTCATACAAGTCAAGTATTCGCTTCAGTTCGTTCGCCTCAGTACTATTGGCCTTGATCATTAGGACCGAATCGTCAGCAAAAAATAGGTGGGTAATGGCCGGCGCCCCCTGGCAAACTCGAAAGCCCCCCAGCCTCCCTTCTCTCTCAGCCGCTAGCAGTAGTGCAGATAGGCCCTCTGCACAAATGACGAACAGATACGGTGAGAGGGGATCCCCTTGACGCCGCCCCCTGGTAGGCACGAACTGATCCGTGATGCTTCCATTAACCTTTATTTGGTACCGAACGGTAGTGACGCATTTCATTATCAGTACAACCCATGCACTGCAGAAACCCAACCTCTCCATCATCCTCTTGAGAAAACTCCACTCCACCCGATCGTACGCCTTGCTCATATCAGCCTTGATCGCTGCGTAGCCCTCCCTACCCTTCCTCTTATTCAATAGCATGTGGGTCAGCTCGTAAGCAATAAGCACATTGTCTGTTATCAGGCGTCCCGATACGAATGCACTTTGGTTGTCTGAAATCACCTCGGGCAAGATGATCTTTAGTCGGTTAGCCAGCACCTTTGACACAATCTTGTACAGAACATTACACAAGCTTATAGGCCTCAAATCCTTAATCCTGCTTGGGTTCTTCACCTTTGGTATTAACACCACATATGTATCATTCCACCCTTCCAGCGACTGTCCACCATTCAACACATGCAGCACCTCCCCCACAATCTTTCCTCCCATCATGCTCCAGTGTTTTTTATACACCAACGATGGCATCCCATCAGGCCCAGGTGCCTTCAAATCACCAATCTGATCGAGGGCTACCTTTATCTCCTCTTTTGTGAACTCTTTCATAAGGCACTCATTCATTTGCGGTGTGACCCGTGGTTGAACATGTTGCAACAGCTCCGGCGATCTGGTGCATTGTTTTGAGGTAAACAAATCCTGAAAAAAGGAACGCACATAGTTAGACATCTCGGGTCCCTCCGCCACCACCGAGCCATCATCCCTCCTTAGCTCCTTAATTTTGTTATTCTTCTTCCTCGCGGTAGCACACTTATGCAGAAACTTAGTGTTCCTCCCCCACTCCTTCAGCCACCATACGTGCGCCCTCTGCCTCCACTTTATGTGAATAATTTCCTCTAGGCGTGCTACTTCTCCTCTCCACCGCTCCTCCTCCTTCACTTTCTCCTCTGATATCCCCCGCCGTCCCCATTTCTCCAGCTCACAGTTTGCCTTCTTCAGCCTCGCTCCTAACTCGCCCACGACCTCCTTATTCCATTTTGTTAGCCTCCGTGCCACTCCCGCCAATGCCCTTGACACCTTGAACGCCCCTTCCGTCCAGCTTTCCTCCCATGCACTCTTAATAACTTCATCATATCCATCCTCCTGCAACCACCTTGCCTCGAAGCGGAAGGTGGTGTCACGGGTCCCCGTTTCTGCATCTCCTTGCTCAGTTGACACGACCACCGGCCTGTGATCGGAGTGCCTCGGGTCTCCATTAATAACCCGAAACTCAGGGAACTGAGTACACCATGCATCATTTGCCACTGCCCGGTCCAGCCTCTCATAGATGCAGTTTGCACTGTCTTCGCTATGGTTTCACCAAGTGAACATGTCACCTTCAAAACCTAAATCTTGAAGTTCGCAAAAAGAGAGAGCCTCCCGGAAACGGTCCATGTAAGATTGGCCTCTCGGTACTCCTCCCACCTTCTCATCATTGCTCAAAATTTCATTGAAGTCTCCAAAGCATAGCCATGCCCTCCCATCCTGGTGTTGTTGCTTAAGTGTGCGTAAAACCCTCCAGGTCTCCACTTTCCTCTCCCATTGGGACTCCCCGTACACCCCAGTAAGTCTCTAAACCCCCTTCTCATCCATAACATCTGCATCTATATGCCTCCTTCCCATCGACGTCAAAGTAAAATCCACTCCTATTCTCCAAAACAACGCCACCCCCTACTCCTCCCCTCCGGATTCCAAGCCACCATGCTAGCGAGCCCTAGCTTCCACCTCAGCCATTCCATCTCTTCCTCCGTCATTCTAGTCTCGGCCAAAAACAAAATGTCAGGGTCCTCCTTCCTCCCAAGCTCCAGGAGTGCTCGAATTGCCGGGCCGTTCACCAACCCCCGGCAATTCCAACTTATTAGTTTCATTGCTCCCGGCGGGGCTGCTCCTGCAGCCCGGCCGATATGTTCTTGTGTTCGGACCCGACACGGTTCTCCTCAATCGTCAGCTCCACCCTACGTTCTCTTTTAGCTGACCTGCTATCCTCAGTCTCCATCTCCTCCTCCGCACCTGATCTCTTCCTTCTCCATCCAATATCCTCCTTGGACCCCCCCTCCTACATCCTCCCTCCGTGTTCGCTCCCTCCTCCTGAATTTGCCTGGTTCTCTATCTTTACCCCCCTTCTCGCCCTTATATTTCTGCGTCATGGTCAACTTCCCCCCTTCCCCTTCTCTTCCTCATGCACTATACTCCCCTGCGCGTCAACCTCCATATTCCCAGCCGCCTCCTTCAACGCACCCTCTCCTTGAAATTCCATGTCCTTCGGTGTGGCCTCTCCCCCCTGCACCTCCATAACTTTGTCGCTGAAAGTGATTTTCCTCACAGAACCCTCCTCCCCCCCTTTTTTTGCCTTGATCGGACTAGTCACCTCCATGCCCTTCTCGAGTTCACCCCCTCCACCAGACCTGCTCCCCTCCTTCCTCCAAGATAAGACTGTCGCTGCCCGACCGAGCACCTGGGCGCCCAAAGCCATAAGCACGACTCCCACTGCTGCCCCGCGAAGAGCTCCGCCATGTCCCATCCGGCACCCCTCCTCTTGTCACGCCCATGTCCGCCTTCATCCACCTACCAAACTGTGCCCTCTCTTCCTTCTTAAGCTTGATCGAGCAGTCCCGGTCAAGATGGCTCAGCATACCGCAGATGTAGCAAAAATCTGGTAGATATTCATATTCGAAACGGCACCACGGGTCCTTCTTCTCCTCATCCTTACTCTTCTCCGGCCTCTTGTCCTTCTCTGCCTGGTTATCTTCCTCCTCGCTTCCTTCATCTCCCTGGCTCGTATCAAGCCCGAAACCCCTCATCAATGGCTTCCCGATTTGGAGTCTTACTTTCACTCTGAGATATTTGCCAATAGCCCTTCCATCCGCTCCAGTGTCAGCCTCTACGAACGCACCAACCATATTCCCGATCATCTCTCCAGTGTCTTCATCCATATCACCCAATGGCAACCCATAAACCCTAATCAAAATAGGTATTTCCTTGAACTCATAATCTTCAATCCGCTTCCTCGGTACAAACTCCTCCATCACCACCAGATCTTTGTCAAACATCCACGGGCCATCATCCAGGGCCTTCCTCCTTTCCCTCTCCTGGTTGAAGATGAACATGAATATGTTGTCGCCCAACTCCTTGCACTCCACTCCGCGGATGGGGCTCCAGACCTTCCCCAAAGAGTTACAGATCGCATCTGGGTGCGCCGGCTTCTCTGACATGACCTTCCCGATCGCCCTGATCTCCGTCTCCTTCCCTTTTGCTTGCGCATCTCTCCTGATCTTTACCCCCTTCCTCTCCTCCTCCGACAGCCGCAGGTTCTCCAGCAGCCCCGCCATCTTCTCCATCTTATGCAGTTGTTCTTGACGCTTCTAGGGTTTTGTGGTGGTTTACGATCGCACGCCCCAAATCGCGCGAAAGGCTGTTTCGTGGGTTAGGTTGGGCTCACCCCCCGTCCAGGAGGACAAGGGACAAGGAACAGAGAGGTTCGGATCACAGTCGCCGGAGGGGATCTCGACGAGACCGGCGGGCTAGCGCTCGACGAAGGACAGGGACACCGGAGACCTAATCGCCTCCGAAATCGCCGCTTTCCAAAACGCTAACCATCACCCTACGGGACGGACCGTCTCGTCGAATCCTATGCGCAACTTCGTTTTGCCATACACGTCCTCCATAACTTCGTAATAGTACCTTTTTTCATCAGCTCCATATTTGTAGTACTACTTCATTTCTATCTCATTCAAAGGCCACTTGGGTAGTGGTCCGATCCTGCTATTAATGTTGTATGTTATGTTATGGTCCCTGGTCCGTACATGAAGGATGCCAACTTGGGGAAATCGTGTGAAGGCCCAACGAGGAAATCTCAGTGGTGCTATCATGTGTATTATGCTCTATTATTGATATGCTGTTTGGCTTTTCTTTTTAGAGAAAAGGCGTAAGCCCGACTTCAAGGAGAACTTGTTGGGGATGTAACTATCGAATATAAACCGCCTGGAGGGGCCGGTTCACCTCAGCCATAATTGGAGCCCACGAAGACTCGTAAGGTGGCGATTCGCCAGAGAGCTTAGAGGCCCGGAGCCAGGGGCTAATTAGGGCCCATAATGGTAAAACCGCCATAACCATGTAACTTGTGTTGTAAGATAAGAGAAAGGAGAGACCGAGCCGACACTTGTATGAGCCGGCCTCGACTCAGAGACCGGCCGGACGTCAACCCTGTATATAAGGGGACGACCCGGCGGCGGTTTAGGGACGATAACTACAACTCGAGGCTTAGGCGGCTATTGCTCCCTAGTCGCCGAGATCACATCAATCCCATTACAAACTAGACGTAGGCTTTTACCTTCATCGAAGGGGCCGAACTAGTATAACCCTTGTGTCTTTGCGTCCGCTTTAACCCCTCTAAGTTAACCCGTTCGATGGCCCCGCGACTAAGTCCTTTCATGAGGACATCTGCCGTGACAATTCCACGACAGTTGGCGCCCACCGTGGGGCTATCACACGATGGTTTGATGATCTTAGAGGGCAAGTTCGAAGGACTCGAAGGCTATGCTGTGGGCCGGATGACCAAGAGTCGTCGCGGCAAGCTCTACATCGACGATGCAGGCTGGGGCCCCGAGGCCGGCTCGATTGAGTACGGGTACCGGGTCCCCTTTGGTAGCATACACGTGTTCATCGGCAAGATCGGTGAGCCAGGGCCTGAGCCGGACATCTGCACCGACCTCGTCGAGACGGCTCAGCGGGCGAAACCTGCCCTGGCTAAACCGGCTGTCAAGCTGTGCTGCGGGAGTCATCCACGGAGGAAACTACGAGGACGGATCAGCATCGGTGGATAAACCGTCGTCTACTCGGATGACGAGTCGTCGACGGAGAAATCGAATCTTTGTACCAGCCGCAAGATGGCCGATTGGGGCTGTTCCGACGGTGAAGATTCCGACCCTTTGATCTGCCCAACCGGTTGGAATATTCATGGCGGTACACAAGCGACGCTTCACTCTTCAACCGCCGCGACAATGGTCGCCGGTTCGACAATGGGCGATGGCAGCCGGGCAGGAGGCCCCGTGCGCCCGCCGCTCAAGTTTTATCGTAACTATTTGATGCATTGGCTGTGCTCATGGCGAGGCTAACCCGCAGATCAAGACCTGCATAATGCGAGATTGCAAAGGTGAAGGAACAAATCACTCAAAGCTAAAGCGGATCCGGCAGCCGCAGACGTTAGGATGGTGGCGAACGGCCGCTGGATGCGCA
This sequence comes from Aegilops longissima, assembly GCA_021605205.1. Classification (NCBI taxonomy): domain Eukaryota; kingdom Viridiplantae; phylum Streptophyta; class Magnoliopsida; order Poales; family Poaceae; genus Aegilops; species Aegilops longissima. The sequence goes on from CM038679.1 coordinate 413,457,344, forward strand.
GCTTATAGGCTCATTTGGATCGAATGCGCCGCATGAAGTCATGAAAAGAAAGTACAGATCCCGCTTGCCCTCGGTTTTCGAGGGAAGAGACCTCTTCAACACCCCAGAGCAGGGACCAGAATCCGCCGCCAGGTGAACCGGGCGAAGCACTGGACGGCGCGCCGATTCAGCCCCGTGTGATAGATCTACTCGCCATCATGCGGCGCGCCTTAGGCTGTGCAAACACCTCCGTGTCACTACTCCAACCCGATGGATAACCTTGTTGCGCTGCGGCGCGGTTGGAGGCAATTCCAATCGGCGATTCACCACAGCGGTAGAAACACGCCGGATCAAAGAGCTCCTTAGGACGGCTCGTCCAACAGAAGCGATTCATACAGCCGTGATCGGATCCACTCCACCCCGCCCGAGCCGGAGCTATAGCAGGCACGCAGATGAACCGCCGTGTCAAGTAATGCGCAGCGGGTGCACCTCAAGGCAACAACCCGGCGGTGGTTTCAAAACGCCAAGAGGTGGTGGACCAGGCCAGGCACGAGGGAGGCCGAGTTAGCAAAGACAAAGCATCAGGATTATCAGCTTGCGCTGGTTCGACCGACTATTTTCGAGCCTCGGAGTTACATCTAGCTCTTTGGGGTGCCTTGCCTCGCCCCCGCTTTACGCAATGTACGCTTGCCCAAAGATTTCAAGGGGCCACGAAGGTGCCCAATTATACCGCCGATCCGCTCCGAAGCATGGATAGAAAGCTATGAGATGGCCATGGAGATGCTGGATGTGGATGAAGCTGCGCAGCGAAGTATTTCACCATGATGCTTGAAGGCACGGCCCGCATTTGGTTGAAAAACTTGCCGCCCAATTCCATCAGTTCATGGACCCAGCCACGGACCCGCTTCATTCAGAATTTCAAAGATACCGTAAGCAGCCCATGTCTGTGGTGGACTTGGCGGCTTGTGTCCAGCGGAGGGGGAATCCACAACCCATTGGGTACGCTGCGTTTGAAGTTTTGCATTCTTCGACCGGATCAACGCTGATTCTCGCAATCTTAACCCTAGAGGGCAACCGCCGTTCAAACCTTTAAAATTGAAGCTGGGTCGCATGAAGCGGTTTTGCAATGACATGGGCACTCTCATGGGCGTTTTAGTGAAGTATGCTGATTCTGATAGTACCAAGGATCCCGAGTCTGAGGAGGATGAGGAAACAGGGAAGGGAAAACAGAACAGCAACTCCAGAGGCCAGCAGCATCACTCGGCGGGTAATGGAGGAAACAAGCGTAAGGCGAGTGGTAACATGGGCTTCGTAGCCAACACCAACATGCAGGACAAGGGTCAACGGCGCAAGGGTAAACATCCGAACCGAGGTGGTGCGCTAATCACAATCCGGACCGTTGAATTATCTGTTGAATCAACCCCGTCCAAGCATGGGACGAAGGAGGCGCCAAAGAAACCACCTCTCGAAGGATTGTTACATTATGCAGGAGTTCAAAAGTTCTAATGCTTTCCGGTATGATCAAGGCCCGGCGGCGGTTCGTGGTCCGCCCGGTTACGGTGGAGGAAATTCGTCCGAGGTTTAATGGTAATCCGGGCGGCGTAACAATCGTAACAATCGTAACAACCAAGGTGGTTACAATCAGCAGCAGCAGCAGCCGGGTTATCGAGCAATCCAAGCAGCTTGAATGGTGGATGATATCACGCCTTCACCACTAGCTTGGACAAGCGAGACCGAAACTTCGAAGCGGGCAGTCAACGTTGTTGAACCGCCGTGCCTCATTACCTACGCTGGTCGAGCAGCCTATTGTGTGGAGTAGAGAGGATCATCCTCCCGGGTTGACAATCCGGTCAGCTAGCCCTAGTGGTGGCGCCTCGTGGAGGATACAAGTTCACCAAGGTGCTTATGGACGGAGGGAGCAGCATCAACATCTCAGATTATGAGACCTTCCGTCGATGGGGTTAACAGATAAACATCTCAAGCCGCCCAATACAGTGTTTCATGGTGTGGTGCCTGGCAAGTCAGCATATCCGTTGGTAAAATAGCTCTGGAGGTGGCCTTTGGGGATGAACATGACTCCAGATCGGAAACATTGACGTTTGAAGTGGTGAAAATTCAAAGTCCTTACCACGCCCTGTTTGGGCGGCCGGCTTATGCCAAGTTCATGGCACGACCTTGTTATGTCTATTTGCAGCTGAAAATGCCGGGTCACAAAGGGACGATAACGGTTCATGGGAGCCGCAAGATCGCTTTAGAGTGTGAGGAAGGTGATGCGGCTTACGCAGAGTCGGTTTGTGCCACCGAAGAGCTAAAGTACTATAAAGATAATGTTGATCCGGTGGATATGACCCCGTTGAAGAAGCCAACTACGAGCACGATCCGCCTTGAAGTTTAAATCGGCGGCCGAGACTAAACTTGTTGACTTTGTACCCGTGATTCGCCCAAGCAGTTCATCATCGCGCAACTTGATCCTAAATAGGAAGGCGCGCCATCGAAGTTCATCCGTGAGAATCGACATTTTGCATGGAAGCCTTCGACATGCGGGTGTACCGAGGAACTCGCTGAGCACACTCTTAATGTTGATCCCAAATACAAACCGTAAAGCAGTTTCTTCGCCGGTTTAACGAGGAAAGGCGAAGGCCATTGGAGAGGAGGTTGCTGTGCTCTTAGCAGCAGGTTTTATCGCTGAAGTTTTCCATCCGAGTGGCTTGCTAATCCGTGTTGGTCCTTAAGAAAACGGCACTGGCGATGTGTGGATTACAGATCTTAACAAGGCTTGTCCAGCAGATCCTTTTGCTCTCCCCGCATTGACCAGATTATTGATGCTACGGCGGGTTGTGAGCGCTTGAGCTTTTGGATGCATATTCGGATATCATCGATCAAAATGGCGGTTAAGGACCAGGAGAAGACAGCGCTTATCACTCCCTTTGGAGCCTTCGCTATGTGTCTATGCCTTTGGGCTCAAGAGCACCCAAGCAACTTATCAACGCTATGCGTGTGAATTGCTTGCATGAACAGATCGGCAGAACGCGCATGCTTATGTGGATGATATTGTGGTTAAGTCAAGGAAGAAGGAAACACTGATTGAGGATTTGAGAGAAACCTTGACAACTTGCGGGTGTACAAGATGATGCTTAACCCGCCAAATGTGTTTTCGTGTTCCGCAGCAAGTTATTGGGTTTTTTGTGTCCAACAGGGGATTGAAGCTAATCCGAGAAGATTACAGCTATCACCTCCTCGCTAAGCCAAAGTGTATCAATGATGTCCAGCGATTGGCGGGTCGGATTGCCGCTACTGAGCCGGTTTATCACCGCCGGAGAGAAGGCCATTCCTTTGTACCAGATGTCAAGAAGACAGATCAGTTTGTCCGAGTCCGCCGCCGATGAAGCGTTGAGGACTTGAAGCGGCAATTGGCCAACCCGCTGCATTTCGCCGCCCCATTGACAAAGAGCCGCTTCGCTATATGTTGCTGCTAATGCCGTGGCAGTAAGCGTGGCCATTGTGGTAGAATGGAAGGAGGCAGGAAGGAGCATCCGTTCAACGTCCGGTTTATTATATCAGCGAGGTGCTTATTGAGTCCAAGCAGAGATACCCGCATTGGCGTAAGCTGGTGTATGGAGTTTTTATGGCGTCGAAGTCAAGCAATATTTTCAAGGGCATCCCATCACAAGTGGTCGGCTCAGCTCCCTTGGGTGATATCATATGTAACCGGAGGCGATCGCCGGATTGCTAAATGGGCTATAGAGCTTGGGCCGACGGTTTAAAGTATGTGCCTCTTGACGACAGAAAATCCTGTGCACTTGTGGATTTCATTAATGATTGGACGGAGTTACAAGCACCAAGAAAAGCCGGATCATACCTATTGGACCATCCACTTTGACGGGTCCAGCAGTTGAAGGCTCGGGGTGGAGTCGTGTTAACTTCCCCACGAGGTGACAAGTTTTGTTACGTCCTCCGTTTAATGTTCCCTTGTACTAACAATGCAGCTGAGTATGAAGCCTTGCTCCATGGTCTTTGGATGGCTAAGGAGATGAATCTAAGCCGGGTTAAGTGCTTCGTTGACTCGGACTTGGTGGCCCAACAGGTGTCTGGCACTTGGGATTCCAAAGACCCACTCATGGCTGCATATCGTCGGGAGGTGGATGTTGTTGCAGGTCATTTCAAAGGCTATCGTGGACCATGTGGATCGACGGAAGAATGAAGCGGCGGACGCTCTAAGCCGGTTGGGCTCTCAACGCAAACCGGTCCCGCCCAATGTCTTCCTTGATGTACTGCACAACCCGTCAGCCAAGCTCCCCGATGAAGCAGATTTGGCTATTCCTGATCCGGAGGCTCAGTTGGTGGCAGCCCTGCATGTCATTCGGATTGACGCCCCTTATTTGGCGACATGAGCCGGGCGAAGTTACCGAAGATGAGACGCTGGTCTGACAGATAGTTCGGGCGGTTCAAGTCTATGACCATTGTTAATGGCGAGTTGCATCATTGCAAAGGTGTCGTGGGTGTTTCAACGCTGTGTGTCCCCGAGGAAGGCTGTGAAATATTGCGTGAGATCCACGGCGAGACCGTGGTCACCATGCCGTTCAAAATCCTTGGTGGCTAATATGCCCGCCACGGTTTTTATTGGTTGACCGCCCATGCCGATGCGGAAGATCCTGGTCAGCGATGTGATGGTTGCCGAAGTTTTCTAGACGTGTTTCATATACCGCCCAAGAATTGAGGATGATTCCAATTACTTGGCCGCTTTGCATTTGGGGTTGGATATGGTTGGACCTTTTAAAAGGTCCAAGGACAAGAAGACACACTTGTTGGTGGCAGTTGACAAATTTACAAAGTGGGTCGAGGCAGAGCCTGTTAGCAAGTGTGATGCGGCCATGGCGGTTCAGTTCATCAAAAGGGTGATCTTCCGGTTTGGGTTTCCACACAGTATCATCACAGATAATGGTACCAATTTGTCCAAAGGTGCCATGAAGGAGTTTTGTGAACGTGAGCACATCCGGCTTGACGTTTCTTCAGTAGCTCACCCACAGTCCAATGGTCAAGCAGAACGAGCTAATCAGGAGATCCTGAGAGGTATCAAGCCCCGGCTTATGGTCCCTTTATAGAGGACGCCGGGCTGTTGGGTAGAAGAGCTACCATCTGTGTTATGGAGTATAAATACTACCCCTAACAGATCCACTGGATACACACCATTCTTTATGGTCTATGGAGCGGAGGCGGTCCTCCCCAGCGATATCCGCTATGACTCACCTCGTGTGGCAGCCTATGTTGAGGCAGATAACGAGACAAAGACGGCAGACGCTTTGGATCGACCGGATGAAGAACGAGATATGGCGGCTGCTCGCCGGCGATTTACCAGCAGGATCTTCGCCGGTATCACATTCGACGGGTCGTAACCGTAACCTTTCAAGAAGGAGACTTGGTGCTTCGCTCATTCAAGACCGCACAGATATGCACAAGCTATCCCCACCTTGGGAAGGGCCTTTGTGGTCAGCAAGAATCTGCACAACGGGTCATACTATCTGATTGATGTTCGAGAGCATAAAGACTCACGCACGTCAGAAGAGGAGACCAACAGGCTGTGGAACATAGCTCATCTTCGGCCTTATTATACCTGAGCCATCGGCTCTCCTTATGTACATATTATGACAATGTATATATTATGAATAAAAGCAATAAACCGGATCCTCGCTAAAGCGGGTATCCGCTCAGAAAAATCCGGCTTGGGTACATGGAGTTGTTGTCTTAAAACGGCCTCCGGTTTACCCCTTGAGCTTGCTCTTCGAAGCTTTTAGATGTCACTTGGGGGCTTGGTCGTGTCCGAACCAATGCAACACCTTTTGATGGGCTAAAGCCACCAGATCACTTGGGGACATGGTCAAGTCTGAACCACCACGCCTCTTGATCGCCTAAGGTCATAGAGTCACTTGGGGCTTGGTCGAACCCGAACCATTGCCACGCCACTTGATCGGCATAATGCCACGGTTTCAGTTGGGGACCTGGCTGACTTGAACCATGGCTACACCTTATTGGGAGCTTGGTCGTGTCCGACCATGGTAACACCATCTGATCGGCTCAGTAAAGCCTCTTTTTGCAAACGGTTTTATCATTGCCTTTGCTTCCGTATTTTTTCATAACTATTATTAAAACCGGTTCAACCAGTCCATTGACGGAATTCGGTCTATTTTTAATCCGGAGATAACTTTTCCGGCTTTACATTTTCTGTTGACATCCCATTGTGGAGTAACAGGGGGCTTCACATGACCCGGCATGGTTTACATGGTAAACCGGCATTCTAAACACAGGAGTTGTTTTCTCCTTTGACGGTAACGGTTTATACAACCTCCGCTTCAAGGTTGGCTAAACCAACTTCATGCCCGACGCTGGCAGGTATTTTGTATCACAAAATTTTGATCATATACCTCAATATTTCATTATATATAAATATGAACGTCACAAGCCGGCTGGCGACACAAGCCGCCGTGGCAGTTTAAGAATTTGTGACTGCAGGTGATATAGATTGAAGGTTTCGATTATTCAATCAACAGTATCAGCACCTATGTGCAAAGGTTGCAGATTGAAGGCACAAAGGCATATTCAAAACAAAAGTGATAGCTATTCTATTACAAGGCATTCAGAGGCCCAACATTTCGAATGGCGTCATGACTAGCAGCTTATGATGCATCAACCGGCTTGACGGATTAAGCTTCCTGGCCGGGTTGACGTGAAGAAGATGGGTCGTCTGGCGTCGGATCAGCTTCTTCCTCCTCATCACCCGATGGCCGGAAGTCATTGGTGGACCAGCCAATCCGGGTTAAAGCCTGAAAGACAGCCTCTTCACTTATAAGCTCAGTCGGATCAACGTCAGGGGCATAAGTGTGCTTACGGATTGGGGAACAAGGTTCTCGCACTTCCGAATGACAACTTCCACCCGCCGTTGTTTGCATCATAGAAAGAACGATAAACCGCCGTGTTGGCTTCGCCGCTAGTTGACTCGCCAGAGGACGATCTCCTTTGTTATCCGCTTGAGGGCATCATTATCAAAAGCTTCGCCGCTTTCTTGAGCGCTGGGAAGCCCTTGGCTATGTCACCGGATCAAGGTCGCTATCCATGCTTTGGCGCGAAGTTAGAGCCAATAAAGTGCCAGCCCGGTCATGGATCGCATTTCAACTCTTCAAGTTGTGCCGGGATCATGGATAGCCGGTCCAGCGTGTCTTTGATCAAAGACGGAGCTGTGTTATCATACGACGTCGCACATATGACTCGCTGGGTGCCGGTATACAGTTGCTCAATCAGCGTATACGCGGCCTTGAGCTTCTTCCGCATGTCCGAGCCCAGATGAGTAATGCGCTTCCCTATACCGGTTTAAGAAAGTTCAGGTTAAACCGGCGGAAATGTCAAAACGGAATAGTAATCACAAACCTTGGTGAAACATCTCTTACCAAAGATCGCAGAGGTCATGGCATTAATTTGGTGCCTTAGTCCGGTGAGCTCTTCTGTCACCGGTTTAAGAGCTGCTTCAGCATCTTCCGCCCGTTTTAGCAACCCGCCTTCTCCGCCTCCCGCTTGGCCTGCTCAGATTTAAACCACTCCTTGAGCTGTTCCATAGTGGTCAAGGCGTTTTCAACTCATCCTTGGCCTTGGAGGCTTCGCTTGTTGGGTCTTCGATTGGCACGAAGGTCATTAAGCTGTCCGGTTTGTTGGCATATCTCACTCGATACAAAAAGGGATCAAGTTAGTTGTTTCATCATGAAGTCCCAAGCTCAATACATGTATTCAACTTGGCACTTGGGGCTAATGGCTAATTGCTCAAACATGTTTTGCTACGGTGATACAACTTATAGTCCCGGTTTAACTATGCTAAGTTGAACCGCCCTTGGGGGCTACTACATAACAAAGGTACAAGAGAGGCATAACTCCTTACCTCATAGCGCCCTTCATAAGATTCACTGCATCGCTTCAAATCACGGCTTGTGTAGAGCCGGTTCAGAAAGCGGAGTGAAGTTCTTGGGCGAGAAATTGTCATAAGTCGATGATCAGTTTTTCCTTCTCCTTACTCATGGCAGTAAACTCTTCCTTGGCGCTGTGTTTTGATAGAGCGACCGGATTGCTGTGGGCGGTATAGGCGGTGCCCGCCACTACGACATCATCATCTTTGGCCGGGCTGGCCGGATTGGCATTCTTTCCCGGCTTGGTGCTTTCATACCCGGCTCGGCGGATCAGCAATCAAACCTGTTCTCGCTGTAGGACTCAGTGGAGCAGGATGTGATGTTTCCACTTGGGCATCCGGTTCAACCTCTGGCGGATTAGCACTGTCGTTTTGGTTAAATCCGGCAGAGCTGTTTTTAGCGACTTCAGGTTTTTCGCCATGGTGCTCTGGAGTCTTCTCCGGATCAACATCCACAGTAGGGTCAAGGGTCTTCGCCTTCTTACTTAAGCGAGCCTTGGTGCTGCAACATTCAGAGTTAGAGTATGATAAACCGACAAAGGGAAAAAGAAAAGAGTATTATGCTTACCCAGCAGCAACTTTAAGAGGAGGCAGTTGAGTGGTTGATGAACCGCCAGATGAGTTGGAAGAGGCCTGATAATTCGGATCGACGGATTGAGAGGACATCGGAAGAAACCTTTCAAAGGATAACGCCAGAGAACAAATCACCTCCGACGACGCTTCCGGGTTGGGGTGTCAGGTAAACCGGACGACGTAATTTGTTGGCCGCTGTGCCGGGTCGTACGGCGTTCTTCAGCTTGCTGTGTCTTCAAAGAAAGATTTGGATTCAAATGAGCATTGGAGTGAGATTTTTTCACTTTCCGGACTGCGCGGCTAATTCTTTTAACCGTACAAGATCAGATTCGAAGAAAGAAGGATTACCTCAACAGATCGGCATGGCTGGCCTCGCATCATCCCGGGAATTGTAATCGTCAATAGGATGAATGATAAAAAGGACAAAGTAAATCAAGCTTTACCTCAGCTTCGAATCTTCATCTTCCGCGGTTCGTAAGACTCGGCGTTTTCCTCTTACCAGCTTTCTTGGTGGTCTTGGACTTTACACGAGGAACCCGGCCGGTTTGGTTCGCTTCAAAAGGAGCTGTTAGCCTGAGAAGTAACAAGGATTAATATATATCAATAAGGCATTAAAATCAGAAGAGCGATGAGCGGAGCCTTACCGCAGGCGGTTTGTTGGAAACACGGAACGGGGCCAACCCGGTTTGGCTGCAGACGGAGATCGGTTCATCGAGCATCTTCTTCACTGTCTCAAGACTTCAAGCTCAGTTATTGGTAGCTCGTGACGTCGTTGAGGGTCTTTGACGCTACCAGTGTATTCATGCATCAATCCGGGGCGGCGGCTTAATGGCAAGATGCCCCAAGAAACCCAACATCGAACAAGGTCAATACCGTAGTTTATTGGCCATTAGAGCCCGGAGCTTGATAATTTGAGGCGCAAAATTCTTCCGCTCATGCGGCGGTCAAGCGTAAAGGCAATGGGTGATGGTTGCTAAGCCGGTGAGGGCGGTAACCCGCAAGGGTTTTCGCTGTTAGGAGCGGTATTCCGGCAATAGAACCAGGTTTGGTTCCAATCTTTCGGATGGCTATGGTGTTTTGCGTGAGGAAAATCTACTTCCTTCCTTTTCTGGATTGAAACGCCACCAAGCTCCGTGTTAGGACCATCCAAAACTCAAGACGGCGGTTCAAATGAAAGAAATCCCGAATAACTCCACAGATGGTTCTTCTTGAAGGTAGACTTCGCAGAAAACTTGAAAATTGCATATATTGGACACAGAGTTCGGACCAATATCTTGTGGATGGAGTTGGAAACTTGCGAGGACATCCCGAAGAATTTTGATCCGGCGGCTGAATCCCGGTCTAAGTGTTGCATAAATACAATTACTTCTCCTTCTTGAGGTTCGTGGAGGGCATTCGCATCCTAACACGCCAATGAAGGACATTTTGGAGGCTAAAGCGCCGTGGTGACATATCCATTGAGTTGCGCCTCGCTGATCTTGGACCGACCCAATTGCAAGCTGAGAATTGTTTGGCCATTCGGAAGAAAAAACTGCGAAAGGAAAAGTAAAGACTGGTTCACCGTTAACGGTTCAGCATATTATACAATGCTAAACCGCAGTTTGGCATTCAGTTCCAATTTCCGTTTAATCGAGGACTAATGGAGGATGGCGGATTAGCTATCAAAAATTAAACCGCCCTTAGGAGGAAGAGACAGAATCGAAAATCTGCTAAGTGTTGATGTAAACAGGTTTCACACATGAACGGAATTAATTTGGATCTACCAAGATTCAAGAAGGAAAATTTCTGCGATCCATACAAGCTTTATAAAGGGCAAGGAAGTTCGGTGTTCTATCAAGAGGGTCTGAATAAAAAGGAAGATGTGCGAAGTGCTAAGCTGAAGGCGGAGCAGCTACCGCACGAGATATATGCTATGGTTGGATTAAGAAGCCATGGCAGAGCAGGTATGAAGAGACTAGGGATGAACACCTATGAACGACGATATGAACAGGAGCCTTAAGATGCAGATCTAGGGTATGAGGAGGAGCCTTACCTGATGCACAGGACAGCGGAGGAGCGCCGAGAGTCTCTGGTACAACCAGGTTGATGCAGCGGCCTTGTGTTGGTGCGGCGTTCGGAGGTCGGAGGCGACGGCGGAGCTTCAGAGCTGGGGCGTCGCGAGGAAGAAGAAGCGCGGAAGGAGGAAGAAGAGAAAGGGCCTTCCGGTCTATTTATAATGAGACAGAGTAATTGACAGGCGCGAGAATCGAGGAGTTGAAAGCGGCGGATGGCGCAATGGGTCGCCTCGATTTCGGGATAGTATTAAATGAAGGGAATCTTATTGTTTGGGCTTTTAATAAAGATGACGCCAAGATGCTCGCTGTGGGGTCGGAGGATGACGTCACGGCGGTTTAAACAGATGGCGGTTTACTTAAATATGAAGGAAGATATTCAGATTTTTCTAAGATGTTGAAGATTAACATGAACAGGTTCAAGTCAACTGGGGCCTAATGTTGGGGATGTAACTATCGAATATAAACCGCCTCGGAGGGGCCGGTTCACCTCAGCCATAATTGGAGCCCACGAAGACTCGTAAGGTGGCGATTTGTCAGAGAGCTTAGAGGCCCGGAGCCTGTGGGCTAATTAGGGCCCATAATGGTAAAACCGCCATAACCATGTAACTTGTGTTGTAAGATAAGAGAAAGGAGAGACCGAGCCGACACTTGTATGAGCCGGCCTCGACTCAGAGACCGGCCGGACGTCAACCCGTATATAAGGGACGACCCGGCGGCGGTTTAGGGACGATAACTACAACTCGAGGCTTAGGCGGCTATTGCTCCCTAGTCGCCGAGATCACATCAATCCCATTACAAACTAGACGAGGCTTTTACCTTCATCAAGGGGCCGAACTAGTATAACTTGTGTCTTGTGTCTTTAACCCGCGTCCGCTTTTTAACCCTCTAAGTTAACCCGCTCGATGGCCCCGCCGACTAAGTCCTTTCATGAGGACATCTACGCCGTGACAACGCATAGATCCACCGGCCGGTTGCCCACGACAGAGAAGAATAATTGTTAGGTTACTTTTCCCGACAATATGTATGTAATATACTAATATCAAAATGATACTAATTACATTTGGTCCTTGCAACAACATAATATAAAGATCTAGTCGAGATATCAAGAATGCACACAACAACAACAACAACAACAACAACAACAACAACAACAACAACAACAACAACAACAACAAAAAAAAAACAAAGAAAGGCAACACATCCAAAGACCTGCAACAGACGTCAATAACTCCACCTTCCTTACAACACAAGAGTAGCGAGAAAGGCTCTCCGAAATCAACGATTTCAAAAAGGCAACAACGCTCAAGCCCTGTCGTCGCGGGATCCGACCACTGCAGGCCAGATCTTGGTTTTCCACCAAAGAGAGCACGTCTTAGCAGATTCCAAAGCAATTGCTTTGACAAAGACATGACGCGTGAAACACGACCATTGCCGGGTGTAGCCATCAAATGATGGACATAGGGTTTTCACCCAGGAGATCGAGACCTGATTCTCGAAGAGCACCACCAAATCGAAAACATCATGTGTTACCGCCACCTTTGGCAAAGGAGATGAAAGTACATGGAAAGGCATCCACACACCATGATCACGGGAAATTGAAATTTAAATCATTATGTCGCATTAATTTTAGAGGCGGCCTCTTGCGTGCACATCCTTGCCATGGAGATCACAACACGATCGAATCTATGCGTGGCAGCACAAAATGTCAAAGAATGTGGAGAGTTGAAAATCGCGGAGAGCCACCTCAAGTGCACGTGCGCCAAAATTTCTATAGCAGAGGCCGACAACGACGCCGAGACATGGCAAACACTTCATGTTTGATGCAAGCCGTAGTCACACTACCCCCAACCCACCGATGCACGTTTCTGCATTGCCCCTGTCATTGTCATTTTGTCGCCGCTGCGAACTAGTCCCCGATCTGCCGATGTTACATCATGTACTCCATGTGAGATGTTTTTTTTTTGAAACGCATGTGAGATGTTATCGATCATGCATTCAGGCTTATGGTTGGAGCTGGCCGATGATCCAACATGATATTCGTCTATCCTCATTGAAGGCCATTGTTCATTAATTATCCTTCATAGGATAGAATAATCCAGCGATATATGTGTACTAAATAAGAAAAATATACATTATTGCAATTTATTTTCTACTCACATGAATATAATGTGATCGGAAACAATATAAGTTTCGTAAAAATAATAGAATCAAACATTTTACGAAACATGTGTAGCATTTTTTAGTGAAACATGTGTGGATCATTACATTGACTCTAGAGAAGTGGCAAAGGTAGTTGAAGCTGGATGAGCATGTGTGGAGGAATATGGACACATAATATTGTACGTACTTATCAAGAAATACAACTACAATACATCTATTTATAAGGTTGGTTGGAGGAAAAGAACCACACGGTTTAGCTACATGCCTTCATTTTCAGATTTAGTTTTTGACAGAACATTTCTCGAAAATATATTGGCAGGGAGATAAAAAATGGCGAAGACTGGAAGAAGTGTGCAAATCTATGATTTCGAGTGGCGGACCATATATCTCACATCAATGTTAAGCTATCACCCACCCGGCCTTAACCACCAAAAACCTAATAATTTAATCAATTTTTTTCTGAGACCATATTGCTACAATATTTTTTTATCTTAAATTATGAATGAATGCATAAAGTAAAGTAAATAGAAATATAGTCATCAGGCGTGTGTTTCAAAATACTCCTGATGACTATTGGAGAAATTATATCTAGTACAGTGTAGTGCAGCAAATCTAGCCATCCATATGCACGACTCATCTAGCTAGTCATAAAATGAACGAAGGGAAGTAGAATACATGTGTGCAAGAAACCTCTCACATAGACACTGCAGAGTCAACCCTTCAGAAATCCATGAAGCCTAGGCTACTATGTCTCATAAAAAACAAGGTGCATAATTATACGTGCAGGGCAAGGTCTAGAACTTTGACGAGTAATGCTATATGTGTGAATTTGTCTGGATTGATCATGTAAGAATAATGTAATTTGCAAAAGTGTCTATGTTATTCATCTTTATGACATTTCTTAAGTACTCATACAAAATATATTTCTAGTTAAGAGAATGAGAAATCTAAAAAGAATCTTAAATTAAAGATTTCCTTTGGTATCTTCATAGAGGGGTGATATGAGCATGGGACAACCTTGCAAAGCGTAATGTTTAGGAAGTAAATTTTGCCTCTTTAAAAGAAGATTTTATGTCTCCACTGCCAGCTTATACACTCATATACGGACGGTTTACTCTGTATATGGTATTTGGCTTTAGCACCCGGAGCACCCAGATCTTCTTATGACAATATGTAACCAGATGGAGAGAGAAGTCAAAAGGAGGTTTTGGCTGAATGGATGACGGTTTAGTTTTCGGATGCGTCCTCCAACATGTTCAGATGTATCCATTTTTTGTGGAAGTACGTCATCTTATTTCCGATGTGATCGTTATTCGTTTCAACAATGCACATCTCGTTATGCAAAGTCTAATTCGTACTTACAGAGTTCTACTCCCGCACATCTCTTTTAGGAGTAGAGAGGCGGAGGCGGGGCTGGAGGTAGGAGACGACTCAAGGATATGGTGGAATTCAAACAGGGGTAACCTGGTCATATCCCTCCTTTTTCACCTGGTCGGAAAACCCCCGCGACTTGTATTTCCGCATAGAGAGAGTATTTATCTTTATTTAGTGTATTGGAGGAGTGTAAAAAAGTAAAAAACCGACAAACGTGCCATGTATTTCCACACATAAAGTACTGCCTCGCTAGCCGCCAAGGTGTCACGGTGTCGCCGGAGCCATCATGCCATAAATGAGTACCCGATCAATCAGTGAAGGCATGATGCCGCCCCCAAACGGCAGGGCGCGCTTTACGACGAGACCGACACCGGCTCAGTCGTCATTCTCCAGGACCGATCCCGCGACGCAGCGCCGTTGCGGTTCACTCGTTTTGCTCTCTTGGTCATGCCATGTCCAGAGAACCATGGGGCGCTCCATGGAGACACATCGCGAGGACAACGCCGAGTTCGTCGACACCCACAAGTTACTTGTGCAACCACTGTAGAAACACGTAGTACTAGCGATGGGGAAATGAGTTAAAGCGCATATATGTGGTGTGACACAACGAGCAGTGCGACCGAGCACACGACCAATTAAAAGTGCTTTGCTACTTCGTCATTTATTAGTTGATTAATTGACCGTTCTAAGCATGGTTAAGTGTGCTAGAAACCTGAGAACTAATGGAAAACAGTAACTACATGACCTGGTGAATGGCAAGGCATGGTTCATGGTTGCCCTGGCTCTCCGCGGCGCGTGCACGCACGTGTTGTTATTTCTCGTCAGCTCCTTTACCGGGTCTTGCGTGGGTTTTGCTTCCCCGGTCGTGACCAGCAGACAGCAGTACTATGTTCCTGTTAAATATCTATATATTCCCTCCGTCCATAAAAGAGTGTACTTTCAACTTTGTTGAAAAGTCAAACTTTTTTATGTTTGACCGTATTTATACAATAATAGATTAATATTTATGCCATCAAATTAGTAGTATTAGATTCATGACAAAATATATTTTTGTCATATACCTATTTGGTTTCACAAGTATTGATATATTTTTGCACAAACTCGATCAAACTTTGAGATAGTTTAACCCACCAACAAAATTGAAAGTACACATTTTCAAGTACGGAGGGAGTATGCCGCCGTGTTCCTCGTTTGTCATCGTGACAGATCCACGCGTGCACAGTGGACTCTCTTCAAGTTCCACCAATTAAGCTCCTGCTAGTAGGCCCTCTCATTGCGTGCTACTGCTAGTATCCACGTCTCCAACAGTTAATATACAATCTTGTTGCTAAAATTTTATACGTCATCAACCAACACTATTGTGATTGGCTATACTTAAATTGTCTAAATACTACTCCATCCGTTCCCAAATACTCCATCCGTTCCTAAATATAAGTCTTCTTTAGAGATTTCAATAAGGACTACATGCGAATGTATATAGACATAGTTTAGAGTGTAGATTCACTCATTTTGCTCCATATGTAGTCTCTTATTGAAATCTCTACAAAGACTAGTATTTAGGAACAGAGGGGGTATAAGTCTTTCTAGAGATTCTAACAAGTGACTCCATACATACGGAGCAAAATAAAAGAATCTAAACTCTAAAATATGTCTACATACATCCTTATGGTGTAATTTATTTGAAATATCTAAAAAAACTTATATTTAGGAACAAAGGGAGTAGATAGTAAGAGCAACACTAGGAGAGTCACATACGGCAGCCCTCCTAACGCATATGGACGCACGTTGAGGTTTTGGTTTGAAAGCTGACTTGACGGCCAGACGCCGTTCCTGCTTGCGCCCGAGATTTTCGGCCTCTCCCGACGCAACTGGAGATCTGCTAAGAATGCTTTGGACGGCAGCAGATGCGTCTCCGACTTGCAGGGCCGCATCTAGCGAATCCTTCCGTGAGTTCGTCGCCTTTTGGCCCAAAGTGGCATCTATGGGCACCTTGGCCGGTGACGATGACCAATTCGCGTTATCGACAAATGGATGCTACTCGGCTGCGTCGGTGTGCCGACTTCAGTTCCTCGGGTCTTCGCTTTCCCCGATCACTGCGTCCATTTGGAGAGTTTGAGCCTCTGCGAAGTGCAAGTTTATTGCCTAGTTCCTTTCTATTAATAGGCTACTCACGGCTGATAGATTGATGCACCAAAAGTGGCCCAACCGTTACTTCTGCCTGCTTTGCAGGCGCAATTTGAAAACGGCAATGCACCTTTTCATCCAGTGGCGCTGGTCACGTCAGCTCTACCAGGTGGCTGCCTTGCATTTTGGATATCCCTCCTTTTGACCCTGGTGTTTGGCCACATGTGCACGTATTTATTTGTGAAATAATTTGACTCATTGGAGTTATTGTGTGTGTGTGTTGTTGCAGTTTCTTTTGTAGAGAAGTGTTGTGATACTTGTCGTTCCACACACATAACGTCATGTTGCGTGTATGGATATAGCATGCACGTTGTGTTTGGTGGGCCTCCTAGGACGATACTATGCATTTACTAGCAGAAATGCTAGATCAATATAGTGTTGGTTCTGCGGCGTTACATGCGGATGGCACAGACGGAGCGAATGCATTGTGTCATGGGGAGCTCAGTGACGACGATCTTGTGATGCTTTTGGAACTTTCCAATGGGTTCCAACGGCCCAGGAAAGGATGAAAGTAGCTGGCCGTTGCGGGTGAGTTCTTCGGCGGCCATTTCTGAAGAAAGAAGGAGTTGGTATAACGAAAGTACTCGTCTAATCGGTAAAATCCAATGAGCAGTAAAATCAACAAAAAGTAAAAATAAAAAATAAAGATTCATTTTATTGGTAACAAACATTGATTTTTTTTTGAATAGGCACGAGTGTGCGTATCATTCATTAAAGAAGAAAGGGGGTAAGAGCCTCAAATCCACGGTTACAATCTTATTTACATGCGGAATTAATCCATCACCACCCTAATTTCCTACAATGGACTACTCGCTTGCACCCCACACTATTTGTTCCATCTTGAATCCTTCTGTGTCACCTTTGAACAATCCCGCCTTCGCCCAAAGTCTACCCTCGTCCTGTATACGTTGGATGGTGCGAGGGACCGAAGGCGTCGCTCCATTGAAGACCACATCATTCCTCTGCTTCCATATCATCCACATCCCAAGGAGGCACTTGGCCTTGTGTGCATGCCGACTGCTCGTGGTCCCGTCCTGTCTTATGGACCATTGCTCTAGCGATTCATTTTGCCTGGGTTCGAAGTCCACCCTCTTGGTTATACGGCCGATGGCCAACCAAACCTGCCTCGCGAAGACACAATCCATCAGCAGGTGTTGCATGGTTTCCTCATGTTGGTTGCACATAGGGCATGAGTCTTGGTGAGGTAATCCACATCGAGCGAGTCTATCCGACGTCCAACACCGGTTCTTTAGCGCCAGCCAAGAGAAAAAGCGGCATCGCCGTGGCGCCTTAGACGGCCAAGTAAACGCAGCCGTTGCAGACACTTCCCATCCCATAAACCAAGCCGCATAGGCCGATCAAGCCGAGAACTTGTCGTTCTGTTCCCACATCCACCTTATCGAGTCCTCCACATCGTCTTGCACATCCGCGATCCTCGGCCAAAGATTTAGGAACTCTTCTAGAGCTTCCGGTGTCAGCTCAGTGCCAATGTCACTGGTCCAATCATTGTTTCTTATTGCTTCCGCTACCAACTTAGATTGTCGCACTCTCTTCGGGACGCGGTTGTAGATCCGCGGGGCCAATTCACAAAGGCGGAAGCCGCCGATCCATCTATCCTCCTAGAAGAGCGTGGTTTTTCCGTTGCCCTACCATCGCCCGCGCTGCCGCGTGGACCATTGCTTGCGAGTCTGATGGCACCGCGATAGAGAATTCTGCCCATGGTCTTTCCTTGTCAACATTTTCGAGCCACGGCCATCGAGCTTGCAAGGCTTTGTTCATCCAGAACAGATTTGGTAGCCCCAGACCGCCTGCCCACTTGGGCGTGCATACTTCGTCCCATGCGACAGCGCAGCACCCACCTTGGGCCTCTTTCTTCCCGCACCATAAGAAGTTCCTGCAGATCTTGGTGAGCGCTGATAGTGTCTTTCTCGGCAGATCCATAGCCATCATCGAATGCACCGGGATGGCACAAAGTACTGATTGAATCAACATGAGTCTGCTACTCTTTGGCAACAAAGCTGCTTTCCACATTGGTAGGAAATCCGCAACCCGGTCCACCAAATCCTGCAACTATGCCTCGGTGGGTGAGGGAGTCCTGGACTAGGGGGTGTCCGGATAGCCGAACTATCATCACGGTCGGACTCCAAGACTATGAAGATACAAGATTGAAGACTTCGTCCCGTGTCCGGATGGGACTTTCCTTGGCGTGGAAGGCAAGCTTGGCGATACGGCTATGTAGATCTCCTACCATTGTAACCGACTCTGTGTAACCTAACCTATCCGGTGTCTATATAAACCGGAGGGTTTTAGTCCGTAGGACGAACAACAATCATACCATAGGCTAGCTTCTAGGGTTTAGCCTCCTTGATCTCGTGGTAGATCTACTCTTGTACTACCCATATCATCAATATTAATCAAGCGGGGAGTAGGGTATTACCTCCATCGAGAGGGCCGAACTCGGGTAAAAACATCGTGTCCCTTGTCTCCTGTTACCATCCGCCTAGACGCACGATTCGGGACCCCTACCGAGATCCGCCGGTTTTGACAATCGACATTGGTGCTTTCATTGAGAGTTCCTCGTGTCGCCACCGATAGGCCCGATGGCTCCTTCAATCATCAAAACGACGCAGATCCGGTGAGACTTTTCTCCCGGACAGATCTTCGATTCGGCGGCTTTTGCACTGCGGCCAATTCACTTGGCTATCTCGAGTAGATCGAAGCTACGCCCCGCCATCAGTCGATTTGGAAGTTTGAACTATACGGCCGATATCCGCGGAGACTTGATCTTCGACGGATTCGAGCCGCAGCCAAGCGTGCCGCACTGTCTCGATGGGCATGATCTAGCTCTGCAGCCGAACAGTGCCCTGGAGGCCGCACCAGCATCCGCTCCGACCCTTAATCCAGAGCCGGATTCCCCGATCGAGGACGAGTGGTTGGACACCGCCTCGGGGGCTACAATCTCTACGGTGATTGAGCCGAACTCCATCCCTGTCCTTTGCGAAGACCTCGACTCCAGGGTGCCGGACTCCGAACCCTCCGCGCCCCTGCCAATCGAATCCGATTGGGCACCGGTCATGGAGTTCACTGCCGCGGACATCTTCCAGCACTCGCCCTTTGGCGACATCCTGAATTCACTAAAGTCTCTCTCTCTTTATCCGGAGAGCCCTGGCCGGACTACGGATAGGAAGGTTGGGATACGGACGACGAAGAAATTCGACGCCCACCCACCACCCACTTTATAGCCACTGTCGATGATTTAACCGACATGCTCGACTTCGACTCCGAAGACATCGACGGTATGGACGGCGATGCGAGAGGCGACCAAGACCCAGCGCCTACTGAGGCGCTGGAAGGCCACCTCGTCATACGACATATACATGGTGGACATCCCAAAAGATGGGAACGGCGAAGGAACAACGAAGGATGACCCTCCAAGAAGCAACCAAGCGCCCGACGTCGTGGCGCCGCTCTAAATCCGCCACAAAGCAAAAGCGGTGATTCCGCATGGGAGATAATAACACCCCGGACGGTGCGAAGATAACCCTCCGGCGGGACTCAGCAGGAGGAGGAGGAGAAGCAAGTCCGCCACGACGGTCTGGCGAGAAAGAGAGGTCGAGGGCGATAATTATGCGCCTCCCTCCGAAGATGAGGCAAGCCTCGACGCAATTAATTTGTCGTGCACGAGGATCCCGCCGAACAGGAGCGTTTCAAATGCAGGCTTATAGCCACGGCAAGCAGCCTCAAGAAAAGCAGCAACGACTTAGAGCTGATCAAGACACGCTAGGCGGCGGATGGATGAAGTCCTTGCAGCGAAGAGTATGAACTCGAACGCCCTCCAAAAGCTACCCCAAACGCAGGTCGTTGCCTCGATTAGAGGAGGAAGCACCCAAGTCACCGGCAAGACGACATGGCAGATCGGCCACCCGTGGCATGACGAGAGAAGCCTCTCGGCCCTCGGCTCAAGCCACACCCCGACGCGCTCAAAAAGTACCAAGGCATGGGAAAATGCGCGGACTTGCGAGATATATTGGAGGATAAGGCAAAACATACAAGATCGATCTACGGATCGGCGTGGGCCAACGACGGGATGATTACCGTCGTGCGGATACAACGAACCGCCGGGCGAACACGATGAACAAAGCTCATATGAGCTACGCCGTGATATAGCCCATCTGAGGCGCCGCACACCCACTATGCTTCACGGATGAAGTAATGGATCATCAAATCCCGAGGGCTTCAAACCCATAAACATCGAATCATACGATGGTACCACAGATCCTGCGGTGCGGATTGAGGACTATCTCCTCCATATCCACATGGTCCGCGGTGATGATCTACATGCCATCAAATACCTCCCACTCAAGCTTAAAGGACCAGCTCGGCATTGGCTCAACAGCTTGCCCGAGAATCAATTGGTTGTTGGGAGGACACGGAAGCCGCATTCCTTGATAACTTCCGGGGCACATATGTGCGACCACCGA
The DNA here is from genome assembly GCA_021605205.1 of Aegilops longissima. Lineage (NCBI taxonomy): Eukaryota > Viridiplantae > Streptophyta > Magnoliopsida > Poales > Poaceae > Aegilops > Aegilops longissima. Next base: position 413,478,094 of record CM038679.1, read on the forward strand.
GCGCCGATGACCTTAGCCACATAATTCAGCAGCGGAAGAATCGGCGGACAATTACGGACACGGTTCCTAACAAAGAAAAATCAAATCGTTGACTGTCCGGATGCAGAGGCCGTTGCAGCCTTCAAACATAACATCCGCGACGAGTGGCTTGCCCGGCACCTAGGACAGGAAAAGCCAAAATCCATGGCAGCCCTCACAACACTCATGACCCGCTTTTGTGCGGGAGAGGACAGCTGGCTAGCTCGAAGCAACAACTTGGCCAAACGTCCCGATAGTTCGGATACCAAGGACAGCAGCGGCGGTCGTCGCAACAAGAACAAGCGCCGCATTAACGGCGATAATAATGAAGATCTGACCGTCAATGCGGATTCAGAGAGCTCTAAACCCGGTCAGCGGAAGAAGCCATTCAAAAGAAATACCAGGCCCGCCCAACTTGGACCGAATACTCGATCGCTTGTGCGGATACATGGCACCCCGAAAACTCAGCCAATCACACCAACGAGGATTGTTGGGTGTTCAAGCAAGCGAGCAAGTTAAGTGCGAACTCAATGACAAGGGGCTGCATAGCGATGGCGAGGAAGAGCCCGGCAGCCGAACAATAGAGGATGAAGGGTTTTCCACACAAGTGCGGACGGTGAACATGATATCGCAACCCACATACCCAAAAGGGGCGGAAGCGTGCACTAAAGGGACGTATATGCGATGGATCCAGTCGCCCCAAAGTTCAACCCATGGTCTTCCTGCCCGATCACCTTCGATCGAAGGGACCACCCCACTAGCATTCGTCACGGCGGTTTCGCCGCATTGGTTCTTGACCCAATTATCGACGGATTTCACCTAACCGAGTCGATGGGCGGCGGCAGCAACTGAACACGCTTTATCGGGATACAAGGCGCAAAATGGGCATAGACCCTCAAGGATTAAACCTACAAAGACGACCTTTAAAGGCGTCATACCGGTGTAGAGGCCAGTTATGCGGGCTCGATTACACTCGAAGTGGTCTTGGATCCCGGATAACTTCCGAAGCGAAGAGTTATTCTTCGACATCGTCCTATTCCGCAGTGGCTATCATGCACTGCTCGGACGAACCGCATTTGCAAAGTTCAATGTGGTGCCGACACGCATACCTCAAGCTCAAGATGCGGGCCCTCGAGGAGTAATTACGGTCAATGGAAACACGAACGCTCTCTCCGAACGGAGGAGCACACGGCGGCGGCCAGCAGCGGAGGTACAAAAAGCCTCTCACAACAATTCTCGAGTCCGCCACTAAGCGTCCGGACACATCAGCGCGCCGGAGTAACCTACAACAAGACCTCCCGCACGATTCAAGCATCGCCAGAGCAATCCGCCCCAACCCCAGCCCTCGCGAAATTGCGAAGCTAGTATTACGCGTACATAATTCGCTCTGGAGATACCATGGGCATATGGGGAGGGGCAAGACCATGGCACGCCAAGAATGCGGCTCGACCGCACCAGGGGCTCCCGATTGTGTCATTCTTTTTCTTTTTTCCTTTTTCTTCCTTTTCTTACTTTCAGGACTCCGTCTTTCAGAAGTCCTGTCCGTCACTAGAATCGCCGAACTCATGATGCAACAGCCAGGGAAGCAGAAAGCCACGTCGAGTGTTCAGGTGGTCTCTATTACGAGCATTATACCTGTTTTACATACCATCCCGCAGCTTACCCCTGGAGGGGGACATGTTAGATAGTCCCATCCCTTGCTTATCGCACTATTTGTATCGTTCTGCTTTCATTGCAGTACCATTTTGAATAAACAATACATAGCTTTTGCTTATTATTGCACTACTTCCTTTATCTATACATATGTTCACTTCATGACATGTTGCAACCGTACACTTTGGTACGGCCAATACACCAGGGGCTTAAGTATCCCAAAATTATGGTGTGATAAGTCCGAACACTTTCACAAGTGCGGCACCCCGAACTTATAGCATTATATGAATCGGCTCCGAATCATGTCTTGGGTCAATAGTTGGGTTTGCCGGCTCCGTGTTTTGGTACCTTACGCCCGTTATATCGGCTAAGGTAGCACCGGAGAACCATCGATTGTGCCCAGTTGAGCTGGGTCGAGCACCTCGGAGAAAGCTAAAACTGACCGTCATGATAGGGCGAGAGCTGGTCACTGTTCGAGAGGTTTTTGGGTCCCTAAAGACTTATGCCGCTTAGAGCGAAGAACAGAATTGTCCGCCAAAGGCGTGGATAGCGCCCGAACTCGGTCTTCCAAATACTAGGGGCTTCACGAAATTTAAAATTATAGAATTCTATGGCTAAGTGAGAGTGTTCAAGCGGTATAAGTCCGGTTGCCTGTTCGTTCGTTGGCGCCCCCTAGATGGACCCAAGAATGGGAACAAGAGTGCTCAAGTGTATCCCGAACACCCCAAAGATTCGTGGCATGGGGCTGAAGCCAACGACTTGCCATCTCTCAAATTTGATAAACGGTCGCATGAAGGTAATATTTTAAATTAATAAGCATTGCTTAGCGATATGAACAAGTTTTCAGCTTACATGATAACAAATGCGAGTTTATTCAAAATTACATCTTTGAAGCACTCATCCGCTATTCGGCGGGCACCTTGAGAGGCCCTCATAGTACATTTCGGCGTATGCGATGCTCCTTGCCCTTCGGTGGCCCGTCCGTCACAAGCTTCTCCGCATCCAGCTTGCCCCAGTGCACTTTAGCACGGGCAAGGGCCCGACGGACACCTTCAATGCAGACGGAGCGCTTGATGACTTCAATTCATGGACAAGCGTCCACCAGCCGCCGCACTAAGCCGAAGTAGCTCCCAGGCATGGCTTCCAATGGCCACAGCCGAACTATGAGGCCCTTCATGGCCTGTTCGGCGACCTTGTGGAGCTCGACCAGCTGCTTCAGCTGGTCGCTTAGGGGCACCGGATGTCCGGCCTCAGCATATTGAGACCAGAACACCTTCTCCGATGAGCTCCCCTCCTTGGCGCGGTAGAATGCGGCAGCATCACACACACTACAGGGCAGATCTGCGAACGCTCCTGGAAAGCTCCGAATCCGGGTAAGTAATAGGTAATTCACTTTCACACGCTTGCTTTGCATAAAGAATGCCTTACCCGCCGCTATTTCTTTAGCGATTCAATTTCTTGGAGGGCTTTTTGGGCCTCGGCCTTAGCAGCTTTGGCACTCTCAAGAGCCGAGGCAAGCTCGGACTCTCGAGTCTTCGAGTCACGCTCCAAACTCTCGTGTTTTTCCACGAGCTTGGAGCTCTTGCTGCATCTGCTTGGCCAGCTCGCCTCCCCCTTCTCTCGCTCGGTGTGCTCCATGCCGCTTTGTTTTGCCACGGACACGCTTCTTCTTGGTCGCCACCTCGTTCGTGTGCCCCCTGAGTATCAAGTTATTCCTGTTATTTTTGCAACCAAAACCTTTTCTATAAGGTATTTCTTTAATAAGGTATTACTTACCTTCCTTGTCCTCGAGCTGCTTCTTGGCTTGGCCGAGCTCGTTCTCGGACCGCCGAGGCTCTGCTTCAATGCATTGACCTCCGTAGTCGGTCTGGCAGAGGTCGATGAGCGCAGCCTGCATTCCCATATTGACATACTTATGTTAGACTCCTGCGTATATCTTTTAGATCCTTAGTCCGGTTTTCTTTCCGAACACCGAACTAAGCATCAGGGGCTACTGTCTATGCGGTAATATTTTTACATATTCTAAACTTACCTCAAAGCCTGTTAGAAGGCTGGTACAGGCTTCGGTCAGCCCGCTCTTGGCGGACTGAACTGTCCGGATCACCGCACTCATAACAATGCGGTGCTCCTCCTCGATGGAAGCGCTGTTAAGCGCATCCAGTAAGCTATCCAGCGCCTCCGGTTGGACGGAGGACACCGGCGTCTTACCCTTCTTGCGAAGGAACCGCTGGCCGGACTTCGGAACCGCTGATGGTTCCGGCATGGAGTCCGGACGAAGGTCGGGCTTAGAGCCCCTGGGGGTCTTGCCCCCCACGCGCCTGGAGTCCGGGAGGTCGCCTTGTGGCGCCTCCTGCACCACTGTGATGCCCGGGTAATCAGGCTACAGTAATCCCGTATTAACGATGCCACATCACCTCGGTTATTGTTGATAATCCCACGTTAGATCAAAACGGATTCAAAATTCTAAATTTGAATTAAAGTTAAAACAATTAAAGTTTTCAAAAGTCAAAACTAAAATGTTCGATGTGTTGAAAATATTCCCTAACTATTTGTCATGAAGAAACCATGTTTTTATATAAGGCTTATATTTTTAAAATGAGCTAAAACAGTAGAGAAAATAAAGAAAAAGGAAAACAATAAAAACAGAAAACAAAACTACAAAAAAAAAGAGAGAAGAGCCCCCCCGGCCAACTGGGCCAGACGGCCCAGCTGGCCATCCAACCAGACCGGCCCAAACCCCCCCTCCATATCCCCTCTGGGGGAAACCCTAATCCCCACTCCCTCCCCACGTCTCCCTCTCGTTCTCCTCCTCTCGATTGGATCGGGATCGGGCCCGATCCTGTCTTCGGTGCCATCGCTCCGCGCTCCCGACGCCGCCGCCCGGCGCGTTCCCCCGCCACCTCGCCGAGTGCCGCCCCATCCCCGTCGCCACGCTGGACGCCCCATCCTCCTCCCGTTCCTAGATCCGGAAGGGCCTCCCCGCCCCGACCTCGCCGACGGACGCCGCTCGCCGGAGTCGCTCCGCGGCACCTCGCCTCCTCATCGGCTCCGTCGAGCCTCGCCGGACCTCCTCATCCTCTCCGTCGTCGGACCACCCCAACCTTCCTCGAGCCCGCTGCCCTGTGCCCTACGTTCCCCTCGTGAGCGCCTTCCCTCCTCTCCGCTCTGTTTCGTCGTAGGGCCCCGTCCCCGCCTCGCGCCTCGCCCGCCGTCTCCGTCCCCTGCTACTGCTCGGGACCGCGCCGCAGCCTCGCGCTCGGCCACGCCCGTGCCGCCTAAGCTCGCCGTTGGCGCGGTCGCGCCGCACCAAAGCGCCAGAATCGCCCTGGCGTGACCGACCGTCCTTGGCGCGCCGCTTGTTCCCGGTCGCGCTGCACAGCCATGGCGCGTCAGGCGTCTTCCCTGTCGCGTGGCGGATGACCCCCCGCCGCCCGTTCCTCGGTAGCGGCGGCCGTCCTCGTCGGCCTGCATGAACCAGCGCCTGGCCGCTCTGTTGTGGCCCGGCCACAACCTCGGGCGTCGCCCATGCGAACTCTCGACCTGTGGGCTCTGCCCGTTCGCTCGCCTCATAAAAAAAAAAAGAGAACAAAATGGATATGTGTAAATAAAAATAAAAATAATTTATTTATTGAATTAATTAATCCTGTTAATTAACGCAAATTAATTATGTTTAATTAACCTAATTGCACATTAGTCTAATTAAACCTATTTAGTTAAATGTGCCTTTACAAACGGGCCCCACTGCCCTGTTTGACTAGTCAACTCAGTCAGAGTTGACTGTTGACCGAATGACATCAGCATGATGTCATGGTTACCTAATAAGTCCTTTTGAATTAGAGACAATTTCAGAAATGTTTAAGAACTTTAGGAAATCATATAAAATAATCCGTAACTCGGATGAAAAAGTTTTCTACATGAAAGTTGCTCAGAACGACGAGACAAATCCGGATACGCAGCCCGTTCGTCCGCCACACATCCCTAGCATAGCAAACACGCAACTTTCCCCCTCCGGTTCATCTGCCCGAAAACGCGAAACACCGGGAATACTTTCCCGGATGTTTTCCCCCTTCACCGGTATCACCTCATACCGCGTTAGAACACGTCTAGCTCTGCCTGTTATCCTGTTATGCACTTGCTTGCTATGTATTTACTGTTTCTTCCCCCTCTTCTCTTCGGTAGACCCCGTGACGATGCTGATGCCCCTGTGGTCGACTACGTCACCGACGACCCCTCCTTGTCTGAGCAACCAGGCAAGCCCCCCCGATCACGGATATCGCCTATTCTACTCTATCTTGCTTGCATTAGAGTAGTGTAGCATATTCTTGCTCCGTTATTCCTATCCTAATGCATAGCTTTGTCCTTGCTATTCTTGTTGTTACCTTTACCGCTATCCTCTTGCTTAGTATAGGAAGCTAGTGTTCCATCGGTGGCCCTACACTCTTGTCCGTCCGCCATGCTATACTCTTTGGGCTGTGATCACTTGGGAGGTGATCACGGGCATATACTATATACTTTACATTGTTACATTACCGTGATATTGTTAGGAGATGGGGCTGAAAGGACGGTGGCTCCATCCCGGTAGAGGTGGGCACTGGGTTCCCAACGACCCCGATCGTTACTTTATGGCGGAGGCGACAGGCAGAGTTGAGACCACCTAGAGAGAGGTGGGCCTGGCCTGGTCGGCGTTCGCGGATACTTAACACGCTTAACGAGATCTGGGTATTTGATCTCGAGTCGGCCATTTGGTCTATCTGCACTAACCATCTACGGGAGTAGTTATGGGTATCCGGCGTCGTGGTATCGGCGGCACTTCGTGGCCTGACGATGGCGGCGCTGGCGCGGATTGGAACGTAAGCTGCTCTTGTATTAAGGGGCTAGTTACGCTTTCGGCCGCCCCGCATAGCGTCTTGGTGTGCTAAGGCGATGGGCCCTGCACCCTGGCGCTTAGGTTTAGACCGGCGTCTTTGGCCTCTGTTGTGCCTAGGTGGGGCTGCGACATGTTGATCTTCAGCGGCCGAGCATGACCCAGAAAGTGTGTCCGCCAAATGGGATCAAGTGTGTTGGGTTATGTGGTGCACCGCAGTGAAGTTAATCTATTGAATAGCTGTGATCTTGATAGCAGGACGACTTGGAGTTGTACCTTGACCTTATGACAACTAGAATCGGATACTTAATAAAACACACCCTTCCAAGTGCGGATATAACCCGGTGGTCGCTCTCTCTCGGGGTTACGAGGAGGGATCGCGGGTAGGATTATGCTATGCGATGCTACTTGGAGGACTTCATCTGCTCTCTTCTACATGTTGCAAGGCGGAGGCTGCCGAGCGTAGTCTTGACGGATTAGCTATCCCCTCTTATTACGGCATTCTGCAGTTCAGTCCATCGATATGGCCCTTACATATATATCCATGCATATGTAGTATAGCTCCTTGCTTGCGAGTACTTTGGATGAGTACTCACGGTTGCCTTGTTCCCCTTTTCCCCTATCTCTACTCGATTGCTGCGACGAGCACGATGGAGCCCAGGGCAGCCGACGCCACCGTTGATGGCGACTACTACCCGGAGGTGCCTACTACTACGTGCAGCCCGGCGGCGACCGGGAGTAGTTAGGAGGATCCAGGCGAGGAGGCTGCGCCTCTTCGATCTGTATCCTGGTTTGTGCTAGCCTTCTTAAGGCAAACTTGTTTAACTTATGTCCGTACTCAGATATTGTTGCTTCCGCTGACTGCGTCTATGATCGAGCACTTGTATTCGAGCCCTCGAGGCCCCTGGCTTGTATTATGATGCTTGTATGACTTATTTATGTTTTAGAGTTGTGTTGTGATATCTTCCCGTGAGTCCCTGATCTTGATCGTACACATTTGCGTGCATGATTAGTGTACGATTGAATCGGGGGCGTCACAGCCACCTCCTCTTGACCAAGCCCCCCTTGGGGCACCACCTCGGCGTCGTCCGCAACGTGAGGCGAGGAGGCGGTCGGAAGCGAAGTACTCTCCATTTCAGACGAGCCCAGGGACCCGCTCGATGAATTGGCGAACTCGCCCTTGGGTGGGCTGCACGATTGTTCGACATTAGAGAACACTCAGCAATAATAGAAAAGCCATGGGTATCCGGACACTTACGATCTCGCCAGGGGCTTGGCCCTTGTTGGCCAATCCTCCTCGTCGTCGTCGACGTTGGTGGAGAAGTCCGGAGGAAGGGTTCTTCCTTCTTGGACCCTCCGGCCTCCCGGTTAGGCGGCCTTCCTTTCCTCTCCTCCCCGGCGGGGAGAAGCTTTTTTCCTCCTCCTCGTCTTGAGGAGAAGATTACGCTTCAGAATCGGCGATACTGGCGTCGGGAGATCCTTGAGTTCCGTGGCCTCCTTCTTAGCCTTCTTCTCCGGCACCACATGGGGTACGGAGCCAGCAGCCCAAATCAATCGGGCGTCTGCTGGGTCTTCCAACAAAGGGCCGGACAGTTAATCTGTCCGGACGTCTTCACCATCTGTTGAAGATTAAGGAGTTTTAGATCCCACATAGAGTCAATCTATGAAAAAGAGTCCCGTAAGGGCAAAATAACTTACCTCGCCCGGCTTGGCGTTGCGAGCTGTATCCGCGATCTTGATGGCGGATGAGGGAACCTCGGCGCCCTTGAACAGCACCTTCGGGCATCTTCGTGCGTAGTGTCGAAGAGCCTTTTAAGTCGAGTGTTGTGCGGATCGAACTCCCACAATTTGAAGGCTCGTTGTTGGCATGGGAGAATCCGGCGGATGAGCATCACGGATTACGTTGACAAGCACGAGATTCTTGTCCACTGGTTTGGACGCATGTTTGGGGTCCGGATGTCTCGTCCGAATTCCCCCACGTCAGGTCCGTCTCTTTCCATGATGAGAGCCGTGTGGGAAAGCCAGATCTGAATTCGGGGGCCGCCACCCATTTGGGGTCGCGTGGCTCGGTGATGTAGAACCACCCTGATTGCCACCCCTTTATTGTCTCCACAAAGGAGCCCTCGATCCATAGGACTTTGGCCATCTTGCCAACCATGGCGCCTCCGCACTCCACTGACGGCCGCCCACTACCTTGACCGACATTGAAGATCTTGACCATAAGCGAAGTGGGGCTGGATCTGAGGAAGGCCTCGCACCTGACGATGAACGCCGAGATCTTGAGGATGAAATTTGGGGCAGGTCGTGGAAGTCCAGGCCGTAGAAGAACATGAGCCCCGGACAAATGGGTGAAGTGGAAAACCTAGTCCAGCGGAGGAAGTGGGGAGAAACACCACCCTCTCATGGGGCAGGGGTTGGAATGAGCTGCCCTGCGTCGGGCAGCTGTGCTGTGATGTCGCCGGACAAATATCCGGCCTCCGCAGTCTTGTGATGTGCCCCTCCGTGACGGAGGAGGCCATCCACCTGCCTCCCGCTCCTGACATGGTTGGAGAAAGGTTGAGGTGGGATGTGCGGACTTGGGCGCTGGAGCTCGAGTACGCTAAAATGGATGAGAAAAGGAGGAAGAAGGCGTAGGTGAAAAGGTGGATCCTTATCCCCTTATATGGATGGACGAAGTTATGCGTCCCCCACCAGCCTGGTAAAACTCGCTTATCTCCCAAGCGCCGTAATCAATGGCGCAGATGGGTTACCCACATCCGTATTGATGAGAATCCCGGAATAAGGGGGCATGATCTATGCTTTGATAAGACGTGCCAAGGAAACCGCCTCGCTAAACGCGCTAAGGTGGAATGGTAAAAAACGATTGATATAAAGGCCTAGCCGTGGTGTGATGTCACGCCGCGGAATACGTCAGCAGATCTGTGCAAAAGTTATTCTCTCTACGGTGGTATGTGGAACTTGTTTTTGAGCGGACACTATCACGGTGTTCAAAACCTTCTATGAAGTATTCGGAGGAGGAACCCGCCTTGCAATGCCGAAGACAATATCGCGCCGGACTCGTCGTCATTGAAGCCTGGTTAGGGGCTACCGAGGAGTCTGGACTAGGGGTGTCCGGATAGCGAACTATCATCACGGCGGACTCCAAGTCTATGAAGATACAAGATTGAAGACTTCGTCCGTGTCCGGATGGGACTTTCCTTGGCGTGGAAGGCAAGCTTGGCGTCTGGATATGTAGATCTCCCACCATTGTAACCGACTCTTTGTAACCCTAACCTATCCGATGTCTATATAAACCGGAGGGTTTTAGTCCGTAGGACGAACAACAATCATACCATAGGCTAGCTTCTAGGGTTTAGCCTCCTTGATCTCGTGGTAGATCTACTCTTGTACTACCCATATCATCAATATTAATCAAGCAGGAGTAGGGTATTACCTCCATCGAGAGGGCCCGAACCTGGGTAAAAACATCGTGTCCCTTGTCTCCTGTTACCATCCGCCTAGACGCACAGTTCGGGACCCCTACCCGAGATCCGCCGGTTTTGACACCGACAGTGGGTTTCCTTATCGTGAGCGGCATCCCCAGGTACTTACATAGGAATGTGGAGTTCGCGCAGCCAAGGGAAGTAGAGATCAAATCCATCTCCACATGAGAACAACGAATCGGCAAGGCCACACTCTTGGCCATGTTGATAACTAGTCCCGAGGCCTGCCCGAACAATCGTAGGATTTCTCGACACATGCTTGTTTCCAGCTCATTTGGCTTAAAGAATACCACCACGCCATCTGCAAACATAGACACCCGCTGTTGCAATCTAGTCCACGCAAGTGGTGCCAACAATTCTTGCTCCATGGCATACTTAAACATGACATGTAGTGGCTCCATACATAGAATGAAGAGCACAGGTGAGTGTGTGTCACCTTGCCTTAAACCCTGATAGGCAAGGATCGGTTTGCCTGGTATTTCGTTTACCATGATCCTCGTGGAGGAAGTTGCGAGCAGCCCATATATCCATGCAATCCACTTCTCTCCAAATCCAAATCTTCTCAGGACTTCAATGACAAAAGGCCAACTGAGCGAGTCAAATGCTTTGGTAATGTGCATGCAATCTCCGTGCCTTGCGTTGAACGAGCATGAAGTTGTCATGCAGGGAGCGCCCCTTGACAAACGCGCTTTGGTGTTGCCCGATGAGCTTTGGTAGATCCTCCGCAAGTCTAATTGCCAGAACTTTGTCAAATATTTTGATCAGCCCGCTAACGAGGCTAACCGGCCGATACTCCTTGATGTCCATCGCTCTGGCCCTTTTTGGTAACAACGACACCAGGCCCTGGTTAATTGCAGCCATGCCCCGCATATCCTCCATGTGGAAGTGATCAAAAGCCCTCATGAAATCTACCTTGATGATGTGCCAACATTTTGCGTAAAACCTACCAATGAAACCGTCTGGACCCGGCGCTTTGTCAAGAGGCATACCCTTGATGGCCTTGTGCACTTCCTCTTCCGTGAACGGCGCCTCTAACCTTGCTAAATCCAGATATGGTAAATCTAGTGCATCCAGGTTAATATTGGCGTCCCTAGCCCCTGCTGTGCCAAACATGCCCTGGAAATAATCATCCACCACGTTCGTTATCCTCTCCTGCCCTGTGAATACTGCGCCATTGTGCTGCATAACTGTTATGGAATTCTTCCTCTGCCTATGTCTCGCGTGACGTCATAAGAAGGCCGTGTTGGCATCCCCAACTTTTAGGTGAAGCAGGCGTGATCTCTGTCTCGCGATCATTCGCTCCAAAGAGCACAACCCCAACAATTTCCTCTTTAACAGTTTACGGAGTCCATGCTCTTGATCGGATAGATTCCTAGATTCTGCCGCCACCTCCAACCGTGAGATGCTCCATGGCCAAGGCAATATGAAGGCGGGTGTTTCCAATCGAGCGGTCACTCCAACTCTGCAAGGCCTTCGCCGTGACACGCAGCTTGTTATCCAACATTGATGATTGTTCCATCTGCGTGCATAGAACGACAATCATGGCTCTTTTGGAAAAAACAAAATTGATGCTCCAAAGAGAGTGCACGCACGTGAAACACTCATCAATGTTTATAAAAAAAATCAGAACTTTTAACTTTTTTGGATTTTACTATTTACCCAAGTAGTGTGAGCTTGGAATCGGAAACTCCGTGTGCATGTTATACACATATGTATGCTCAGCGGAGTGGCAAGCGTTCCCAAGCTCGCTGAGGTCCTGGGTCCCTCGAGTTTATTTCTTCGTTGCGATGACAAGTGGGATCCACATGTCATAGACGGACCATTGGAAATTTTTATCATAGGTTGACAAGTGGGACCCACCTGGTGCCAAGGAAAAATGTAATAGGTTGACAAACGGGACCCATCCGGTGCCATGTAGGAATAATAAAATGGTTGCAGAGGTAATACAATGTCATGTCAACTCATTTATTAATGTACGAACGAGGACAACCCGTGGCAGCCCCCGAAGCACTAACACGACCCAAGATATGGACGAGTTCTCATGATCTCCATCCTACTCCCTCACTTCCTCCAAATTCCTCGACCCCTACCGTCTCGATCCCGTTCACGCTATGATCCGAAGGCCGATGCAGCTCTGGCCGATTGACAATGCAGGTTTGGGATCGTTCCTTTCAGCGCCCACTCTTGGAAGAATCGGCAGCGTGCCATGCAGATCGAACCCGACCGAGATCACGGGATGCTTGCACAGGGCTCGCCAAGATTGCTATTCCGAACTTTTTTATGAACAAAATGAAGAGTGGGACAGGATCTGCACTTGTGCTAATATAAAATATACTTGTGTAGTTGCAGGTTTTGTTTTAAAAATCCAATTGTTGTTTATCTTTTGTCGCTGAAAAATGATTACTAATTATGACATTGATTTTATTTCTTCTAGATGTTGTATATTCTTGGATTGAAGGGACTCCCTGACAAGGTGAAAGATCAGGTTACATCTGCATGTCGTTCTATACTTGTTTACCTGATTACTTGATGCATAATTTCACATGGGTAAACTAAAAATATTTAGCTTGATTTAGATGATGCAATCAGGCGAAGAATGACGAGGGGCTTGTACAGATTTCTTGGGAGAAGACAACCCAAATTTTGGCATTGGTCGTAATCTGGTAGTTCTTCAGGTGAGTGACACATTCATTTGGAGAAGCACGAGCTGAAATCAAACACCTATTTTTTTAATGTTTGCTGCTTATTGTAACTTTTTTCTAATTGAACAAGAGTTTTATGTAATAACCTTACAGAATAGAGAGCCGTGCAAACATATATATGACCTTTTTAACTTGTCAAGGAGAATACGCAGATTAACTTTCCATGAGTAGTAGTCTTCTTTTGTTAACTAAAATTATTTAGTTCTCATGTACGTGGGTAATTTTAGAACATGGAAGTTGATCAAATTATTTTTACTACAATAGACAAGCTGATAAGTGTGCTTCACGAGGCATTTCTGAAACTAAGCTCACAATGGAATTGCTAAGTACCGCATCTCATGCAATTGGTAATAATTGCAAGAAAGCTTCATAGGCATGTTCAATCAAGGGCTAACTGGATTCATGTGATGGTAGCATGGTGATGGTTTATCTGGTACTACATTGTTTCTTATTGTGTTGTTGGCTTGTTGCTGAAAAACAAAATTTTCAGGTTTCCTACCCACACATGCTCTTCTTTTGTGAGATGTTCATCGCCGTGGATGGCTTCAACAAGACCGGCATCCCCTGTCACTCTCTTGGAATTCATGGAGACTTACACACGGATCGACACGCCGACCAGGGTAGTCATCCTCGCATTGGTGATCCTTCCGCTCTCCAATGAGGCGTCAAATGTCCCTACCGGTTAGTCAGTTCTTCTCCCACTCCCCATTGACTGAAATTAGAGTGGATTATTGTTTTATTCATGCAAATGAATTCACATATGATGATTGTATTTCTTGTTTGATAACCCAACTAACGGATGGTAATCAATCTTCAAATACCAAAACCAAACATACAAGGCAACAATCAATTCACGTATCACAATCAGATTCTCCTTTAGTACCCAGCTTAACTCACAGATGGTAATCAATCTCCAAACAAAGAAAACAATTAACCTCTAGATCCCATACCCAATAAGATGGATATATATGAGAATATTAAATGTAATATTGACATGATTAATATTGAACTGTTAAAATTAATATGACCTTGTCGCAACGCGCGGGCGTTCTTCCAGTTATATATAGAGGTAAATGCAAACGTAAACGGCGAACTATGGGCCATTCCCATCGAAAGAACAGTGGATGACAAACGGGGCGTCTCCCTCGGCGCTGGCGTCCGAGCTTGGATGTTGTATCACGCTCGGAGACGAGAGATCTCTGGAAAATTTATGCGCTAGACTGCAAATTTCCAACGCCCTTTTCCCCTCTCTGCTACGTTCGTCAATGCCGTGACGTTCATCTGACTGTTTCCGTGACAATTGCGTTACTAAGCAGAGGCCCCTCTGGCCATCCTGGCGTGGCGTTCGCCACTGTTCCAGCGTGGATTAGTGCCTTTTAGCACCTTTCACCACTTCAGTTATTAGTCGACGTGCTGCTATGTACAACCGCAGGAGATGATTATCAAGTGTGCGTCGGGTTTGTGAACGTCATTTTTTTTTTCGAAACTCGGCCGCCTGAAGATCTCGATTTCTTAAAAAAGCATAAGAGAGTTTTTTTTCTGGACAAGATCCACACACACCGTCGAGGCGAGGACACCGTCAGGGTTGCATAATGTCATTGTCATCACCTCGCCCCGAGCAAGCGACTTCGACTTCAACGCGAACGACCCGTCAAGGCCCCTCCGAACGAACGATACACGGGAACCAAGTCGGCCACAGCCAAATAATCGGCTGACGACGACGAGGACGAGGCAGCTCCGACCTTGATAACGAGCATCGCAGGAGAAAAGGAGCACATCTCGTGCCGACAAAGTTCGAGTTACCCATCGCCTCGCATCGTTGCCGCCGTTATGCCCCGCAACGCCGCAACTCTGATTTCACGCTCAGGAGCAAGCCGACTGTCGAGGACAAAGACCGGTCACAACCCTGCATATCTTGCCACCATCACCGTCGCCGCACACGTCGTGACCCCACAACCTCCACATTGCCGGCCGGTCACCTGCCAACAACCGCAGCGCCGTGAGCGTCTAGCACATGGAGAGCGCGAACCAGTTCCCAAGGTCTTCAAGACGACACAACAAGGGGGAAGCGACGATGTCGGCGCCATCACCCAGCCTGACTGGGCCTTTGCCTTTCACCCGAAGAGCTGGATTCGAGGGTGTGCAGGAGGTGGACTACACAGTGACGCTTCCAAGGAGGTAACACGAAGTCCACGGACGCCAACATCGTCGGCTGGCCAAAGCCCGGCAAGCTTTCGCTTGGAGCACCACCCAACACCACGCCCCCACGCACCGCACGTCCGATAGTCTGCTCACCTCCTACGAAGTCACCGCGTCGTGACCAAGCAGAAGCCATCACCATCCTCGCCACCGGCCTGGACGCCGACAAGCCGAATCCGGCCAAAGCCGTCCAGATCCGGCTGCACTGCCACCGAACCATCCTGACCAGCAGAGATGCCGCTGACGAAGAGTAGCAGCTAGCATGAAGCACACCACCAGAGCACCCGAAGGAGTCGCAGGAGTGAGCCCTGGAGCCGCCGGGCCGCCGAGAGTCGGGCCACTGCCAGATCCGGCACCCAAGAATCCATCAGCCGGCATTAGATAACAGGAAGGGGGTCTTCCACCCTACCCCGATGCGCCAGGCTGGAGCCACCGGGCCAAGGCCCCGGACCCTGCCGGAGAGGATCCCCGCTGCCACCGTCCGCCGCCCGGGCTTAGCCCGGCGGCCTCCTCTGGCAACGACGAGGGGGGAGGGGGTGGCAGCACCGCTCGATGTGGTCTCCGCCCGTGCCACCTGTGGAGGCGACGAGGGGGACGGGACGAGTGTAACGATCCGTGTAACGCCATTTGAGTAGCACACAGTGGTAAGTGGGAGAATCTTCAACAGATCACCAATAAGAAAAAAAAAACTACTTGTATAGATGATTTGGGTAAAAAAAGTGCTTTAGTAGATCTTGTTTTCTAAAACAAATGGTGATCATTAAAAAATGAGTTTGTCTAGCTCTCATCCAGATTCGTGGGTATTTTTTAGTTTGGTTAATCAAATAGTGTAGGTGGTAGATGAAACTTCTCTAATTCTCATCTCAACATGCTAAAAAATATCCCAGTTCATCCTATATCGAGGGGGAAGCCCTCGTGGTATTCCCATTCACGTTGGTGGGAGCCAACCTGATTTTCACCACCCTTCATCCTTCCTCCCGCGATCTCGAGCTCCGGTCAATGCGTTGTCTCACCACCGCCCCACTCCGGCTACGACGCGCACCACGCTGATACATCTTCAATATATTTATAATTTTAATAGTTTCATATTACTACCTCTGTTTGGGTTTATTGGTCCCCTTCATATTTTGTGCCCAACTTTAATCATAGATTTGGCTGACAAATTATAAGTTGCATATCACAAAACTTATATTGTTTGAATCATATCTTAAAAGGGGTTTCTAATGATATTACTTTTAGGATATGTAACTTATTTTTAATAGTTAAATTAAAGATCAAATTTGACTCAAACTACAAGGAGGCTACTAAACCAGGACGGAGGTAGTATTATATTATCACTCTTGTATGCTTTATATGTCATTTTATATTATTTTTTATGCTAACCTATTAATTTAGTGTTTAGTGTCAGTTCCTGTTTTTTGCATGTCATTTTGCTTCGCAGAAAAACTATACCTACAGAACTCCAAATACGATGAAACTTTACAATGATTTTTTCTGGATAAAATGAGACCCTAGAAGTTTTGGGGGAGCACAAGAAGTCTCACGAGGGCCCCTATAATTTTTGATAGTTTCATACTATTATATTATCAATCTTGTATGCTTTATACATGATTTTATATCATTTTGGGGAACTAACCTATTAACTCAGTGCTAAGTGCCAAGTGAGAATTGTTGTTTTCTGCATGTTTTTGGTTTTACAGAAAATCCATACCAAACGGAGTCCAAACACGGGAGAACTTTTGACGATTTTTTTTTTGACCAAAAGAGACCCAAGGAGCTTCGGAGGAGGTCCAGAAGCCAGAAGAGGTGACGACAAGGAAGCATGGCGCGCCCTAGGGGGTAGGCACGCCGTGCCACCTTGTGGGCCCCTCGTGGCTCCATTTGACCTAATTCCAGTTCTATAAATTTCAAAAGATTCCAAAACCCCCAGAGCGAGATCGGAAAAAATTGTGCCGCCGTCGAAAGTCTCTGTTCTTCCGTGATCACATCTAGAGGCCTCCACCGGTACTCTGCCGGAGGGGAAATCACTCACGGAGGGCCTCTACATAAACCTTGATGCACCTACGATGATATGTGAATAGTTTCTGACAGGACCTACAGGTCCATAAAATTAGCTAGATGACTCTCTCTCTCTCTCTCTCTCTCTCTCTCTCTCTCTCTTTATGATCTTCAATACAATGTTCTCCTTGGAGATCTGTCGGGGCGTGTGTGCAGAACATATGCGTGACACCGTGTACTGGAGACGTCCTTTTGCTAGTTCAGGATTGGGGCACGAAGGCACGGACCTACACTACGAGAATATGCACAATGGACACAAGCATTTACCCAGGTTCGGGCCGCATAGTGCGTAGTACCCAACTCTTGCTTTTTTGTGTGTTTTAATGGGTGCTTTAGAGCTACCTAGCCTTCCCGGGAAGAGGCTATGTAACCCTACTGTTGTTATAACAAGTGTCCAACCTTCCTCTAGTTTCACCCGGTCCTCCTTTTATACTCAACGGGTACCACAAATGGCATATTTACTAAGGATTTGCCCCCGAGCCGACAGAGTAGGTGAGCGCATTAAATGTGCAGTGACGTGGCGTCACCTTCTTTTCCCCGAGAACGCACTCCAGTCCCATCACCACCGCTTATAATGATGCCCTCGCTCAGGAGCGCCACATGTTGATGCAGGTGTCACTCATAGAACAAGTGGAGTAGTGACTCACCTGTGACGGCTGTCATACCCCCACCGCGCAACATGCATGGTCGTAACATGGAAAACCAACTCTGATGAAGCAAGTCCAGCCTGCCATGCAAGCCCGTCGCCGGTGGAGTTACGATGCCTTCGAGAGTAAGGAAGCGAGCCCGTTGCCGGAGCTTTCCGTTCTAGGGTCTTGTGTCTTCGGTGGCGCTGGCCAAGGAGGGATCTGTCAGTAGCCCGCGCGTGGTTGATTTAGTGAACCAACCGTTCGCGGCACCGACAGTACCCCCCGGGCCTGGGCCTGATGAGTGTTGCTCACATTTGTTAGGGCGAGGCCCTATGCAAACGCATGGGCTCCAAGTGCGAGTCATCTTTCCCGCCAGGTCTGATCAGTGAGCAGTAGGTGTGCTTTAGTACAAGCGAGGAGCCAAACCTCATGTCCAATGTGTTAGATGCCTGGCGAAGGGCTAGGTTCAACCCACTTGTAGCACCCACTGGCTGATCAGTCATTTCAGTACATGACCCTGACACGTGGCATGAGAATCTTGCTATGGGCAGGAATCAAATCTTTTGACCGCTACCAACATCAGTTTGAACACATGATGTCCCACGTTTTGTCAGTCCATCTTTAATTCACCTCGCACCTTAGGGTTCATACTGGCGCAGAAGCAATTATGCTCTTGTGCAATTAAACCCCACTATGTGAATCGACACGCCCCGTAGGCGATCGATTTCTCATTGGGGAACCCAACCGCCCGCTGCGCGCGTTGATTACTTGGTGCCGATTGGGGAGGGCGTCGATTGGAGAGGGCGCCTTGCCTCCATTCCCATCCTATGTAAGGGTGGGGATCAAGGCCGGCCCTTCTTCATTCTTCTTCCTTCTCCATCTCCACTGTCTTGTAGCCGCACAATTCCCTGAGCCCGTGAGCCCTTGTCTCCGTCTTCTTCACCGTAGCCCTCCTTCCTTCGCCGCCATGTCGCACGAGGTCAACCGCTACGAGTGGGAGAAGATGCACACCAACCTCGCTGCCAAGGATGCGGAGATTCGCAAACTCCTTGGCGTCCTCAGTGGCACCGCCCTCCTCCTGGAGAGCGAGACCATGGAGCTTCGCAACCGTGTTGAAATGGAGTGGATTCGTCGTCGCGAGGCAGAGTGGATCTTCGCCAACCTCCACGCCGAGCATTACGGGGCATGGCGTCGCTGCAGGACATCTACCTTCACCTAAACGAGGACATGGACGTCCTTGGCCTTGACAAGTTCGTCCCATACCACACTTTTGATGAAGGGAAGCTGGACCACGCGGTGTTCTTTTTCCAACATCTGGCAGTGTGGTTTCGAGAGTTCCGTTAGAAAGGTGAGGAAGCACCAGAGGCGGAGGTGAACCGGGCGGCACTTGTGATGGCGAACTACATCCTCGCCAATGTCCATGGTGCCTCCCCCAACTTCCTTATGGAGGTGCCACAACGGCCAGTTTGAAGGGGGGTGAAGGAAATATGCCCTATAGGCAATAATAAAGTTGCTATTTATATTTCCTTATATCATGATAAATGTTTATTATTCATGCTAGAATTGTATTAACCAGAAATTTAGTACATGTGCGAATACATAGACAAATAGAGTGTCCCTAGTATGCCTCTACTTGACTAGCTCGTTAATCAAAGATGGCTAAGTTTCCTAGCCATGGACATGTGTTGTCATTTGATGAATGGGATCACATCATTAGAGAATAATGTGATGGACAAGACCCATTCGTTAGCATAGCATAATGATCGTTTAGTTTTATTGCTATTGCTTTCTTCATGACTTATACATGTTCCTCTAACTATGAGATTATGCAACTCCCGAATACCGGAGGAACACCTTGTGTGCTACCAAACGTTACTACATAACTGGGTGATTATAAAGATGCTCTATAGGTGTCTCCAAAGGTGTTTGTTGAGTTGGCATAGATCGAGATTAGGATTTGTCACTCCGTGTATCGGAGAGGTATCTCTAGGCCCTCTCGGTAATGCACATCACTGTAAGCCTTGCAAGCAATGTGACTAATGAGAAGTTAGTTACGTGATGTGTTGGAAATATGCCCTAGAGGCAATAATAAAATGGTTATTATTGTATTTCCTTGTTCGTGATAATTGTCTATTGTTCATGCTATAATTGTATTAACTGGAAACCGTAATACATGTGTGAATACATAGACCACAACATGTCCCTAGTGAGCCTCTAGTTGACTAGCTCGTTGATCAACAGATGGTCATGGTTTCCTGACCATGGACATTGGATGTCATTGATAACGGGATCACATCATTAGGAGAATGATGTGATGGACAAGACCCAATCCTAAGCATAGCACAACATCGTGTAGTTTGTTTGCTAAAGCTTTTCTAATGTCAAGTATCATTTCCTTAGACCATGAGATTGTGTAACTCCCTGATACCGTAGGAGTGCTTTGGGTGTACCAAACGTCAAAGGTGCACTACGGGTATCTCCGAAAGTGTCTGTTGGGTTGGCACGAATCAAGACTGGGATTTATCACTCCGTATGACGGAGAGGTATCTATGGGCCCACTCGGTAATGCATCATCATAATGAGCTCAATGTGACTAAGTAGTTAGTCACGGGATTATGCAATATGGAACGAGTAAAGTGACTTGCCGATAACGAGATTGAACGAGGTATTGGTATACCGACGATTGAATCTCAGGCAAGTAACATACCGATTGACAAAGGGAATTGTATACGGGATTGATTGAATCCCCGACATCGTGGTTCATCCGATGAGATCATCATGGAACATGTGGGAGCCAACATGGGTATCCAGATCCCACTGTTGGTTACTGGCCGGAGAACGTCTCGGTCATGTCTGCATGGTTCCCGAACCCGTAGGGTCTACACACTTAAGGTTCGATGATGCTAGAGTTGTTATGGGAAAGAGTATGTGGTTACCGAAGGTTGTTCGGAGTCCCGGATGAGATCCCGGACGTGAGGAGGAACTCTAGAATGGTCCGGAGGTGAAGATCGATATATTGGACGAAGGGTATTGGAGTCCGGAATTGTTCTGGGAGTACCGGGTGATGACCAGCGTGACCGAAAGGTGTTTCGAAGGGCCCGGCAAGCGTTGGGGGGCCTTATGGGCCAAGGGGAGGGGGGCACATCAGCCTACTAAGGGGTTGTGCGCCCCTCCCACCCCATCTCACGTAACGTGGAGAGGTGGGGGCGCCTCCCCTAGGGCAGCCACCCCTCTCGGCTTGGGGGGCAAGTTTCCTAGGGGTGGGGGCGCACAAACCCATCTAGGGTTTCCCCTGTGGCCGCCACCCCTCCCCTAGGGAACCCTAGGGCGCCTCCTCCACCCCCTTCCCCCTATATATAGTGAGGGAGAGAGAGGGCAGCCGCACCCTTCCCCTGGCGCAGCCCCTCCCTCCTCCAACACTTCCTCCTCCTCCGTAGTGCTTGGCGAAGCCCTGCCGGAGAACCACGAGCTCCATCGCCACCACGCCGTCGTGCTGCTGGAGTTTTCACTCAACTTCTCCTCTCCCCTTGCTGGATCAAGAAGGAGGAGACATCCCCGGGCTGTACGTGTGTTGAACGCGGAGGCGCCGTCCGTTCGGCGCTTAGATCGGAATCGACCGCGATCTGAATCGCTGCGTGTACGACTCCACCAACCGCGTTCTTGTAACGCTTCCGCATCGTGATCTTCAAGGGTATGAAGATACACTCATCCTCTCCCTCTCTTGTTGCTAGAATCTCCATATATTGATCTTGGTGATGCGTAGAAAATTTTGAATTATTGCTACGTTCCCCAACAGTGGCATCATGAGCTAGGTCTATGCTTAGTTTCTATGCACGAGTAGAACACAAGTTGTTGTGGGCGTCGATTTTGTCAATTTAATTGCCGTTACTAGTCTTATCTTGATTCGGCGGCATCGTGGGATGAAGCGGCCCGGGCCGACCTTACACGTACGCTTACGTGAGACAGGTTCCACCGACTGACATGCACTAGTTGCATAAGGTGGCTAGCGGGTGTTTGTCTCTCCCACTTTAGTCGGATCGGATTCGATGAAAAGGGTCCTTATGAAGGGTAAATAGCAATTGGCATATCACGTTGTGGTTTTGGCGTAGGTAAGAAAAGTTCTTGCTAGAAACCTATAACAGCCACGTAAAAACTTGCAACAACAATTAGAGGACGTCTAACTTGTTCTTGCAGCATATGCCGTGTGATGTGATATGGCCAAAAGGATGTGATGAATGATATATATGTGATGTATGAGATTGATCATGTTCTTGTAATAGGAATCACGACTTGCATGTCGATGAGTATGACAACCGGCAGGAGCCATAGGAGTTGTCTTAATTTATTGTATGACCTGCATGTCATTGAATAACGCCATGTAATTACTTTACTTTATTGCTAAACCGTTAGCCATAGTAGTAGAGGTAATAGTTGGCGAGACAACTTCATGAAGACACGATGATGGAGATCATGATGATGGAGATCATGGTGTCATGCCGGTGACGATGATGATCATGGCGCCCCGAAGATGGAGATCAAAAGGAGCAAAATGATATTGGCCATATCATGTCACTATTTGATTGCATATGATGTTTATCATGTTTTTACATCTTATTTGCTTAGAACGACGGTAGCATAAATAAGATGATCCCTCGCTAAAATTTCAAGAAAGTGTTCCCCCTAACTGTGCACCGTTGCGAAAGTTCATTGTTTCGAAGCACCACGTGATGATCAGCTATGATAGATTCTAACGTTCACATACAACGGGTGTAAGCCAGATTTACACATGCAAAACACTTAGGTTGACTTGACGAGCCTAGCATGTACAGACATGGCCTCGGAACACAAGAGACCGAAAGGTCGAACATGAGTCGTATAGTAGATACGATCAACATGAAGATGTTCACCGATGATGACTAGTCCATCTCACGTGATGATCGGACACGGCCTAGTTGACTCGGATCATGTATCACTTAGATGACTAGAGGGATGTCTATCTGAGTGGGAGTTCATTAAATAATTTCATTAGATGAACTTAATTATCATGAACATAGTCAAAAGGTCTTTGCAAATTATGTCGTACCTCGAGTTTTAGCTCTACTGTTTTAGATATGTTCCTAGAGAAAATTTAGTTGAAAGTTGATAGTAGCAATTATGCGGACTGGGTCCGTAAACTGAGGATTGTCCTCATTGCTGCGTAGAAGGCTTATGTCCTTAATGCACCGCTCGGTGTGCTGAACCTCGAACGTCGTCTGTGGATGTTGTGAACATCTGACATACACGTTTTGATGACTACATGATAGTTCAGTAATGTTAAATGGTTTAGAATTGTGGCGCCGAAGACGTTTTTGAAACGTCGCGGAACATATGAGATGTTCCAAGGGCTGAAATTGGGATTTCAGGCTCGTGCCAACGTCAAGAGGTATGAGACCTCCGACAAGTTTCTTAGCCTACAAACTAATTGATAAAAAGCTCAATCGTTGAGCTTGTACTCAGATTGTCTGGGTACAAAAATCACTTGAATCGAGTGGGAGTTAATCTTCCAGATGAGATAGTGATGTTTCTCCAAAGTCATTGCCACCAAGCTACTAGAGCTTCGTGATGAACTATAACCTATCAGGGATAGATATGATGATCCTTGAAATATTCGCAATGTTTGACACCGCGAAAGTAGAAATCAAGAAGGAGCATCAATTGTTGATGGTTAGTGAAACCACTAGCTTCAAGAAGGGCAAGGGCAAGAAGGGATACTTCATGAAATGGCAAATCAGTTGCTGCTCTAGTGAAGAAACCCAAGGTTGAACCCAAACCCGAGACTAAGTGCTTCTGTAATGAGGGGAATAGTCACTGAAGCAGAACTACCCTAGATACTTGGTAGATGAGAAGGCTGGCAAGGTCGACAAAAGTATATTGGATATACATTATATTGATGTGTACTTTACTAGTACTCCTAGTAGCACCATGGTAATAGATATCGGTTCAGTTGCTAAGTGTTAGTAATTCGAAATAAAAGGCTACGGAATAAACGGAGACTGGCTAAAGGTGAGATGATGATATGGTTTGGAAGTGTTTCCAAGGTTGATGTGATCAAGCATCGGATACTCCCTCTACCATCGAGATTGGTGTTAGGTGTTTGCGTTGAGCATAGACATGATTGGATTATGTTTATCGCAATACGGTTATTCATTTAAGGAGAATAATGGTTCATCTATTTAATTGAATAATACCTTCAATGGTCTTGCACCTAAAATGAATGGTTTATTGAATCTCGATCATAGTGATACACATGTTCAAGCCAAAAGATATAAGATAGTAACGATAGTTGTTGGGGAACGTTGCAGAAAATTGAAAATTTTCCTACGGTTTCACCAAGATCCATCTATGAGTTCATCTAGCAACGAGTCATGGGAGAGTGATTACATCTACATACCACTTGTAGATCGCGTGCGGAAGCGTTCAATGGAACGGGGATGATGGAGTCATACTCGCCGTGATTCAGATCACCGATGACCTAGTGCTGAACGGACAACACCTCCGCGTTCAACACACGACGGAGGCGGATGGCGTCTCCTCCTTCTTGATCCAGCAAGGGAAAGGATAGGTTGATGATGATCCAGCAGCACGACGGCGTGGTGGTGGATGCAGCAGAACTCCGGCAGGGCTTCGCTAAGAAACTACAGGAGGAGGAGGAGGTGTTGCAGGGAGGAGGGAGGCGCCAGGGCTTATGGGTGCGGCCACCCCTCCCTCCCCTCCCTTTATATAGGTGCAAGAGAGGGGGGGGGGGAGAGCGCAGCCTTGCCCCTTCCTCCAAGGAAGGGGTGCGGCCAAGAGGGGGGGAGTCCATCCTCCCCAAGGCACCTCGGAGGTGCCTTCCCCCTTTAGGACTCTCCCCTTTTCTTATATCTTGGCGCATGGGCTTCTTGGGGCTGGTGCCCTTGGCCCATATAGGCCAAGGCGCACCCCTACAGCCCATGTGGCCCCGGTGGACCCCGGACCCCTTCGGCACTCCGGTACAATACCGATAAGCGCGAAACTTTTCCGCGACCAAAATAAGACTTCCTATATATAAATCTTTACCTCCGGACCATTCCGGAACTCCTCGTGACGTCCGGGATCTCATCGGGACTCGAACAACATTCGGTTTGCTACATACTCATATTCATACAACCCTAGCGTCACGAACCTTAAGTGTGTAGACCCTACGGGTTCGGAGACATCTGAACATGACCGAGGCGGCTCTCGGGCAATAACCAACAGCGGGATCTGGATACCCATGTTGGCTCCCACATGCTCCTCGATGATATCATCGGATGAACCACGATGTCGAGGATTCAATCAACCCCGTATACTATTCCCTTTGTCAATCGGTATTTTACTTGCCCGAGATTCGATCGTCGGTATCCCAATACCTCGTTCAATCTCGTTGCCGCAAGTCACTTTACTCATCAGTAATGCATGATCCGTGACCAAACACTTGGTCACTTTGAGCTCATTATGATGATGCACTACCGAGTGGGCCCACTGATACCTCTCCGTCATACGGAGTGACAAATCCCAGTCTCGATCCGTGTCAACCCAGCAGACACTTTTGGAGATACCTGTAATGCACCTTTATAGTCACCCGATTCGTTGTGGCGTTTGGTACACCAAAGCACTCCTACGGTATCCGGGATTTACGATCTCATGGTCTAAGGAAGAGATACTCGACATTGGAAAAGCTCTAGCAAAACGAACTACGATCTTGTGCTATGCTTAGGATTGGGTCTTGTCCATCACATCATTCTCCTAATGATGTGATCCGTTATCAATGACATCCAATGTCCATAGTCAGAAACCATGACTATCTGTTGATCAACGAGCTAGTCAACTAGAGGCTCACTAGGGACATATTGTGGTCTATGTATTCACACGTGTATTACGATTTCCGGATAATACAATTATAGCATGAATAAAAGACAATTATCATGAACAAGGAAATATAATAATAATACTTTTATTATTGCCTCTAGGGCATATTTCCAACAGTCTCCCACTTGCACTAGAGTCAATAATCTAGTTACATTGTGATGAATCGAACACCCATAGAGTTACGGTGTTGATCATGTTTTGCTCATGAAGAGGTTTAGTCAGCGGATCTGCGACATTCAGATCCGTATGCACTTTGCAAATTTCTATGTCCCCATCTTGAACATTTTCACGAATGGAGTTGAAGTGACGCTTGATGTGCCTGGTCTTCTTGTGAAACCTGGGCTCCTTGGCAAGTGCAATAGCTCCAGTGTTGTCACAGAAGAGTTTGATCGGTTCCGACGCATTGGGTATGACTCCTAGGTCGGTGATGAACTCCTTCACCCAAATTGCTTCATGTGCTGCCTCTAAGGCTGCCATGTACTCCGCTTCACATGTAGATCCCGCCACGACGCTCTGCTTACAGCTGCACTAGCTTACTGCTCCACCATTTAACATATACATGTATCCGGTTTGTGACTTTGAGTCATCAGATCGTGTCGAAGCTAGCATCGGCGTAACCCTTCTGACGAGCTCTTCGTCACCTCCATAAACGAGAAACATGTCCTTTGTCCTTTTCGGTACTTCAGGATATTCTTGATCGTTGTCCGGTGTTCCTTGCGGGATTACTTTGGTACCTTCCTACCAAACTTACGGCAAGGTTTACATCAGGTCAGTACACAGCATGGCATACATAATAGATCCTATGGCTGAGGCATAGGGATGACACTCATCTCTTCTTTATCTTTTGCCGTGGTCGGGCATTGAGCCGAGCTCAATTTCACACCTTGCAAAACAGGCAAGAACCCTTTCTTGGACTGATCCATTTTGAACTTCTTCAAAATCTTATCAAGGTATGTGCTTTGTGAAAGACCTATGAGGCGTCTCGATCTATCCCTATAGATTTTGATGCCTAATATGTAAGCAGTTTCTCCAAGGTCCTTCATTGAAAACTCTTATTCAAGTAGGCCTTAATGCTGTCCAAAGTTCTATATCATTTCCCATCAAAAGTATGTCATCTACATATAATATGAGAAATGCTCTGAGCTCCCACTCACTTTCTTGTAAACGAGGCTTCTCCATAAGTGCGCATAAACCCAAACGCTTTGATCATCTCATCAAAGCGAATGTTCCAACTCGAGATGCTTGCACCAGCCCATAAATGGATCGCTGGAGCTTGCATACCTTGTTAGCATTCTTAGGATCGACAAAACCTTCCAGCTGCATCATATACAACTCTTCCTTAAGATAACCGTTAAGGAATGCCGTTTTGGCGTCCATCGCCATATCTCATAATCATAGTATGCGGCAATTGCTAACATGATTTGGACGGACTTAAGCTTCGCCACGGAGAGAAAGTCTCATCGTAGTCAATCCCTTGAACTTGTCGATAACCCTTAGCGACAAGTCGAGCTTTATAGATGGTAACATTACCATCCACGTCCGTCTTCTTCTTAAAGATCCATTTGTTTTCTATCGCTCGCCGATCATCGGCAAGTCTGTCAAAGTCCATACTTTGTTTTCATACATGGATCCTATCTTGGATTGCATGGCTTCAAGCCATTTGTTGGAATCTGGCCCGCCATCGCTTCTTCATAGTTGAAGGTTCACCGTTGTCTAACAAGATTTCGGGACAGGGTTGCCGTACCACTCAGTGCGGGCGTGTCCTAGTGGACCTCTGAAGTTCAGTAGCAACTTGATCCGAAGTACCTTGATCATCATCATTAATTTCCTCTCCGATCGGTGTAGGCACCACGGGAACATTTTCTGAGCTGCACTACTTTCCGGTCCAAGAGGTAGTACTTCATCGAGTTCTACTTTCCTCCCACTTACTCCTTTCGAGAGAAACTCTTTTTCGAAAGGATCCGCTCTTGGCAACAAAGATCTTGCCTTCGGATCTAAGGTAGAAGGTATACCCAATGGTTTCCTTAGGGTATCCTATGAAGACGCATTTTTCCGACTTGGGTTTGAGCTTTTCGGGTTGAAGTTTCTTGACATAAGCATCACATCCCCAAACTTTTAGAAAGCGACGACTTAGGTTTCTTCCCAAACCATAATTCATACGATGTCGTCTCAGCGGATTTAGGCGGTGCCCTATTTAAAGTGAATGTAGCTGTCTCTAGGCGTATCCCCAAAATGATAGCGGTAAATCGGTAAGAGACATCATAGATCGCACCATATCCAATAGAGTGCGATTCGACGTTCGGACACACCGTTCTGTTGAGGTGTTCCAGCGGCGTGAGTTGTGAAATGATTCCACATTTCCTTAAGTGTGTACCAAATTCGTGACTTAAATATTCTCCTCCACGATCTGATCGCAAGAATTTTATCTTTCGGTCACGTTGATTCTCTACTTCATTATGAAATTCCTTGAACTTTTCAAAGGTCTCGGACTTGTGTTTCATCAAGTAGACATACCCATATCTACTCAAGTCATCGGTGAGAGTGAGAACATAACGATATCCTCCATGAGCCTCAACACTCATTGGACCGCACACATCGGTATGTATGATTTCCAATAAGTTGGTTGCTCGCTCCATTGTTCGGAGAACGGAGTCTTGGTCATCTTGCCCATGAGGCATGGTTCGCATGTGTCAAATGATTCATAATCGAGAGACTCTAAAGTCCATCGGCATGGAGCTTCTTCATGCGCTTGACACCAATGTGACCAAAGCGGCAGTGCCACAAGTATGTGGGACTATCGTTATCAACTTTACATCTTTTGGTATTCACGCTATGAACATGTGTAACATTACGTTCGAGATTCATTAAGAATAAACCATTGACCATCGGAGCATGACCATAAAACATTTCTCTCATATAAATAGAACAACCATTATTCTCGGATTTAAATGAGTAGCCATCTCGTATTAACGAGATCACGATACAATGTTCATGCTCAAACTTGGTACTAAATAACAATTATTGAGGTTTAAAACTAATCCCGTAGGTAAATGTAGAGGTAGCGTGCCGATGGCGATCACATCGACCTTGGAACCATTCCCGACGCGCATCGTCACCTCGTCCTTCGCCAGATCTCCGTTTATTCCGCAGCTCTTCTTGTGAGTTACATATATGAACAACGGCACGGTATCAAATACCGGGAGTTACTACGAGTCTTGGTAAGGTACACATCAATTACATGTATATCAAATATACCTTTAGTGTTGCGGCCTTCTTGTTTACTAAGTATTTGGGGCAGTTCCGCTTCGATGGCCCTTCCTTTGCAATAAAATCACTCTGTCTCGGGCTTGGGTCCATTCTTTGACTTCTTCCGGCAACTTGCTTACCGGCGCGGCAACATCCTTGCCGTCCTTCTTGAAGTTCTTCTTACCCTTGCCCTTCTTGAACTTAGTGGTTTTATTGACCATCAACACTTGATGTTCTTTCTTGATTTCAACCTCTGCTGACTTGACATTGAGAATACTTCAGAATGGTCTTCACCATCCCTTGCATATTGTAGTTCATCACAAAGCTCTTGTAGCTTGGTGGGAGCGATGAAGGATTCTGTCAATGACCGCCTCGTCAGGAGGTTAATGTCCAGTGGGACGGTGGTTGTGCAACCAGACATTTTGAGTATGTGCTCCTTGTGAACTGTTTTCCTCCATTTTACAACTATAGAACTTGTCGGAGACTTCATATCTCTCGACCGGGCATGAGCTTGGAAAACCATTTTCAGCTCCTCGAACATCTCATATGCTCCGTGTTGCTCAAAAGCGCTTTTGGAGCCCGGTTCTAAGCTGTAAAGCATGCCGCCTTGAACGAGGGAGTAATCATCGACGAGACTGCCAAGCATTCATAATGTCTTGGTTCTGCGGGATGGGTGCTTCACCTAGCGGTGCTTCTAGGACATATTGTTTCTTGGCTGCTATGAGGATGATCCTCGGGTTCCGGACCAGTCCGAATAATTGCTGCCATCGTCTTTCAGCTTGGTTTTCTCTAGGAAGCGTTGAAGTTCATGGTGACATGGCGTTGGCCATTTGATCTACAAGACATATTTTGCAAAGACTTTAGACTAAGTTCATGATAATTAAGTTCATCTAATAAAATTATTTAATGAACTCCCACTCAGATTGACATCCCTCTAGTCATCTATGTGTTACATGATCCGAGTCGACTAGGCCGTGTCCGATCATCACGTGAGACGGACTAGTCATCGTCGGTGAACATCTCCATGTTGATCGTATCTTCCATCGACTCATGTTCGACCTTCGGTCTCCTGTGTTCGAGGCCATGTCTGTACATGCTAGGCTCGTCAAGTTAACCCTAAGTGTTTTGCATGTGTAAAACTGTCTTACACCGTTGTATGTGAGCGTAAGGATCTATCACACCCGATCATCACGTGGTGCTTCGAAACGACGAACTTTAGCAACGGTGCACAGTTAGGGGGAACACTTTCTTGAAATTATTCTAAGGGATCATCTTATTTACTACCGTCATTCTAAGTAAACAAGATGCATAAACATAATAAACATCACATGCAATTATATAAAGTAGTGACATGATATGGCCAATATCATATAGCTCCTTTGATCTTCATCTTCGGGGCTCCATGATCATCTTGTCACCGGCATGACACCATGATCTCCATCATCATGATCTCCATCATTGTGTCTTCATGAAGTTGTCACGCCAACTACTACTTCTACTTCTATGGCTAACGCGTTTAGCAATAAAGTAAAGTAATTTACATGGCGTTCTTCAATGACACGCAGGTCATACAAAAATATGACAACTCCTATGGCTCCTGCCGGTTGTCATACTCATCGACATGCAAGTCGTGATTCCTATTACAAGAACATGATCTCATACATCACAATATATCATTCATCATTCATCACAACTTCTGGCCATATCACATCACATGACAATTGCTGCAAAAACAAGTTAGACGTCCTCTAATTGTTGTTGCATCTTTTACGTGGCTGCAATTGGGTTCTAGAAAGAACGTTTTCTTACCTACGAATAACCACAGCGTGACTTTGTCAACTTCTATTTACCCTTCATAAGGACCCTTTTCATCGAATCTGCTCCAACTAAAGTGGGAGACAGACACCCGCCAGCCACCTTATGCAACTAGTGCATGTCGATCGGTGGAACCGGTCTCACGTAAGCGCACGTGTAAGGTTGGTCCGGCCGCTTCATCCTACAATACCGCTGAAGCAAGATAAGACTAGTAGCGGCAAGCAAGTTGACAAGATCTCGCCCACAACAAAATTGTGTTCTACTCGTGCAATAGAGAACTACGCATAGACACGGCTCATGATGCCTTTGTTGGGGAGCGTTGCAGAAAATTAAAAAATTTCCTACGGTTTCACCAAGATCCATCTATGAGCTCATCTAGCAACGAGTCATGGGAGAGTGATTACATCTACATACCACTTGTAGATCGCGTGCGGAAGCGTTCAATGGAACGGGGATGATGGAGTCGTACTCGCCGTGATTCAGATCACCGATGACCTAGTGCTGAACGGACGACACCTCCGTGTTCAACACACGTACGGAGCGGATGACGTCTCCTCCTTCTTGATCCAGCAAGGGGAAAGGAGAGGTTGATGATGATCCAGCAGCACGACGGCGTGGTGGTGGATGCAGCAGAACTCGGCGGGGCTTCGCTAAGCAACCACGGGTGGAGGAGGAGGTGTTGCGGGGAGGAGGGGCGCGGGGCTTATGGGTGCGGCCACCCCTCCTCCCTCCTTTATATAGGTGCAAGAGAGGAGGGAGGGCGCAGCCTTGCCCCTTCCTCCAAGGAAGGGGTGCGGCCAGAGGGGAGGAGTCCATCCTCCCAAGGCACCCGGAGGTGCCTTCCCCTTTAGGAATCTCCCCTTTTCTTATATCTTGGCGCATGGGCCTCTTGGGGCTGGTGCCCTTGGCCCATATAGGCCAAGGCGCACCCCTACAGCCCATGTGGCCCCGGTGGACCCTGGAGCCCTTCGGCACTCCGGTACAATACCGATAATGCAGCGAAACTTTTGGCGACCAAAATAAGACTTCCTATATATAAATCTTTACCTCCGGACCATTCCGGAACTCCTCGTGACGTCCGGGATCTCATCAGGACTCGAACAACATTCGGTTTGCTGCATACTCATATTCATACAACCCTAAGCGTCACGAACCTTAAGTGTGTAGACCCTACGGGTTCGGGAGACATCTGCGACATGACCGAGATGGCTCTCGGGCAATAACCAACAGCGGGATCTGGATACCCATGTTGGCTCCCACATGCTCCTCGATGATATCATCAGATGAACCACGATGTCGAGGATTCAATCAACCCCATATACTATTCCCTTTGTCAATCGGTATTTTACTTGCCCGAGATTCGATCGTCGGCATCCCAATACCTCGTTCAATCTCGTTGCCGGCAAGTCACTTTACTCGTACCGTAATGCATGATCCCGTGACCAAACACTTGGTAACTTTGAGCTCATTATGATGATGCACTACCGAGTGGGACCAGTGATACCTCTTCGTCATACGGAGTGACAAATCCCAGTCTCGATCCGTGTCAACCCAACAGACACTTTTGGAGATACCTGTAATGCACCTTTATAGTCACCCGATTTACGTTGTGACGTTTGGTACACCAAAGCACTCCTACGGTATCCGGAGTTACGATCTCATGGTCTAAGGAAGAGATACTTGACATTGGAAAAGCTCTAGCAAAGCGAACTACGATCTTGTGCTATGCTTAGGATTGGGTCTTGTCCATCACATCATTCTCCTAATGATGTGATCCCGTTATCAATGACATCCAATGTCCATAGTCAGGAAACCATGACTATCTGTTGATCAACGAGCTAGTCAACTAGAGGCTCACTAGGGACATATTGTGGTCTATGTATTCACACGTGTATTATGATTTCCGGATAATACAATTATAGCATGAATAAAAGACAATTATCATGAACAAGGAAATATAATAATAATACTTTTATTATTGCCTCTAGGGCATATTTCCAACAATAGTACCACATACTTGTGGCACTGCCAATTGAGTCATATTGGTATAAAACGCATGAAGAAGCTCCTTGTTGATGGATCGTTTGGACTCACTTGATTTTGAATCACTTGAGACATGCAAATCATACCAGCTGGGCAAGATGACCGAAAGGCCTCGTTTTCAGTGAGATGAAACAAGAGAGCAACTTGTTGGAAGTAATACATTTGATGTGTGCAATCCAATGAGTCTTTGAGGCCTTGATGAATATCGTTATGCTCTTACTTCACATATGATTTGAGTAGATTCTAAGTATATTTACTTGATGAAACACAAGTCTGAATTATTGAAAGGTTCAAGTAATTTCAGAGTGAAGCGGAAGCTCGTCGTGACAAGAGGATAAAATGTCTATAATATGATCATAGAGATGAATATCTGAGTTACGTGTTTGGCACACAATTAAGACCTTGTGGAAATTGTTTCACTACTAATACCGCCTGGAACACCATAGTGTGATGGTGTGTCCGAACATCATAGTTGCACCATATTGGATATGGTGCATACCATGATGTCTCTTATTGAATTACCACTATCGTTTATGGGTTAGGCATTAGAGACAACCGCATTCACTTTAATAGGGCACCACGTAATTCCGTTGAGATGACACCGTATGAACTATGGTTTAGAGAAACCTAAGCTGTCATTTTTTGAAAGTTTGGGGCTGCGACGCTTATGTGGAAAAGTTTTAGCCTGATAAGCTCGAACCCAAAGCGGATTAATGCATCTTCATAGGACACCCAAAAAATGTTGGGTATACCTCCTAATTCAGATCCGGAAGCAAAAGTGATTTTTTTCTGGAAACGGGTCCTTTCTCGAGGAAATGTTTCTCTCGAAAGAATTGAGTGGGAGGATGGTGGAGACTTGATGAGGTTATTGAACCATCACTTCAACTAGTATGTAGCAGGGCACGTGAAGTTGTTCATGTGGCGCCTACAACAATTGAAGTGGAAGCTGATGATAGTGATCATGAAACTTCGGATCAAGTCACTACCAAACCTCGTAGGTCGACAAGGATGCGTACTACTTCAGAGTGGTACTTAATCCTGTCTTGGAGGTCATGTTGCTAGACAACAATGAACCTACGAGCTATGGAGAAGCGATGGTGGGCCCGGATTCCAATAAATGGCTCGAGGCCATAAAATCCGAGAGAGGATCCATGTATGAAAACAAAGTGCAGACTTTGGAAGAACTACTTGATGGTCGTAAGGCTGTTGGGTACAGATGGATTCTAAAAGGGAAGACAGACAATGATGGTATGTGTCACCATTAAGAAAGCTCGGCTTGTCGCTAAGATGTTTCCGACAAGTTCAAGGAGTTGACCACGATGAGACTTTCTCACTCGTAAAGATGCTAAGAGTCTGTTGGAATTATATTAGCAGTTACTGCATTATTTATGAAATCTTGCAGATAGGATGTCAAAACATTATTTCCTTGATAGTTTTCTTGAGGAAAGGTTGTATGTGATACAACCAAAAGGTTTTGCCAATCCTAAAAGATGCTAACAAGTATGCAAAGCTCCAGCAATCCTTCTAAGGACTGGAGTAAGCATCTCGGAGTTGGAATATACGCTTTGATGAATTGATCAAAGATTTTGGGTTTATACAAAGTTTATGAGAAACTTGTATTTCCAAAGTAGTGAGTGGGAGCACTATAGAATTTCTGATGAGTATATGTTGTTGACATATTGTTGATCAGAAATGATGTAGAATTTTTGGAAAGCATATAGGGTTGTTTAAAAGGTGTTTTTCAATGGAAAACTTGGATTAAGCTACTTGAACATTGATCATCAAGATCTATAAGGATAGATCAAAAACGCTTAATAGTACTTTCAAATGAATACATACCGTGACAAGATTTTGAAGGAGTTCAAATAGATCAGCAAAGGAGTTCTTGGCTGTGTTATAAGGTGTGAGCATTGAGTAAGACTCAAGATCTCACCACGGCAGAAGAGAGAGAAAGGACGAAGGTCGTCCCCTAAGCTTTAGAAGTAGGCTCTGCAGTATGCTATGTTGTGTACCGCACCTGAAGTGTGCCTTGCCATGAAGTCAATCAAGGGGTACAAGAGTTATCCAAGAATGGATTACATGACAGCGATCAAACTTATCCTTAGTAACTAGTGGACTAAGGAATTTTCTCGATTATGGAGGTGGTAAAAGAGTTCATCGTAAAGGGTTACGTCGATGCAAACTTTGACACCAATCCGGATGACTCTGAGTAGTAGATCGGATTCGTATGGTAGAGCAGTTATTTGGAATAGCTCCAAGTAGCGTGTGGTAGCTGCATCTACAAGATGACATAGAGATTTGTAAAGCACACACGGATCTGAAAGGTTCAGACCCGTTGACTAATAACCTCTCTCACAAGCGAGATATGATCAAACCCCATGGGTGTTGGATTCATTTCAATCACATAGTGATATGAACTAGATTATTGACTCTAGTGCAAGTGGGAGACTGTTGGAAATATGCCCGAGAGGCAATAATAAAATGGTTATTATTGTATTTCCTTGTTCATGATAATTGTCTATTGTTCATGCTATAGTTGTATTAACTGGAAACCATAATACATGTGTGAACACATAGACCACAACATGT
Organism: Aegilops longissima; assembly: GCA_021605205.1. Lineage (NCBI taxonomy): Eukaryota > Viridiplantae > Streptophyta > Magnoliopsida > Poales > Poaceae > Aegilops > Aegilops longissima. The sequence goes on from CM038679.1 coordinate 413,513,300, forward strand.
CCCTAGTGAGCCTCTAGTTGACTAGCTCGTTGATCAACAGATGGTCATGGTTTCCTGACCATGGACATTGGATGTCATTGATAACGGGATCACATCATTAGGAGAATGATGTGATGGACGAGACCCAATCCTAAGCATAGCACAAGATCGTGTAGTTCGTTTTCTAAAGCTTTTCTAATGTCAAGAATCATTTCTTAGACCATGAGATTGTGTAACTCCCTGATACCATAGGAGTGCTTTGGATGTACCAAACGTCACAACGTAACTGGGTGGCTATAAAGGTGCACTACGGGTATGTTCGAAAGTGTCTATTGGGTTGGCACGAATCGAGACTGGGATTTATCACTCCGTATGATGGAGAGGTATCTCTGGGCCCACTCGGTAATGCATCATCATAATGAGCTCAATGTGACTAAGTAGTTAGTCACAGGATCATGCATTATGGAACGAGTAAAGTGACTTACCGGTAACGAGATTGAACGAGGTATTGGGATACCGACGATCGAATCTCGGGCAAGTAACATACCGATTGACAAAGGGAATTGTATACGGGATTGATTGAATCCCCGACATCGTGGTTCATCCGATGAGATCATTGTGGAACATGTGGGAGCCAACATGGGTATCCAGATCCGCTGTTGGTTATTGGCGGAGAACGTCTCGGTCATGTTCGCATGGTTCCCGAACCCGTAGGGTCTACACATAAGGTTCGGTGGCGCTAGAGTTGTTATGGGAAAGAGTATGTGGTTACGAAGGTTGTTGAGTCCGGATGAGATCCGGACGTGACGAGGAACTCTGGAATGGTCGGGAGGTGAAGATCGATATATTGGACGAAGGATATTGGAGTCCGGAATTGTTCAGGAGTACGGGTGATGACCAGCGTGACGAAAGGTGTTTGGAGGCCCGGCAAGCGTTGGGGGCCTTATGGGCCAAGGGAGGGCACATCAGCCCACTAAGGGGCTGTGCGCCCTCCACCCCATCTCACGTAGCGTGGAGAGGTGGGGGCGCCTCCCCTAGGGCAGCCACCCCTCCCGGCTTGGGGGGCAAGTTTCCTAGGGGTGGGGGCGCCCAAACCCATCTAGGGTTTCCCTTGTGGCCGCCACCCCTCCCCTAGGGAACCCTAGGGTGCCTCTTCCACCCCCTTCCCCCTATATATAGCGAGGGAGAGAGAGGGCAGCCGCACCCTTCCCCTGGCGCAGCCCCTCCCTCCTCCAACACTTCCTCCTCCTCCGTAGTGCTTGGCGAAGCCCTGCCGGAGAACCACGAGCTCCATCGCCACCACGCCGTCGTGCTGCTGGAGTTTTCACTCAACTTCTCCTCTCCCCTTGCTGGATCAAGAAGGAGGAGATGTCCCCGGGCTGTACATGTGTTGAACATGGATGCGCCGTCCGTTCGACGCTTAGATCGGAATCGACCGCTATCTGAGTCGCTGCGTGTACGACTCCACCAACCGCGTTCTTGTAACGCTTCCGCATCGCGATCTTCAAGGGTATGAAGATACACTCATCCTCTCCCTCTCTTGTTGCTAGAATATCCATAGATTGATCTTGGTGATGCGTAGAAAATTTTGAATTATTGCTACGTTCCCCAACAGGATGATGCATTACGGAACAAGTAAAGAGACTTGCCGGTAACGAGATTGAACTAGGTACGAGGATACCGACGATCTAATCTCGGGCAAGTAACATACCGATGACAAAGGGAATGATGTATGTTGTTATGGGTTTGACCAATAAAGATCTTCATAGAATATGTAGGAGCCAATATGAGCATCCAGGTTCCGCTATTGGTTATTGACTGGATATGTGTCTCGGTCATGTCTACATAGTTCTCGAACCTGTAGGGTCCGCACAATTAACGTTTGATGACGATTTGTATTATAAGTTATGTGATTTGATGACCGAAGTTTGTTCAGAGTCCCGGATGAGATCACGGACATGACGAGGAGTCTCGAAATGGTCGAGAGGTAAAGATTCATATATTGGAGGTTATATTCGGACATCGGAATGGTTCTGAATGATTCGGGTATTTTTCTGAAGTACCGAGGGGTTACCGGAACCCCCCGGGGAAGTATTGGGCCTTAGTGGGCTTTAGTGGAGAAGGGGAGGCAGACCAAGGGGAGGTGGCGTCCCCCCATGGAGTCCGAATTGGACTAGGGGAGGGGGCGGCGCCCCCTTGCCCTTTCCTACTCCCTCCCTCTTTCCCTCTTTCCCTCTTTCCCTCTCTCCTACTCCGGAAGGAAAGGGGAATCCTACTAGGACTTGGGAGTCCTAGTAGGACTCCCCACACTTGGTGCGCCCCTAGGGGGCCGGCCTCTCTCCCTCCCTCCTTTATATACGTGGGCAGGGGGCACCCCAAAGGCATAACAGACAATCTCTGAGCCGTGTGCGATGCCCCCCTCCATAGTTTAACACCTCGATCATATCGTCGTAGTGCTTAGGCGAATCCCAGCGCCGGTAACTTCACCATCACCGTCACCACACCGTCGTGCGGACGGAATTCTCCCTCGACCCTCTACTGGATCAAGAGGTCAAGGGACGTCATCGTGTTGAACGTGTGCTGAACACGGAGGTGCCGTAATGTTCGGTACTTGGATCGGTAGGATCATAAATACGTTCGACTACATCAACCACATTATTAAACGCTTCCGCTTTTGGTCTACGAGGATACGTGGACACGCTCTCCCTGCTCGTTGCTATGCTTCTCCTAGATAGATCTTGCATGATCGTAGGAATTTTTCTGAATTACTACGTTCCCCAACAGTGGCATCCGAGCCAGGTCTATGCGTAGATGATATATGCACGAGTAGAACACAATGAGTTGTGGGCGATTGATAACCCACAAGTATAGTGTTGGGGAACGTAGTAATTTCAAAAATTTTCCTACGATCACGCAAGACCATGGTGATGGCATAGCAACGAGAGGGAAGAGTGTCCGTCCACGTACCCTCGTAGACCGAAAGCGGAAGCGTTATAACAACGCGGTTGATGTAGTCGTACGTCTTCACGACCCGACCGATCCAAGCACCGAACGTCGGCACCTCCGAGTTCGCGCACGTTCAGCTCGATGGCGATCCCGGACTCCGATCCAGCAAAGTGTCGAGGATGAGTTCCGTCGACGACGGCGTGGTGACGATGATGATGCTCCACCGACGCAGGGCTTCGCCTAAGCTCCGTGACGATATGACTTCTCCAGCAGGGCTTCACCTAAGCTCATGACGATATGACCGAGGTGGAATATGGTGGAAGGGGCACCGCACACGGCTAAGGAAAGATCCGTAGATCAACTTGTGTGTCATGGGGTGCCCTCTGCCCAGTATATAAAGGAGGGAAGGGAGGGCTGGCGGCCACCTATGGCTGCGCTGCGGGAGTCCTACTCCCACCGGGTAGGATTCCCCCAATCCTAGTCCAACTAGGGTTTGACCAAGGGAGAGGGAGAGAGGCGCCACCCCTTCTCCTAATCCTAATAGGACTAGGGAAGGGGAAGGCTCTGACCAGCATATGGCCCCTTTTCTCTTTCCCTTAAGGCCCATCAAGGCCCATTGACTCCCGGGAGGTTCGGTAACCCCGGTACTCAGTAAAATTCCCAATTTCACTCGGAGTGATTCCGAGTCAAACATAGGCTTCAATATATCAATCTTTATGTCTCGACCATTTGAGACTCCTCGTCATGTCCGTGATCTCATCCGGGACTCGAACAACCTTGGTACATCAATATCATATAAACTCATAATAAGCATCATCGAAGCGTTAAGCGTGCGGACCCTACGGGTTCGAGAACTATGTAGACATGACCGAGACACCTCTCGGTCAATAACCAATAGCGGGACCTGGATGCCCATATTGGTTCCTACATATTCTCGAAGATCTTTATCGGTCGACCGCATAACAACATCGTTGTTCCCTTTGTCATCGGTATGTTACTTGCCCGAGATTCGATCGTCGGTATCCAATACCTAGTTCAATCTCGTTCTTGGCAAGTCTCTTTTCTCGTTCCGTAATACATCATCTCACAACTAACACATTTAGTTGCAATGCTTGCAAGGCTTATGTGATGTGCATTACCGAGAGGGCCCAGAGATACCTCTCCGACAATCGGAGTGACAAATCCTAATCTCGAAATATGCCAACCCAACATGTACCTTCGGAGACACCTGTAATGCACCTTTATAATCACCCGATTCGTTGTGACGTTTGGTAGCACCCAAAGTGTTCCTCGGGCAAGCGGGAGTTGCATAATCTCATAGTCATAGGAACATGTATAAGTCATGAAGAAAAGCACTAGCAACAAACTATACGATCGGTGCTATGCTAATGGAATGGGTCATGTCAATCAGATCATTCAACTAATGATGTGATCCCATTAATCAAATAACAACTCCTTGTTCATGGTTAGGAAACATAACCATCTTTGATTAACGAGCTAGTCAAGTAGAGGCATACTAGTGACACTCTGTAGGTTTATGTATTCACACATGTATTATGTTTCCGGTTAATACAATTCTAGCATGAATAATAAACATTTATCATGATATAAGGAAATAAATAATAACATTTATTATTGCCTCTAGGGCATATTTCCTTGATCTCCCACTTGCACTAGAGTCAATAATCTAGATTACGGTAATGATTCTAACACCCATGGAGTCTTGGTGCTGATCATGTTTTGCTCGTGGAAGAGGCTTAGTCAGCGGTGCGCAACATTCAGATCCGTATGTATCTTGCATATCTCTATGTCTCCCACGGACCAAATCCGGATGGAGTTGAAGCGTCTTTTGATGTGCTTGGTTCTCTTGTGAAATCTGGATTCCTTTGCCAAGGCAATTGCACGATATTGTCACAAAAGATTTTCATTGGACCCGATACACTAGGTACAACACCTAGATCGGATATGAACTCCTTCATCGAGACTCCTTCATTAGCTGCTTCGAAGCAGCTATGTACTCAACTTCACATGTAGATCCATAGCGGCGCTTTGTTTGGAACTGCACCAACCGACAGCTCCACCGTTTAATGTAAATACGTATCCGGTTTGCGATTTAGAATCGTCCGGATCGGTGTCAAAGCTTGCATCGGCGTAACCGTTCTGACGAGCTCTTTGTCACCGCCATAAATGAGAAACATATCCTTAGTTCTTCTCAAGTACTTAAGGATGTTCTTGACCGCTGTCCGATGATCCACTCTGGATTACTTTGGTACCGCTGCTAAACTTACAGCAAGGCACACATCAGGTCTGGTACACAGCATTGCATACATGATAGAGCCTATGGCTGAAGCATAGGAACATCTTTCATTTTCTCTCTATCTTCTGCGGTGGTCGGGCATTGAGTCTTACTCAATTTCACACCTTGTAATACCGGCAAGAACCCTTTCTTTGCACGATCCATTTGAACTTTTTCAAAACTTTTATCAAGGTATGTGCTTTGTGAAAGTCCTATTAAGCGTCTTGATCTATCTCTATAGATCTTAATGCCCAATATGTAAGCAGCTTCACGAGGTCTTTCATCGAAAAACTTTTATTCAAGTATCCCTTTATGCTATCCAGAAATTCTATATCATTTCCGATCAATAATATGTCATCCACATATAATATCGGGAATGCTCTGAGCTCCACTCACTTTCTTGTAAATCTGAGGCTTCTCCAAAAGTCTCATATAAAACCAAATGCTTTGATCACACTATCAAAACGTTTATTCCAACTCGAGAGGCTTGCACCAGTCCATAAATGGATCGCTGGAGCTTGCACACTTTGTTAGCTCCTTTGGATCGACAAAACCTTCGGTTGCATCATATACAACTCTTCTTCCGAAATCCATTCAGAATGCAGTTTTAACATCCATTTGCCAAATTTCATAATCATAAAATCGGCAATTGCTAACATGATTCGGACGGACTTAAGCATCGCTACGGGTGAGAAGGTCTCATCGTAGTCAATCCCTTGAACTTGTCGAAAACCTTTTGCAACAAGTCGAGCTTTATAAACGATAACATTACCATCAGCGTCGGTCTTCTTCTTGAAGATCCATTTATTCTCAATTGCTTGCCGATCATCGGGCAAGTCAACCAAAATCCATACTTTGTTCTCATACATGGATCCCATCTCAGATTTCATGGCCTCAAGCCATTTTGTGGAATCTGGGCTCACCATCGCTTCTTCATAGTTCGTAGGTTCATCATGTTCGATAACATGACTTCCAAAATAGGATTACCGTACCACTCAGTGCGGATCTTGCTCTGGTTGATCTCTGAGTTCTGTAGAAATTTGATCTGAAGTTTCATGATCATCATCATTAGCTTCCTCCTATTTGGTGTAGGTGTCACGAAACTGTTTTTACGTGACGTACTACTTCTCAATAAGGGAGTAGATCTGATTATCTCATCAAGTTCTACTTTCCTCCCACTCACTTCTTTCGTGAGAAACTCTTTCTCCAAAAAGTTTCCGAATTTAGCAACAAAAATCTTGCCTTGGATCTGTGATAGAAGGTGTACCCAACTGTCTCCTTTGGGTATCCTATGAAGACACATTTCTCGATTTGGGTTCGAGCTTATCAGGTTGAAGCTTTTCACATAAGCATCGCAGCCCCAAACTTTCAAAAGCGACAACTTTGGTTTCTTGCCAAACCACAGTTCATAAGGCGTCGTCTCAGCGGTTTAGATGGTGCCCTATTTAAAGTGAATGTAGCCGTCTCTAAAGCATAACCCCAAAGCGATAGCGGTAAATCAGTAAGAGACATCATAGATCGCACCATATCTAATAAAATACGATTCGACGTTCGGACACACCATTACGTTGTGGTGTTCCAGGTGGCGTAAGTTGCGAAACTATTCCACATTGTTTCAAATGTAGGCCAAACTCGTAACTCAAATATTCTCCTCCACGATCAGATCGTAGAAACTTTATTTTCTTGTTACGATGATTTTCCACTTCACTCTGAAATTCTTTGAACTTTTCAAATGTTTCAGACTTGTGTTTCATTAAGTAGATATACCCATATCTGCTCAAATCATCTGTGAAGGTGAGAAAATAACGATATCCGCCATACGAGCCTCAACATTCATTGGACCACATACATCGGTATGTATGATTTCCAATAAATCTGTTGCTCTCTCCATAGTTCGGAGAGCGGTGTTTTAGTCATCTTGCCCATAAGGCACGGTTCATAAGTGCCAAGTGATTCATAATCAAGTGACTCCAAAAGTCCATCAGCATGGAGTTTCTTCATGCGTTTTACATCGATATGACCTAAGCGGCATTGCCACAAATAAGTTGCACCATCATTATCAACTCTGCATCTTTTGGTTTCAACATTATGAATATGTGTATCACTACTATCAAGATTAAGTAAAACAAACCATTCTTCAATGGTGCATGACCATAAAAGATATTATTCATATAAATAGAACAACCATTATTCTCGATTTAAATGAATAACCGTCTCGCATCAAACAAGATCCAGATATAATGTTCATGCTCAGCGATGGTACTAAATAACAATTATTTAGGTCTAATACTAATCCGAAGGTAGATGTAGAGGTAGCGTGCCATTGCGATCACATCGACTTTGGAACCATTTCCCACGCGCATCGTCACCTCGTCCTTAGCCAATCTTCGCTAATCCGTAGCCCTGTTTGAGTTGCAAATATTAGCAGCAGAACCAGTATCAAATACCAGTGCTCTGCGAGTATTAGTAAGGTACACATCAATAACAAGTATATCACATATACCTTTGTTAACCTTGCCATCCTTCTTATCCGCCAAATACTTGGGGCAGTTCCGCTTCAAATGACCAGCCTGCTTGCAATAGAAGCACTCGGTTTGAGGCTTAGGACCAGACTTGGGTTTCTTCTCTTGATCAGCAACTTGCTTGCCGCTCTTTTGAAGTTTCCTTTTCTTTCCTTTGCCCTTTTCTTGAAACTAGTGGTTTTGTTAACCATCAACACTTGATGCTCCTTTTGATTTCTACCTCCATGCTTTCAAAGCATCGCGAAGAGCTCGGGCATAGTTTTGGTCATCCCTTGCATATTATAGTTCATCACGAAGCTCTTGTAGCTTGGTGGCGTGATTGGAGAATTCATCAATGGCGCAATCATCCGGAAGATTAACTCCCAGTTGAATCAAGTGATTGTTATATCCGGACATTACGAGTATATGCTCCTTGACAGAACCATTCTCCTCCATCTTACAGCTATAGAACTTATTGGAGACTTCATATCTCTCAATCCGGGCATTCGCTTGGAATATTAACTTCAACTCTGGAACATCTCATATGCTCCATGGTGTTCAAAAGCGACGTTGAAGTCCCGGTTCTAAGCCGTAAAGCATGGCTGCTTGAACTATAGAGTAGTCATCACTTTGCTTTGCGGACGTTCACAACTTCGGCGCAGCCCTTGCACCAGGCCTGGCACCTAACGGTGCTTCGGGGACGTAATTCTTACGTGCAGCAATAAGGATAATCCTCGTTACGGACCCAGTCCGTGTAATTGCTGCCATCATCTTTCAACTTTGCTTTCTCAAGGAACGCATTAAAATTCAACGGAACAACAGACGAGCCATCTATCTACACATCATAGACAAGCAAGATACTATCGGTACTAAGTTCATGATAAATTTAAGTTCAATTAATCATATTACTTAAGAACTCCCACTTAGAAAAATATCCTCCAATTCTCTAAGTGATTGCGTGATCCATATCAACTACACCATGACCGATCATCACGTGTGATGGAGTAGTTTCAATGGTGAACATCAATATGTTGATCATATCTACTATATGATTCACGCTCGACCTTTCGGTCTCCGTGTTCGAGGTCATATCTTATATGCATAGCTCGTCAAGTATAACCTGAGTATTCGCGTGTGCAACTGTTTTGCACCGTTGTATTTGAGCGTAGAGCCTATCACACCCGATCATCACGTGGTGTCTCAAAGACGAAGAACTTTCATAGCGGTGCATACTCGGGAGAACACTTCTTGATAATTTAGTAAGGATCATCTTATAATGCTACCGTCAATCAAAGCAAAATAAGATGCATAAAGGATTAACATCACATGCAATCAATATAAGTGATATGATATGGCCATCATCATCTTGTGCTTGTGATCTCCATCTCCAAGCACCGTCATGATCACCATCGTCACCGGTAGCGACACCTTGATCTCCATCGTAGCATCGTTGTCGTCTCGCCAACTATTGCTTCTACGACTATCGCTACTGCTTAGTGATAAAGTAAAGCAATTACATGGCGTTGCATTTCATACAATAAGCGACAACCATATGGCTCCTGCGAGTTGCCGATAACTCGGTTACAAAACATGATCATCTCATACAATGAAATATAGCATCACGTCTTGACCATATCACATCACAACATGCCCTGCAAAAACAAGTTAGGCGTCCTCTACTTTGTTGTTGCAAGTTTTACGTGGCTGCTACGGGCTGAGCAAGAACCGTTCTTACCTACGCATCAAAACCACAGCGATACTTCGTCAAATAGACTCCGTTTAACCTTCTCAAGGACCGGCGTAGCCACACTCAGTTCAACTAAAGTGAGAGAGCAGACACCGCCGGTCACCTTTAAGCAGCGAGTGCTCACAGCGGTGAAACCAGTCTCGCGTAAGCGTCTGGCGTAATGTCGGTCCGGGCGCTTCATCTCACAATACCGCTGAACCAAAGTATGACATGCTGGTAGGTAGTATGACTTGTATCGCCCACAACTCACTTGTGTTCTACTCGTGCATATGACATCAACGCATAAAACCAGGCTCGGATGCCTTTGTTGGGGAGCGTAGTAATTTCAAAAATTTTCCTACGATCACGCAAGACCATGGTGATGGCATAGCAACGAGAGGAAGAGTGTCCGTCCACGTACCCTCGTGAGACCGAAAGCGAAGCGTTATAACAACGCGGTTGATGTAGTAAATGACGTCTTCACGACCGACCGATCCAAGCACCGAGCGACGGCACCTCCGAGTTACGCACACGTTCAGCTCGATGGCGATCCCGGACTCCGATCCAGCAAAGTGTGGGGATGAGTTCCGTCAAGACGACGGCGTGGTGGCGATGATGATGCTCCACCGACGAGGGCTTCGCCTAAGCTCCGTGACGATATGACTTCTCCGCGCAGGCTTCACCTAAGCTCATGACGATATGACCGAGGTGGAATATGGTGGAAGGGGCACCGCACACGGCTAAGGAAAGATCCGTAGATCAACTTGTGTGTCATGGGGTGCCTCTGCCCTGTATATAAAGGAGGGAAGGGAGGGCTGGCGGCCACCTGTGGCTGCGCTGGGAGTCCTACTCCCACCGGAGTAGGATTCCCCCAATCCTAGTCCAACTAGGGTTTGACCAAGGGAGAGGAGAGAGGCGCCACCCCTTCTCCTAATCCTAATAGGACTAGGGAAGGGGGAAGGCTGCGCCAGCATATGGCCCCTTTTCTCTTTCCCTTAAGGCCCATCAAGGCCCATTGACTCCCGGAGGTTCCGTAACCCCGGTACTCGGTAAAATTCCCAATTTCACTCGGAGTGATTCGGAGTCAAACATAGGCTTCAATATATCAATCTTTATGTCTCGACCATTTGAGACTCCTCGTCATGTCCGTGATCTCATCCGGGACTCGAACAACCTTGGTACATCAATATCATATAAACTCATAATAAGCATCATCGAAGCGTTAAGCGTGCGGACCCTACGGGTTCGAGAACTATGTAGACATGACCGAGACACCTCTCGGTCAATAACCAATAGCGGGACCTGGATGCCCATATTGGTTCCTACATATTCTACTGAAGATCTTTATCGGTCGGACCGCATAACAACATCGTTGTTCCTTTGTCATCGGTATGTTACTTGCCCGAGATTGATCGTCGGTATCAATACCTAGTTCAATCTAATTCTTGGCAAGTCTCTTTTCTCGTTCCGTAATACATCATCTCACAACTAACACATTTAGTTGCAATGCTTGCAAGGCTTATGTGATGTGCATTACCGAGAGGGCCAGAGATACCTCTCCGAGCAATCGGAGTGACAAATCCTAATCTCGAAATATGCCAACCCAACATGTACCTTCTGAGACACCTGTAATGCACCTTTATAATCACCCGATTCGTTGTGACGTTTGGTAGCACCAAAGTGTTCCTCGGGCAAACGGAGTTGCATAATCTCATAGTCATAGGAACATGTATAAGTCATGAAGAAAAGCACTAGCAACAAACTATACGATCAGGTGCTATGCTAATGGAATGGGTCATGTCAATCAGATCATTCAACTAATGATGTGATCCCATTAATCAAATAACAACTCCTTGTTCATGGTTAGGAAACATAACCATCTTTGATTAACGAGCTAGTCAAGTAGAGGCATACTAGTGACACTCTGTAGGTTTATGTATTCACACATGTATTATGTTTCCGGTTAATACAATTCTAGCATGAATAATAAACATTTATCATGATATAAGGAAATAAATAATAACATTTATTATTGCCTCTAGGGCATATTTCCTTCATATAGGGGATCGCAACAGTTTTCGAGGGTAGAGTATTCAACCCAAATTTATAGATTCGACACAAGGGGCGCCAAAGAATATTTAAAGTTATTAGCAGCTAAGTTGTCAATTCAACCACACCTGGAGATTAATTATCTACAGCAAAGTGGTCAGTAGCAAAGTAGTTTGATAATTTTGATAGTAGTGACAGCAGCAATGGTAACAGTAACAATTATAACAGTAATTTTGTAGCAAGTGTAACAGTGATGATAGCAGTAGTAACTTAGCAAAAACAATATAAGATAAATTCGTAGGCATTGGATCAGTGACTTGTTGGATGATATTCATCATGTGACAGTTATAACCTAGGGCGATACGACACTAGCTTCAGTTCATCGATATAATGTAGGCATGTATTCCGTAAATAGTCATACGTTCTTTATTAAAAGAACTTGCATGACATCTTTTGTCCTACCCTCCCGTGGCAGCGGGGTCCATATTGGAAACTAAGGGATATTAAGGCCTCCTTTTAATAGAGAACCGGAACAAAGCATTAACACATAGTGAATACATGAACTCCTCAAACTACGGTCATCACAGGGAGTGGGCCCGGTTGTTGTCACTCTGGGGTTGCCGGATCATAACACGTAGTAGGTGACTATAACTTGCAAGATCGGATCTAAAACATGGATATAATAATGAATTCATAAACGGTTCAGATCTGAGTTCATGGCACCGGGCCCAAAGTGACAAGCATTAAGCATAGCAAAGTCATAGCAACATCAATCTAAGAACATAGTTGATACTAGGGATCAGGCCCTAACAAAACTAACTCGATTACATGATGAATCTCATCCAACTCCTCAAGGAATTACTCCCGGTGGAATTACTCACTCCCTATGGGGAGCATCATGGAATTGGCGGTGGAGATTGGTTGGTGATGACAAAGAACGAAGATCCCCCTCTCCGGAGCCCCAAACGGACTCCGGATCTGCCCTCCCGAGGAAGAACAGGGCTTGGCGGCGGCTCCGTCTCGTGGAACGCGATAATTCTTTCTACCTGATTTTTTCTCCGAAAATAGGAATTTATAGTGTCAGGGGGGTCGTCAGCGGGGCCACTAGGTGGGTACAACCCACCTGGGTGCGCCGGGAGAGGGGGCGCGCCCTGGTGGGTTGTGCCCATCCAGGGGCTCCTCTCTAGTGGTTCTTGGCTCCAGTATTTCTATTTTATTCGATAAAAAAATCCTCGCAAAGTTTCGTTTCATTTCGAGAACTTTTATTTCTGCACAAAAACAACACCATGGTAGTTCTGCTGAAAACAGCGTTAGTCCGGGGTTAGTTTCATTCAAATCATGCAAATTAGAGTCCAAAACAAGAGGAAAAGCGTGAGAAAAAGTAGATACGTTGGAGACGTATCAACTCCCCCAAGCTTAAACCTTTGCTTGTCCTCAAGCAATTCAGTTGATAAACTGAAAGTGAGAAAGAAAAACTTTTACGAACTCTTTTGCTCTTGTTTGCATAAATAAGGTTAAACAACACCCAGGTTTTCAGCCAACATTATAACTAACCGTGTCGACAATAACACTTAAAGAGTATATTAAGTCATATCAATGACATAATCAGCTAGCGAGCGATAATAAGAGATCTCAAACAGCAACACGTTGTCAAAACAACCATGATATAATATGACAATAATGGTATCTCGCTAGCCCTTTCTGAGACCGCAAAACATAAATGCAAAGCACATCCAAAGTTCAAGCAGCGACTAAACATTGTAATTCATGGTAGAAAAGATCCAGTCATGATGCACCCAACATTAGCTACACACAATGCATAAATCATGACAACTGTGCTCTCTCAGTTTCTAGTGCTTGTTTTAGAAGGTGATGACACAACATAAAAGTAAATAGAAAGTCCCTTTGTAGAGGGAAGTAGTGATTTGCAGAGGTGCCAGAGCTCAATTTTTAAAATAGAGATAAATGATATTTTCAGACATGCACCCTTCTCATTCACTTCACGACCATCAGTTATCAACATCTTCCATGCTAAGCACGCTAGTGGCGGTTCCCAAGTGATAAAAGTAAAGGTTTACTCCCCCTCCACCATCAATCACACTCCATGACTTGTCCGAAACAATGGGTGCCGTCCATACCAACATCAGTCCCGGGGGAGTTTTGTTTAATTATTTGCATTTTTTAGTTCGGGACTGGGAATCCCTATTACCGCCCATTTTCTCGTGCGATGGCGAGTGAATAAACACTCTACGTGAGAATAACCCGCTCAGAATGGAAGATACCGACCACTTCCTGTCGTTCCATGAACGGCCCAGGCACACAAAAGGATAATTTTTAGAAGTTTTTAGAGGTGGCACATGCAAATTTACTTAGGACGGCAGGGTAATACCGCATATTGGTAGGTATGGTGGACTCATCTGGAATTACTTTGGTTTCAAGGTTTTTGATGTACAAGCAGAGTTCCCACTTAGTACAAGCGAAGGCTAGCAATTAGATTGAGAAGCGGCCAACTAGAGAGCAACAACGATCATAACCAGGCATTATGCATAAGTAACATTGGACACTAGCATGAGTAGGATATGAACACAATTAACATAAATATCATAGAGGCTATGTTGGTTTTGATTCAAATACATGCATGAACATGTGCCAAGTCAAGCCACTCGAACATTCGGAGGAGGATACCATATCATCATACTACATCACAATCATTTTAACACTATGTTGATATCCACTTCTAGCTACTTATGCATGGCATGAGAAACTATAATCTCTAATTGTCATTGCAAACATGTTTAATCATTATGAGCCGAAGCATGGATACTAGGTTAAACATATTTACACAAACAGAACAAGTCGAGTTCATACCAGTTTCTCTTTGCCACGGCCAGTTCATCGAATATTGTTATTATTGCCTTTCACTTGCATGACCGAATGATATGAAAATAATAATAGTGAAAGAGTGTCGTGGACTAAGCTGGAATCTGCAAACATTTTATTCAACAGGAGAAGACAAGGTAAAATGGGCTCTTATTAGTTCAACAGTTATTCATATGAGAGCCACTCAACATTTTCATCGTGGTCTTCTCCTCGGTAGGATGATACGTCTCCAACGTATCTATAATTTTTTATTGCTCCATGCTATATTATTTACTGTTTGGACCATATTGGGCTTTCTTTTCCACTTCTATATTACTTTCAGGACTAACCTATTAACCGGAGGCCCAGCCCAGAATTGCTGTTTTTTGCCTATTTCAGTGTTTCGAAGAAACGGAATATCAAACGGAGTCCAAACGGAATGAAACCTTCGGGAACGTGATTTTCTCACCGAATATGATCTAGGAGACTTGGACCCTGATGAAGCTATGCACCTAGGGTAGGGTCATGGACCTGTCCAAGATACCCTCCCCAAGGACATCTCTAGAAGAATCACCTTTCAATCGACTCAGAAGTGTTCCACTCGACAGACTCGAAGACGCTCGACCATGAAGCCAACCACTCGATAGCCAGGAGATCTAAAGTCACTTCGCACGCTAACGGTCGGTCATTTAGTAGCTTTTATGGTCATCATAGCACTTTATTTGTGGCGTTACCAGTAACGCCCAACTTTAATGTACCTTAAACCCTCCATAACTGAGGGCCGGAGGGGTCTGACGAACTCTATATAAGCCACCCCCTCCTCAGTGTGAAGGGTTCGCACCCCTGTAATTCATACACGCATAATCCAGTCGACCGCCTCCGGGCTCCGAGACGTAGGGCTATTACTTCCTCTGAGAAGGGCCTGAACTCGTAAAACTCGTGCGTGTACAACTACTCCATAGCTAGGATCTTGCCTCTCCATTCCTACCCCCTACATTACTGTCAGACTTAGAACCACGACATTTGGCGCCCACCTTGGGGCAGGTGTCTTAGCGACTTATTGGAGAAGTTGCGATTTTTCCGATCTCCTCCATCATGGTTTCAGGCGGAGTTTTGGTTGAGGGCCGCGAGATCCGTCTCGGCGCGCTCACGTTCATCGCCGACGACTCCGCTTGGCTTCAGGAGGCTCCGCTAGACATCGACGCGCTCCCTGTCCGCGGGGCGACGCACTTCCGCGCGTGTGTCCACGGCGTCCTCCTGCGGCAACCGTCGACCTAGTATCGGTCGGCCCCTGTGCCGTCCTCCCTCCCTGTTTCCCGTCGGCGCAAGCGCTCTGGTCGGTGGAGACTTTAGCGGTGGGTGAGGCATGCGGTGGCTCGCCAGTCGGCCACTCCCAAGTCGCGGCGATCGAGCCCGACAAATCTCTCTACGGCCTGTTCGACCTGACGACTGGCTCCGCAGAGACTGCATCCGAGTGCGACAACAGTGATCCATTAGTGGAGGTTCTGATGGTCGATGGACCAGGCAGTCCTCCCGGCTTTCCCCGCACCGACGGAGGCGACGGGGGAGGCGATCCATCGCATGCCCATGAAGAGTATCTCCCCAAGCCCCTCACTTCGCTGCAGAGGTAAGAACTTCGCCGCCGGAACATGGATGCGCTGCACACTCCTATCGTTGGAGAAACCCCCGAGGCTCGTGCTTTAGAGGACGCGCGCATTAGCCAACAGTTGAGCGCTTCGACCGAGAACCTCCAAATAGTACTCAACGAGCGTGCACGACAACGGGTTCCAGAATCCAGTCGACGTCCACTCTTTCCACCATCGACTCAGGTATATCGAACTCCAATTCAAAATTTAGCAACTGCGGCCCGTATAGCAGAGTCGATTCAGCCGTCCCAGTCCAAGGCTGGCAGAGGCTTGTTGCAGATCAGAGCATTACTCCAGGCAGTAGGAGACCAGAATTCAGCTGTATCACAGTCACGGAATAGGATCCACAACAAATCCGTTGTTGCAGATATGGTTCAGTCGGCTCACAGCCCAAGATCGCCCCCGAGGCGTGAGGGGCGTGAAGACCGGCAAGATCAGTATAGGAACCGTGAGCAGTATGATCACCGATTCGATCGCGACGATCAACGTCGGGTGCCCACCCCTCCCCCAAGGAGTGGGTCATACGTGCCTCGACAGCAGGATGACAGACGCCCTCACAGTGTTGGGCGAAGGATTCCAGTCGACCCCAGAGAACCAGGCTTTGATGCGAGATCCATTCTCGTTCAGGGTTTGGTCGATAGAAACAGGGCTCGCCGAGGAGGTCATGACAAAGATATACCCACCAGCAGCAGAGTGCACGTCTCAGGACGAGAGTGCTTCAGCAGATCCATCAGAGCCGCAGTGATTCCTCCCAACTTCAGGTTGGCGACTGGAGTTAGTAAGTTCACCGGTGAGTCCAACCCTGATACTTGGCTAGAGGACTACCGAGTGGCTGTTCAGATTGGCGGCGGCAATGATGAAGTGGCCATGAAACACCTGCCTCTTATGTTGGAGGGCTCGGCCAGAGCGTGGTTGAACCAGTTAGCACCCAGCAACATTTACACTTGGGAAGATATTTCCAGTGTTTGTCGAAACATTTGAAGGACTGCAAGCGACCAGCAGGGTTGATGAATTGCAATCTTGTGTGCGAAGTCAAATGAAACCTTGAGGATTACATCCAGAGATGGATCACGTTGCATCACACGGTAGAGAATGTATCGATCACCGGGCGATCTGTGCCTTCAAGGAAGGCGTTAAATCTGAGAGAGCTAAACCTGAAATTGGTCGAACGAGACATGTCTACGAGTCGAATGATGGAGATTGCCACCAAGTATGCCAATGGTGAAGAAGAGGATCGGCTTCAGAGTGGCAAGCACAAGTCGACGCCCACTAAACCGGAGGAGGAACTCGATCGGAAGCGAAGCGGAAAGCCGAGCCAGCTGCTCCTGGAGAAGCCTTGGCCGTGACTCAAGGAAAGTTTAAGGGGAAGCCCAAAGGGCCTTGGAACCCCAAGAAAGTGAAGGATCAAGACGGAAACGATGTGTTAGACTTGCGATGCCACATTCACACAAAGGAAGATGAAGAGGGTAAACTCATTTACCCGAAGCATACCACTCGACAGTGTCGGCTCTTGATCCAGCAGTTCCAGGGGAAACAGCCCAAAGATAAGGAAAAGGAGTCGGACAAAGTTGAGAACAAGGAAGATAGTGATGATGGATACCCCCAGGTCAATTCCACCCTGATGATTTTTGCTGACGTTGAAAGCAAAAGTCGATTGAAAGTTATCAACCGAGAGGTGAATATGGTCACTCCGTCGACACCCAGTTATTTGAAATGGTCTCAGACTGCCATCACATTCGACCAGTCTGACCACCCGACGCACATAGCCACCCCTGGGAGGCAATCTTTGGTGGTCGACCCAGTTGTCGAAGGCACTCGACTGACTAGAGTTTTGATGGATGGTGGCAGTGGTCTGAATATAATGTACACAGAGATGTTGAAAGGGATGGGCATTCCGATGTCCAGGCTCAGTACCAGCAACATGAGTTTCCATGGAGTCATTCCTTGAAACAAGGCCGAGTCACTCGGTCAGATTGCTCTTGATGTGGTTTTCGGAGACTCCAAGAATTTCCGCAAAGAAAAATTGACGTTTGAAGTCGTGGATTTCCAGAGTGCTTATCACGCTATTCTAGGAAGGCCGGCGTATGCACGATTCATGGCTCGACCATGTTATGTATACCTTAAACTGAAGATGCCAGGCCCCAAAGGTGTGATCACTGTCACTGGCAATCGGAAGAAAGCAGAAGAGTGTTTTCAGAAAGGCTCTAAGATCGCCGATGCTCAGATGGCAGTGGTAGAGATGCAGGAATACCAGAAAATTGCAGACCCGAGTGATTTGTTGCGAGCCAAGAAGCCCACTACGGAATCAGCGTTTCGGTCGTCCGGTGAGACAAAGCCGATTCACATTCACCCGACCGACCCCAATGCTGCTCTGACCCATATCTCAACAACACTCGACTCCAAATAGGAAGAAGCGCTCACCCAGTTCCTCCTTGAGAACTGGTACATCTTCGCATGGAAGCCTTCTGACATGCCGGGTGTTCCCAGGGGTCTGGCTGAGCACCGTCTACGAGTCGACCCAAAAGTGAAACCTGTCAAAGAACATCTTCGACGGTCCGCCGTCCAGAAGAGAAAGGCCATTGGCGAGGAAGTGGCTCGACTCCTTGCAGCGGAGTTTATCCGAGAGATTAACCACTCCGAGTGGCTCGCCAATGTCGTCATGGTCCCCAAGAAGGACAAGTCACTTCGCATGTGCATTGACTTCAAACATATCAATTGGGCCTGCCCGAAAGATCATTTTCCTCTCCCCTGCATCGACCAAATAGTCGACTTGACTGCGGGATGTGAGCGCCTGTCTTTTTTAGACGCCTATTCCGGTTACCATCAGATCCGTCTATATGGACCCGACGAGATCAAAACAACTTTCATCACTCCATTCAGGTGCTTCTGTTATGTCACCATGCCATTCGGCCTCAAGAATGCCGGAGCCACGTTCATGAGGATGATTCAGAAGTGTTTGCTCACTCAAATCAATCGGAATGTGGAAGCATACATGCATGATATTATGGTCAAGTCACGGAAGGGTTCCGACCTGCTGACTGACCTTGCTGAAACATTTGCCAACCTCAGGAGGTATGATATCAAGCTTAATCCATCAAAGTGCACATTCGGAGTTCCTGGCGGAAAGTTATTCGGTTTTCTCGTTTCCGAACAAGGAATCGACGCCAATCCAGAAAAAGTTGGTACTATACTCCGAATGAAACGTCCTGTGCGTCTGCACGATGTCCATAAGCTTACTTGTTTCTTGGCCGCCTTAAGTCGATTCATCTCTCGACTCGGTGAAAAGGCATTGCCTCTTTACCGACTGATGAAGAAGTCAGACAAGTTCGAGTGGACTCCTGAAGCTGATGTAGCGTTTGCAGACCTAAAAGCCCTGCTCTCCACCCAGCCGGTGCTTGCTGCCCCAATCAGCAAAGAGCCTTTGCTGCTTTACATTGCAGCCACGGGACAAGTCGTTAGTACAGTACTTACGGTCGAGCGGGAAGAAGAAGGAAAAGCCTTTATAGTTCAAATACCCGGTATACTATGTTTACGAAGTTTTGACCCCATCAAAGCAAAGATACCCTCATTATCGAAGCTTGTATATGGGATTTATACGACCACGAAGAAGGTTGCACATTACTTCTCGACCATTCCATTACGATCGTCGTGACGCTCCATTGTCGAGATTCTCGCACAACAGAGATGCAAGCGGTCGAGTGGCAAAATGGGCGATTGAACTCCTTCCCTAGATATCAAGTTTGAGGCAAAGAAAGCCATCAAGTCCCAAGCAATAGCAGATTTAAATGGCGAGTGGATTGAACAACAACTGCCGACTCAAGTTCACTCGAACCTTTGGACCATGTTCTTTGATGGTTCCAAGATCTGAATGGTTCGGTTTGGGGTAGTGTTAGTTTCCCCGAGGAGATAGGCTCGGATATGTTCTTCAAGTTCACTTTGATTCCTCCAATAACGAAGCGTAATATGAAGCACTTTTGTATGGGTTGCGTATGGCCATTTCACTTTCGGCGTCCGTCGCCTCATGGTCTATGGCGACTCAGATTTGGTGGTTAATCAAGTGATGAAGGAGTGGGACGTCGAAGTCCGGCCATGACTGGTTCTTGTAATGCAGGAGAAAGCTAGAGAAGAAATTCGAGGGTTAGAGCTTCATCATATACCCGATCGAAAAATCAAGCAGGTGATGATTTGGCAAAAATAGGTTCCAAGAGAGAAGCCATTCCCAACAATGTGTTTTTGGAACACATCCACACACTATCAGTTCAAGAGGATCCTTTCACCGAAGAAGCTCCGCAACCAAAAAGTGCCAAAGATCCGACTGAAGTTGAGGTTCCAGCGGTGGTCGACTTGATCATGGAAGTCTTGGTCATCACTCCCGACGGGATGGTGCCATACATCGCGTACATCCTAAGGAAAGAACACCTAGAGAATGAAGAAGAGGCTCGACAGATCGTCGTCGATCCAAGGCCTTTACGGTGATAAAGGGACAGTTATACAGAGAAAGCGCGACTGGAGTCGGTCAGAAGTGTATAACGCCAGAAGAAGGTCAAATAATTCTTGACGATATCCACTCGGGGACCTGTGGTCATCATGCGTCCTTTCGGACCATTGTGGCTAAAGCATACCGAGCGGGATTTTACTAGCCAAGAGCAAATGAAATGGCGAAAGAGATAGTCGACAAATGTGAAGGATGTCAGTTCTACTCCAATATGTCACACAAACCCGCGTCAGCCTTGAAGACCATTCCACTCGTCTGGCCCTTCGCTGTTTGGGGATTGGATATGATTGGACCACTGAGAACTGACAGGAGCGGCTTCACTCACGTGCTAGTGGCAGTCGACAAGTTTACTAAATGGATCGAAGCTAAGCCTATCAAGAATCTCGATGCTTGCACTGCTATCAGTTTCATCAGAGAGTTGATATTCAGATATGGAGTTCCGCATAGCATCATCACTGATAATGGGTCAAACTTCGATTCCGACAAGTTCAGAGCTTTTTGCGCCTCTCAAGGCACACGAGTCGACTACGCTTCAGTCGCTCACCCCCAGTCGAATGGACAAGCGGAACGAGCAAATGGTCTAATTCTCAAAGGACTGAAACCCCGACTGATGCGTGATCTCAAGCACGCAGCAGGTGCATGGGTCGACGAACTTCCATCAGTTCTTTGGGGATTGAGGACCACCCCTAATCGGTCAACTAGACGAACTCCATTCTTTCTGGTCTATGGAGCTTAAGCAGTTCTGCCGAGTGACTTGCTTCACAATGCACCCCGAGTCGAGCTCTACTCAGAAGATGAAGCAGAACAAGCCCGGCAGGACGCAGTTGACCTCCTAGAAGAGGAAAGAGAGATGGCCCTGATCCGATAGACTATTTATCAGCAAGACTTGCGTCGATTCCATGCCAGAAGTGTGAAGAGTCGAGCCTTCCAAGAAGGAGATTTGGTCCTCCGAGTAGATCAACAGAAACCACACAAGCTCGCTCCCTCTTGGGAAGGCCCCTTCATTGTCACTAGAGTTCTCCACAATGGAGCGTACCATCTTTACAATGTCGATCGCTAGATTGATGAACCACGAGCTTGGAATGCGGAGCTGCTCCGCCCCTTTTTATACTTAAGTACTCACTCGGATGAGATGTAATAAGAAATACCTCTGTAGTTTATGATCAAAGACAAGAGTGTTATAATTTTCCCAGTGATTGTTGTTGCTTTTGTTTTCGTAAGAGACCCCCCAGTGGGTGGCTTAGCTGCGAATCCGTTTCGCCTAAGTTTGTAAAAAAAATTCCTACCGAGTGACGAGCAAGCCTCTCACTCGGAGGCTTAGCTGCGAATCCGTTTCGCCTAAGTACTTGAAAATCCTACCGAGTGAAGAGCAATCCTCTCACTCGGAGGCTTAGCTGCAGTCCAAGTACTCGCCTAAGTTTAAAAAATCCTACCGAGTGGTGAGCCAGCCTCCCACTCGGGGGCTTAGCTGCAGTCCAAGTACTCGCCTAAGTTTAAAAAATCCTACTGAGTGGTGAGCCAGCCTCCCATTCGGGGGCTTAGCTGCAGTCCAAGTACTCGCCTAAGTTTAAAAAATCCTACTGAGTGGTGAGCCAGCCTCCCACTCAGGGGCTTAGCTGCAGTCCAAGTACTCGCCTAAGTTTAAAAAATCCTACCGAGTGGTGAGCCAGCCTCCCACTCGGGGGCTTAGCTGCAGTCCAAGTACTCGCCTAGGTTTAAAATATCCTACCGAGTGGTGAGCCAGCCTCCCACTCGGGGGCTTAGCTGCAGTCCAAGTACTCGCCTAAGTTTAAAAAATCCTACCGAGTGGTGAGCCAGCCTCCCACTCGGGGGCTTAGCTGCAGTCCAAGTACTCGCCTAGGTTTGAAAAAATCCTACCGATTGGTGAGCCAGCCTCCCACTCGGAGGCTTAGCTGCAGTCCAGTACTCACCTAAGTTTGAGAAATCCTACCGAGTGAAGAGCAATCCTCTCACTCGGGGGCTTAGCTGCAGTCTGAGTACTCGCCTAAGTTCAAAAAATCCTATCGAGCGAAGAGCAATCCTCTCACTCGGAGGCTTAGCTGCAGTCAAGTACTCGCCTAAGTCTGAGAAATCCTACCGAGTGACGAGCAATCCTCACGCTCGGGGGCTTAGCTGCAGTCCAAGTACTCGCCTAAGTTTGAGAAAATCCTACCGAGTGAAGAACAACCCTCTCACTCGGGGGCTTAGCTGCAGTCCAAGTACTTGCCTAAGTTTAAGAAATCCTACCAAGTGACAAGCAATCCTTTCACTCGGAGGCTTAGATGCAGTCCAGTACTCGCCTAAGTTTGAAAACATACCGATCCGCAAGGACGACGAGGTGCAGGTCGACTGCTACCTTCTACTTCGGAGCTGCGCCACAAGTACAACATGTGCTCCATTTCGATCCGCAAGGACGACGAGGTGCAGGTCGACTGCTACCTTCTCCTTCGGAGCTGCGCCACAAGTACAACGTGCGCTCCATCCCGATCCGCAAGGACGATGAGGTGCAGGTCGACTGCTACCTTCTCCTTTGGAGCTGCGCCACAAGTACAACATGTGCTCCATTCTGATCCGCAAGGACGACGAGGTGCAGGTCGACTGCTACCTTCTCCTTCGGAGCTGCGCCACAAGTACAACGTGCGCTCCATCCCGATCCGCAAGGACGACGAGGTGCAGGTCGACTGCTACCTTCTCCTTCGGAGCTGCGCCACAAGTACAACGTGCGCTCCATCCCGATCTGCAAGGACGACGAGGTGCAGGTCGACTGCTACCTTCTCCTTCGGAGCTGCGCCACAAGTACAACGTGCGCTCCATCCCGATCCGCAAGAACGACGGGGTGCAGGTCGACTGCTACCTTCTCCTTCGGAGCTACAAATACAACATACGTACTCCATCCCTTCCTGCAAGGGCAATAATGCGCAGGACGACTGAATCTTCCACCTCAGAGCTGCATCTCAAACACAAAGACTATTCTGAGTGGAGAGCAGAGTCCACTCGAAGGCAAATGCAAGCATATTCAGAAGTAAAACAAGGTCAGATAAATTTTAAAGGTTCCAAACCGCAGATCAAAGTACTCGGGCTCTCAGCCCGAAGGAGTTTAGCGGTTACAAAATCCACTCGGCATTCCGAGGCAAATTTAAGGTGAGGCATAAAAGTTTGTTCACTCCACGGGAGGAGGACTGGCAGGCTCGACGAACTCATCCAGGTCCACACCATCGGCGATCCGAGTGGCAGCGGCAGTGAAAGTCTCCATAAAGGATCAGAAATCGTGCTTCTTGGTGTTGGCGACCTTGATTGCTGCCAGTTTATCTTCTCGCGCCTCTTTACAGTGGACACGAACCAAAGATAGAGCCACATCAGCACCGCACCAAGCAGAAGACTTCTTCACTCCTGCACTCGACCAGGGATCTCGTTAAGTCGAGTCATCAGGGACTCGAGATTGTTCTGGAGTGTTGCCCCTGGCCAAAGTGCTGTGTCGATCCGCGACGTGGCGACTTTCAGTCGAGCCAAGTAGTCAACAACGTCGTCGATGCAGGATTCCAGTCGGAGCAGGTGCATAGCAGTTTCGTCCTTCACGGGGGAATTGATAGGGTCCAAATTTGGTTCGATTCGCCCAGTATCCTCCTCGAAGTCTCGGCAAAACTCTGCATGCACAGTCCAAGGATGAGTAAATATTCGTATGCCGAGTCGGCAAAGATGAACCAATCAGAACGAGATATGTACCTTCAAGCTTGATGAATAACTTCTTGGCGAGGCTCCTCAGATAGCTTTCCAGATCATCCCTCCTGCAAGAAATGCCTTCCATCTTCTCGTTCAGGTTAACCTTGTCCTTCTTCAAGCGGGTTACCTCCTTGTTGGCTTCATCCAGAGCAGATTTCATCTTCGCGTTCTCCTCCTCCAGTTTGCCGACTAAAGCCAGCTTCTGTTCAGCCAGAGCAGTTTGGTCGTCGGCCTTCTTTTGTGCAGCAGCTAGATCGTGATCCTTCTTTAATAGAGCCTGGTTCAGTTTTTCTGAAAAGAAATAACGCTCAGTTCAGAAAGAGCAGAATGAAATCTAGGTCTAAGACAAAACAGTCGACAAAGCTTCCTTACCATTGGCGTCATCTTTGGCCTTCTGAAGCTCTGACTTGGCCAACTCCAGGTCAAGGTTGAGTTGAATTTGCTGCTTTTCCAAGTCGGCAAAGCGAGCTCCAAGGTCACAAGATTTCTGCAATCAGAGAGGATGGGTTATTTTGAGAGAAAACGACAAAGACAATAAATACTAAGACTACGATCGATTGCCCGATCCACCATAGTCTCGGGACTACATCCAAGAAGTGCACTTAGCGTGCCCCACTGGTTCGATTAACACTCGACGAGACCTTTTACAGCAGTGTATATCAAAAAAGAAGAAGAAGAAAGACGACAACAAACAAGTTCTTGAGACCATAGTTGATTGCCGGCGATTGACCACGGTCCTGGACTACACCCGGTGGGTGCACTTAGCGTGCCCCCACTGGTTCAGTTTACACTCGACATGGCTAGACTAGACCGAGTGAAAGGATTAAAATGTCAAGACTACAGTCGACTGCCCGCAGTCCACCGTAGTCTCGGGGACTACACCCAGTGGGTGCACTCAGCATGCCCCCACTAGTCCAAAACTTCAATAACAAAATTCAGCTCAAAGTATGGATTGGCTCAGTGACAAGTCGAAACACCCAGTGGGTGTGCAGATGCAAAGATCCTTGGAAAGAGAGTTTTCAGGTAGCATATCCTAACAGAGCAAGCCAAGAAAACTAGTCGACGTGCTGCTAACCTGAACATTGCTTTGGAGAGCCGAGCTGGCATCATAGGTGGCCTGACTGACATCCCGCACCATCTTCATCTTCTCCATCATAATACCTGCTTGGCATATGGCTTCCTTGGCAGCATTCACTTCGTCCTCTTGGACGTGATGGGTAACAAAAACTAAAGGTGGATCGGCAGGAGCTTGAGCAGTCGACGAAGAAGGCAGAGCACTCGACAGTGGTACGGCGAAGGTAACAGAAGCACGATTGGCATCTCCAGCGTCCTGAACGACTGGTTCAGCTATCGGCGTCAATTGTGGCACCTTGTCTGCAGGAGTTCTCCTATTTTTCCTCGTCAAAGGCCTCTCGGTCTCTTCATCGTCATCGTCGGGGAGGTCAATAATGTTGGGAGCTGTTCAAAGATCGGTCACCAAAATTGCATCACCCAATGGTATATATTACAGTTGAGTCGACCAAATAAAGACAGAACGACAGAAATCATACTCAGGTTGGAGGTGACTGCATCCTCCATTGCCTCATCCTCATCCCTGTAAGCTGAAGTCCCGGAAGTATCAGCGCTGCCAGTTCCAAAGTTTATCTGGTAAAATCAAGGGAAAAATAAACAGCACAGAGCGCCGAGTGGGTACAAAGGGAGACACTCACGCAGAAGCGACGGGGATGCCAATCTTAATCTTCGGCAACGCCTTCCAAGGCCTTGGCACTACAACTTTGGGCTGCTTTGACGCTTTTTCAGTCGGAGCCGGTGAGGACGTCCGAGGGCGCTTTGAAGGCGGGCGGTCGAGATCGCGCCACGGCCTTCGGCGGTCTTGGTCGAGCTTGGATCGCCTCTCCCTGCGAGGAGGTGACTCGGCTTCCTCTTCGTCACTTGAGTCGTCACTTTCCTCGGTCTCCTCTCCGTTAGAATGCCATTCACCACTGTCGCCGCCGCTCGCCTCCCCTTCGGGTCTTGCTCTTGTTCCCCGTTGGGCATTGAGTACATTTCGATAAGAGCCTGGCAGAAAAACAAGCAGAACAAAAGTCAATCGAAGGAGCATCAATAGCTGCATGGTTAAAATTACAATCGGAAACTCAGAGTTGAACCTTGTCTGGTACGTGGGACTAGTCGAGTGGAGGAATTCTCCTGGCTCCCCTAGGGTTGTCTTTGTTCCCGGTGGTGCTCGTCAGCCATCCCTCCAGCGTGGCATCCTCGACCTCCTCCGGGTGGATCCGAGTGGTGTCATCAGTGCCCGAATACATCCACATAGGACGGTCTCGAGCTTGAAGTGGCTGGATGCATCGCCGAAGGAAGACCTCCAAGAGATCCATACTAGTCACTCCGTCACGGATAAGCTGGACAACACGTTCGACCAGTATCTTAACCTGCGCCTTCTATTCCGGGATCACCTTCAAAGAAGAGGGCTTCCTCACTCGGTCCATGGAAAAAGGAGGGAGTCCGGTCGACTGCCCTGGCGTCGGCTTGTCTTTGCAGTAAAACCAGGTCGACTGCCATCCACGGACTGAGTCGGGAAGGATCATGGTTGGAAAAGAATTTTTCCCTCTCATCTAAACCCCAAGACCCCCACACATCTGAATCACTTGTGTTCTCTCGTCACTCGGATTGGCCTTTTTCACCGTCTGAGAGCGACATGTGAAAATGTGCTTGAAGAGGCCCCAATGAGGCCGACAGCCTAAGAAATTCTCGCACAAAGACACGAAAGCAGCGAGATACACGATTGTGTTGGGTGTGAAGTGGTGGAGTTGTGCCCCAAAGAAATTCAGAAGTCCCCGAAAGAAAGGGTGAGGGGGCAAGGAAAACCCGCGGTCGACATGGGTGGCCAAGAGAACGCACTCACCCTCCCGAGGCTGTGGCTCGGACTCCTTCCCCGGAATCCGCGCCGATCCGTGGGGGATCAGTCCTCCATTGTCCAGGTCATCGAGGCCTTCTTGACGGATCTTCGAGCGGATCCAGTCGCCCTGGATCCAGCCCTGCGGCAGGCCGGCCCACGATGAAGATCCGCCCCGACTGGTCGTCTTCCCCTTCGACTTCGCCGTCGCTTTCTTCGCCCGCTCCAGGGCCGCCGTCTTCTCTTTCACCATCGTCGCTGGCGAGACGCGCACGGGGCAGCGGCACTGGGACGAAAGCGAGCGCGGCGGAGGAAGAGAGGACGAAATGAGAACACACTGTTCAAAAACCCCGGTCCGACGCCTTATGTGAGGTTACTTCCGAGTAGCTGACTTGTAGGCCCGGACGATCCTGTCAAATCCCACAACAGTCGCGCGCGCGATACGTGGCGAAAAAGGTGGCACGGAGATCGAGGCGTCCCTGCCTTATCCCATCCGATTACTGCGGCCTCCTCCGCCCCGCACGCTTCCCAAAATTCGAATCCTGCGAAATCCGTGAGCTACAGAACAACTCGTCAGACGGAAGATCTCCTCCGCTCTGCCACTTGGAGCTCTTCAAGTAAAGAAACTCACTCGACGGATACAAAGAATGGATCAAGGCGACTGAAAAACAAGTTGGTACCGTCACTTAAGTTCATTGATCCAGAGCAAGATATACTCATAGCATGAAAAATGGGTCGGAAGTGTGTTCAACTCCTTCCAACCTCAAACCTCGATCCATTCAGGGGCTAATGATGAAGCTATGCACCTAGGGTAGGGTCATGGACCTGTCCAAGATACCCTCCCCAAGGACATCTCTAGAAGAATCACCTTTCAATCGACTCAGAAGTGTTCCACTCGACAGACTCGAAGAGACTCGACCATGAAGCCAACCACTCGACAACCAGGAGATCTAAAGTCACTCCGCATGCTAACGGTCGGTCATTAAGTAGCTTTTATGGTCATCATAGAACTTTATTTGTGGCGTTACCAGTAACGCCCGACCTTAATGTACCTTAAACTCTGCATAACTGAGGGCTGGAGGGGTCTGACGAACTCTATATAAGCCACCCCTCCTCAATGTCAAGGGTTCGCACCCCTGTAATTCATACACGCATAATCCAGTCGACCGCCTCCGGGCTCCGAGACGTAGGGCTATTACTTCCTCCGAGAAGGGCCTGAACTCGTAAAACTCGTTCGTGTACAACTACTCCATAGCTAGGATCTTGCCTCTCCATTCCTACCCCCTACATTACTGTCAGACTTAGAACCACGACAGACCCCACGTCAAGAAAGAAAGGAGGTGGCCACGAGGGTGGGGGCGCGCCCACCCCTAGGGCGCACCCCCATGCCTCGTGGGCCCCCCGTTGCTCCACCGACGTACTCCTTCCTCCTATATATACCTACGTACTCTGAAACGAACAGATACGGAGCCAAAAACCTAATGCCACCGCCGCAACTTTCTGTATCCACGAGATCCCATCTTGGGGCCTGTTCCGGAGCTCCGCCGGAAGGGGAATCCACCATGGAGGGCTTCTACATCAACATCATAGCCCCTCCGATGAAGTGTGAGTAGTTTACCTCAAACCTCTGGGTCCATAGTTAGTAGCTAGATGGCTTCTTCTCTCTTTTTGGATCTCAATACAATGTTCTCCCCCTCTCTCGTGGAGATCTATTCGATGTAATCTTCTTTTTGCGGTGTGTTTGTTGAGACCGATGAATTGTGGGTTTATGATCAAGATTATCTATGAACAATATTTGAATCTTGTCTGAATTCTTTTATGTATGATTGGTTATCTTTGCAAGTCTCTTCGAATTATCAGTTTGGTTTGGCCTACTAGATTGGTTTTTCTTGCAATGGGAGAAGTGCTTAGCTTTGGGTTCAATCTTGCGGTGTCCTTTCCCGGTGGATGAGGGGCAGCAAGGCACGTATTGTATTGTTGCCATCGAGGATAACAAGATGGGGTTTTATCATATTGCATGAATTTATCCTCTACATCATGTCATCTTGCTTAAGGCGTTACTCTGTTTTCTTGAACTTAATACTCTAGATGCATTTGGATAGCGGTCGATGAGTGGAGTAATAGTAGTAGATGCAGGTGAGTCGGTCTACTTGTTTCGGATGTGATGCCTATATACATGATCATACCTAGATACTCTCATAACTATGCTCAATTCTGACAATTGCTCAACAGTAATTTGTTCACCCACCGTAAAATACTTATGCTCTTGAGAGAAGCCACTAGTGAAATCTATGGCCGCCGGGTCTATTCTCATCATATTAATCTTCCTATGCTTTATTATTGCTTTGCTTTTTTACTTTGCCTTTTATTTTACTTTGCATCTTTATACCAAAAATATTATCTATCATATCTATCAGATCTCACTGTCGTAAGTGACCGTGAAGGGATTGAAAACCCCTATTCGCGTTGGTTGCGAGGAGTTATTTGATTTGTGTAGGTACGAGGGACTCGCGCATAGCCTCCTACTGGATTGATACCTTGGTTCTGAAAAACTGAGGGAAATACTTATGCTACTTTGCTGCATCATCCTTTCCTCTTCGGGGAAATCCAACGTAGTGCTCAGGAGGTAGCAAAGAAGAATTTCTGGCGCCGTTGCCGGGGAGGCTTACGCAAGGTCAAGTCAAGATTTGGACTCCCGACAACGAGCCATTTCTGGCGCCGTTGTCGGGGAGGTCTTCGCAAAAGTCAACATACCAAGTACCCATCACAATCCCTTATCTCTCGCATTACATTATTTTCCATTTGCCTCTTTTTTCCCTCTCCGCCACTTCACCCTTGCCGTTTTATTCGCCCTCTCTTTTCCGTTTGCCTTTTTCTCGCTTGCTTTTTGTTTGCTCGTGTGTTGGATTGCTTGCTTGTCATGATGGCTCAAGATAATACCAAATTGTGTGACTTTACCAATACAACAATAATGATTTCCTTAGCACTCCAATTGCTCCTCTTACCAATACTGAATCTTGTGAAATCAATACTGCTTTGTTGAATCTTGTTATGAAAGATCAATTCGCCGGCCTTCCTAGTGAAGATGCCGCTACTCATCTAAATAGCTTCGTTGATTTATGTGATATGCAAAAGAAGAAAGATGTTGATAATGATATTGTTAAATTGAAGCAATTTCCTTTTTCGCTTAGAGATCATGCTAAAGCTTGGTTTTCGTCTTTGCCTAAAAATAGTATTGATTCTTGGAACAAGTGCAAAGATGCTTTTATCTCTAAGTATTTTCCTCCCGCTAAGATCATCTCTCTTCAAAACGATATTATGAATTTTAAGCAACTTGATCATGAACATGTTGCACAAGCTTGGGAGATAATGAAATTAATGATACGTAATTGCCCTACTCATGCTTTGAATTTGTGCATGATTATACAAAAAATTTATGCCGGATTGAATTTTGCTTCTAGAAATCTTTTAGATTCGGCCGCGGGAGGCACTTTTATGGAAATCACTTTAGGAGATGCTACGAAACTCCTAGATAATATTATGGTTAATTATTCTCAATGGCACACTGAAAGGTCTACTAATAAAAAAGTGCATGCGATAGAAGAAATTAACGTTTTGAGTGGAAAGATGGATGAACTTATGAAATTATTTGCTACTAAGAGTGTTTCTTCTGATCCTAATGATATGCCTTTGTCTACTTTGATTCAGAATAGTAATGAATCTATGGATGTGAGTTTTGTTGGTAGGAATAATTTTGGTAACAACGCGTATAGAGGGAACTTTAATCCTAGGCCTTATCCTAGTAATCCTTCTAATAATTATGGAAATTCCTATGACAACTCTTATGGAAATTTTAATAAGACGCCCTCTGAATTTGAGACTAGTGTTAAAGAGTTCATGATTTCACAAAAGAATTTTAATGCTTTGCTTGAAGAGAAATTGCTTAAAGTTGATGAATTGGCTAGGAACGTTGATAGAATTTCTCTTGATGTTGATCTTTAAAGCTTAGATCTATTCCTCCTAAGCATGATATCAATGAGTCTCTCAAAGCCATGAGAATTTCCATTGATGAGTGCAAGGAAAGAACCACTAGGATGCGTGCTACGAAAGATGCCTTTATTAAAGCGTGTTCTTCCGATTTCCATGAAAATAAAGATGAAGATCTAAAATTTATTGATGTGTCTCCTATTAAATCTTTGTTTTGCAATATGAATCTTGATAATGATGGGACTGAATACGATCCACCTTTACCTAGAAGGCGTTCCAAGAATTCCGAGTTTTTAGATTATGATGCTAAAATTGATAAGAGTGGGATTGAAGAAAGCAAAACCCTAGATGTTGCTAAACCCACTATTTTGGATTTCAAGGAATTTAGTTATGAAAGTTGCTCTTTAGTTGATTGTATTTCCTTGTTACAATCCGTGCTAAATTCTCCCCAAGCTTACAGTCAAAATAAAGCGTTTACTAAACATATCGTTGATGCCTTGATGCAATCTTATGAAGAAAAACTTGAGTTGGAAGTTTCTATCCCTAGAACAATTTATGATGAGTGGGGACCAACTATTAAAATTAAGATTAAGGATCATGCATTTTATGCTTTATGTGATTTGGGTGCTAGTGTTTCCACTATTTTCCCAAAACTTTGTGTGATTTGCTAGATTTCCGCGGTTTTGATGATTGCTCTATAAACTTGCACCTTGCGGATTCCACAATTAAGAAACCTATGGGAAGAATTAATGATGTTCTTATTGTTGCAAATAGGAATTATGTGCCCGTAGATTTTATCGTTCTTGATATAGATTGTAATCCTTCATGTCCTATTATTCTTGGTAGACCTTTCCTTAGAACAATTGGTGCAATTGTTGATATGAAGGAAGGGAATATTAGATTCCAATTTCCATTAAAGAAAGGCATGTAACACTTCCCTAGAAATAAAATAAAACTACCATATGAATCTATCATGAGAACCACTTATGGATTGCCTACCAAATATGGCAGTACCTAGATCTATCCTCGCTTTTATGCCTAGCTAGGGGCGTTAAACGATGGCGCTTGTTGGGAGGCAACCCAATTTTATTTTTAGTTTTTACTTTTTGCTTCTATTTAGGAATAAATAATCCATCTACCTTCTGTTTAGATGTGGTTTTATGTTTTAATTAGTGTTTGTGCCAAGTTAAACCTATAGGATCTTCTTGGATGATAGTTATTTGATCTTGCTGTAATTTCCAAAAACTTTCGGTTCACGAAAACAATTGTTAATAATCACCAGGACGTGATAAAATAATGATTCCAATTTATGCTGATCAATAAACAAATTTACTAGGTCGTCCTATTTAGGCTGAATTTTTGGAGTTCCATAAGTTTGCGTTAGTTACAGATTACTACAGACTGTTCTGTTTTTGACAGATTCTGTTTTTCGTGTGTTGTTTGCTTATTTTGATGAATCCATGGCTAGTAAAATAGTTTATAAACCATTTGTAAATTGTAATACAGTAGGTTTAACACCAATATAAATAAAGAATGAGTTCATTACAGTACCTTGAAGTGGTCTTTTGTTTTCTTTCGCTAACGGAGCTCACGAGATTTCTGTTGAGTTTTGTGTTGTGAAGTTTTCAAGTTTTGGGTGAAATTTCTGATGGATTATGGAACAAGGAGTGGCAAGAGCCTAAGCTTGGGGATGCCCATGGCACCCCTAAGATAATCTAAGGACACCAAAAATTCAAAGCTTGGGGATGCCCCGGAAGGCATCCCCTCTTTCGTCTACTTCCATTGGTAACTTTACTTGGAGCTATATTTTTATTCACCACATGATATGTGTTTTGCTTGGAGCGTCTTGTATGATTTGAGTATTTGCTTTTTAGTTTACCACAATCATCCTTGCTGTACACACCCTTTTGAGAGAGCCATCCATGAATTGGAATTTGTTAGAATACTTTATGTGCTTCACTTATATCTTTTGAGCTATATAGTTTTGCTCTAGTGCTTCACTTATATCTTTTGTGCTATATAGTTTTGCTCTAGTGCTTCACTTATATCTTTTAGAGCACGGCGGTGGATTTGTTTTATAGAAACTATTGATCTCTCATGCTTCACTTAGATTATTTTGAGAGTCTTAAATAGCATGGTAATTCGCTTAAACAATCCTAATATGCTTGGTATTCAAGATTTGTAAAACTTTCTTTTGAGTGCGTTGAATACTATGAAAAGTTTGATGCTTGATAATTGTTTTGAGATATGAAGATGGTATTAGAGTCATGCTAGTTGAGTAGTTGTGAATTTGAGAAATACTTGTGTTAAACTTTGTGATTCCCGTAGCATGCACGTATGGTGAACTGTTATGTGATGAAGTCGGAGCATGATTTATTTATTGATTGTCTTCCTTATGAGTGGCGGTCGGGGACGAGCGATGGTCTTTTCCTACCAATCTATCCCCCTAGGAGCATGCGCGTAATACTTTGCTTTGATAACTTGTAGATTTTTGCAATAATTATATGAGTTCTTCATGACTAATGTTGAGTCCATGGATTATACGCACTTTTCTCATCCTTCCACCATTGCTAGCCTCCCTAATACCGTGCACTTTTCGCCGGTATCATACACCCACCATATATCTTCCTCAAAACAGCCACCATACCTACCTACCATGGCATTTCCATAGCCATTCCGAGATATATTTCCATGCAACTTTCCACCGTTCCGTTTATTATGACACGCTCCATCATTGTAAAATTGCTAGCATGATCATGTAGTTGACATAGTATTTGTGGCAAAGCCACTCTTGATTCATTGCATATCCCGGTACACTGCCAGAGGCATTCATATAGAGTCATATTTTGTTCTAAGTATCGAGTTGTAATTGTTGAGTTGTAAGAAAAATAAAAGTGTGATGATCATCATTTTTAGAGCATTGTCCCAAGTGAGGAAAGGATGATGGAGACTATGATTCCCCCATAAGTCGGGATGAGACTCCGGACGAAAAAGAGAGGCCATAAAAAAAGAAAAAAGGCCCAAATAAAAAAAATAAGAGAAAGAGAGAGAAGGGACAATGTTACAATCCTTTTACCACACTTGTGCTTCAAAGTAGCACCATGATCTTCATGATAGAGAGTCTCTCATTTTGTCACTTTCATATACTAGTGGGAATTTTTCATTATAGAACTTGGCTTGTATATTCCAATGATGGGCTTCCTCAAATGCCCTAGGTATTCGTGAGCAAGCAAGTTGGATGCACACCCACTTAGTTTCTTTTGTTGAGCTTTCATATACTTATAGCTCTAGTGCATCCGTTGCATGGCAATCCCTACTCACTCACATTGATATCTATTGATGGGCATCTCCATAGCCCATTGATACGCCTAGTTGATGTGAGACTATCTTCTCCCTTTTTGTCTTCTCCACAACCACCATTCTATTCCACATCTAGTGCTATATCCATGGCTCACGCTCATGTATTGCGTGAAGATTGATTTTTTTTGAAAATGTCAAAAGTATGAAACAATTGCTTGGCTTGTCATCGGGGTTGTGGATGATTTAAATACTCTGTGTGGTGAAGATAGAGCATAGCCAGACTATATGATTTTGTAGGGATAACTTTCTTTGGCCATGTTATTTTGAGAAGATATAAATGCTTTGTTAGTATGCTTGAAGTATTATTATTTTTATGTCAATATGAACTTTTGTCTTGAATCTTTCGGACCTGAATATTCATACCACAATTAAGAAGAATTACATTGAAATTATGCCAAGTAACACTCCACATTAAAAATTCTTTTCTTTATCATTTACCTACTCGAGGACGAGCAGGAATTAAGCTTGGGGATGCCTGATACGTCTCCAACGTATCTATAATTTTTGATTGCTCCATGCTATATTATTTACTGTTTTGGACCATATTGGGCTTTATTTTCCACTTTTATATTACTTTTGGGACTAACCTATTAACCGAAGGCCCAGCCCAGAATTGCTGTTTTTTGCCTATTTCAGTGTTTCGAAGAAACATAATATCAAACGGAGTCCAAACGGAATGAAACCTTCGGGAACGTGATTTTCTCACCGAATATGATCGAGGAGACTTGGACCCCACGTCAAGAAAGAAAGGAGGTGGCCACGAGGGTGGGGGGCGCGCCCACCCCCTAGGGCGCGCCCCCTGCCTCGTGGGCCCCCCGTTGCTCCACCGACGTACTCCTTCCTCCCTCCTATATATACCTACGTACTCCGAAACGATCGGATACGGAGCCAAAAACCAAATTCCACCGCCGCAACTTTCTGTATCCACGAGATCCCATCTTGGGGCCTGTTCCGGAGCTCCGCCGGAAGGGGAATCCACCATGGAGGGCTTCTAAATCAACATCATAGCCCCTCCGATGAAGTGTGAGTAGTTTACCTCAGACCTTCGGGTCCATAGTTAGTAGCTAGATGGCTTCTTCTCTCTTTTTGGATCTCAATACAATGTTCTCCCCCTCACTCGTGGAGATCTATTCGATGTAATCTTATTTTTGCGGTGTGTTTGTTGAGACCGATGAATTGTGGGTTTATGATCAAGATTATCTATGAACAATATTTGAATCTTCTCTGAATTCTTTTATGTATAATTGGTTATCTTTGCAAGTCTCTTCGAATTATCAGTTTGGTTTGGCCTACTAGATTGGTTTTTCTTGCAATGGGAGAAGTGCTTAGCTTTGGGTTCAATCTTGCGGTGTCCTTTCCCAAAGTGATGAGGGGAGCAAGGCACGTATTGTATTGTTGCCATCGAGGATAACAAGATGGGGTTTTTATCATACTGCATGAATTTATCCCTCTACATCATGTCATCTTGCTTAAGGCGTTAATCTGTTTTCTTGAACTTAATACTCTAGATGCATGATGGATAGCGGTCGATGAGTGGAGTAATAGTAGTAGATGCAGGCAGGAGTCGGTCTACTTGTCTCGGATGTGATGCCTATATACATGATCATACCTAGATACTCTCATAACTATGCTCAATTCTGTCAATTGCTCAACAGTAATTTGTTCACCCACTGTAAAATACTTATGCTCTTGAGAGAAGCCACTAGTGAAATCTATGGCCCCCGGGTCTATTCTCATCATATTAATCTTCCTATGCTTTATTATTGCTTTGCTTTTTTACTTTGCCTTTTATTTTACTTTGCATCTTTATACCAAAAATACCAAAAATATTATCTATCATATCTATCATATCTCACTCTCGTAAGTGACCGTGAAGGGATTGAAAACCCCTATTCGCGTTGGTTGCGAGGAGTTATTTGTTTTGTGTAGGTACGAGGGACTCGCGTAGCCTCTCTTTGGATTGATACCTTGGTTCTCAAAAACTGAGGGAAATACTTACGCTACTTTGCTGCATCATCCTTTCCTCTTCAGGGAAATCCAACGTAGTGCTCAAGAGGTAGCAAAGAAGAATTTCTGGTGCCGTTGCCGGGGAGGCTTACGCAAGGTCAAGTCAAGATTTGGACTCCCGACAACGAGCCATTTCTGGCGCCGTTGCAGGGGAGGTCTTCGCAAAAGTCAACATACCAAGTACCCATCACAATCTCTTATCTCTCGCATTACATTATTTGCCATTTGCCTCTCGTTTTCCTCTCCCCCACTTCACCCTTGCCGTTTTATTCGCCCTATCTTTTCCGTTTGCCTTTTTCTCGCTTGCTTTTTCTTTGCTTGTGTGTTGGATTGCTTGCTTGTCACGATGGCTCAAGATAATACCAAATTGTGTGACTTTACCAATACCAACAGTAATGATTTCCTTAGCACTCCGATTGCTCCTCTTACCAATACTGAATCTTGTGAAATCAATACTGCTTTGTTGAATCTTGTTATGAAAGATCAATTCGCCGACCTTCCTAGTGAAGATGCCGCTACTCATGTAAATAGCTTCGTTGATTTATGTGATATGCAAAAGAAGAAAGATGTTGATAATGATATTGTTAAATTGAAGCTATTTCCTTTTTCTCTTCGAGATCATGCTAAAGCTTGGCTTTCTTCTTTGCCTAAAAATAGCATTGATTCTTGGAACAAGTGTAAAGATGCTTTTATCTCTAAGTATTTTCCTCCCGCTAAGATCATCTCTCTTCGAAACGATATTATGAATTTTAAGCAACTTGATAATGAACATGTTGCACAAGCTTGGGAGAGAATGAAATTAATGATACATAATTGCCCTACTCATGGTTTGAATTTGTGGATGATTATACAAAAAAATTATGCCGGATTGAATTTTGCTTCTAGAAATCTTTTAGATTCAGCCACGGGAGGCACTTTTATGGAAATCACTTTAGGATATGCTACAAAACTCCTAGATAATATTATGGTTAATTATTCTCAATGGCACTGAGGGAGTCCCGGACTAGGGGGTGTCCGGATAGCCGGACTATCGTCACGGCCGGACTCCATGGCTATGAAGATACAAGATTGAAGACTTCGTCCCGTGTCCGGATGGGACTTTCCTTGGCGTGGAAGGCAAGCTTGGCGATCCGGATATGTAGATCTCCTACCATTGTAACCGACTACTGTAACCCTAACCTATCCGGTGTCTATATAAACTGGAGGGTTTTAGTCCGTGGGGCGAACAACAAT
The DNA here is from genome assembly GCA_021605205.1 of Aegilops longissima. Classification (NCBI taxonomy): domain Eukaryota; kingdom Viridiplantae; phylum Streptophyta; class Magnoliopsida; order Poales; family Poaceae; genus Aegilops; species Aegilops longissima. The sequence continues at coordinate 413,550,994 of CM038679.1, forward strand.
CATACCATAGGCTAGCTTCTATGGTTTAGCCTCCTTGATCTCGTGGTAGATCTACTCTTGTACTACCCATATCATCAATATTAATCAAGCAGGAGTAGGGTATTACCTCCATCGAGAGGGCCCGAACCTGGGTAAAAACATCGTGTCCCTTGTCTCCTGTTATCATCCGCCTAGACGCACAGTTCGGGACCCCCTACCCGAGATCCGCCGGTTTTGACATCGACATTGGTGCTTTCATTGAGAGTTCCTATGTGTCGTCGCCATCAGGTAGGATGCCTCATCTCGTCTTTAAAGACGATACTATCGCCAAAGGAGCCTTGGCCGCTGGCCAGACTCTTCGGCTAGGTGGTTTTCTTATGACCGCCATCCGCCATCACACCGACGATGACCTCTCGAGTCATCGAAACCAATCTCCACGTTAGTTCGGAACTTGCCGAACAGTTAGATCCGATCGAGCTCTCCTCGGTAAACGAGCTCTTGGATCGCATCGCTGCCCTGGGAGTCGCCACAGACTACGACCGGATCGGGCCTAAAACCGATCTGAGAGAGATCAACTCTCCCCAGGCTACCCATCATGTTGCTGTGATAGAGGAGCAATGCGGCGATTCTTCTTGTATCTTAAGTACTAGCCACGTCCGGATTCCCGATCCCTCCATGCCGGATTCCCGCAGAGGGACGGATGTCGATCAAGCCCTGAACTTAAAGTCAGGTGGCGGGTTGGACTCATTGGATAACACTCAAAAATCCAAACTTCCGAGTTCAGAAACTTCTCGGCCCTTGAGTCCTAAATTGGATGGGGTTCCGGATCTAGTTCCACCCGCCCACCCAAACATTAGCGATCTCTCTCAAATTTGGCAAGAGCCCGCTGAAACAGTACATCATTACTGGGCCAGATTCCTCCTGGTTATGAACATGATAAAGGACTGCCGAGAGGAGGACGCAATCCCAATTTTCTGCAATAATTGCACGGACAAGGGAATCCTAAACGCCATAAGTCGTCGTGAAATTACACACTTTGCTGACTTGATGACCATAGTACAAAAGTACTGTGCTATGGAGAGCGCCTGGAAAACCGAAAGTAAATTTTGGGATAATCCGGCCCTGAATACATCCCTAGTCCGAAACAAAAGGGTGCATCATTATCAAGCACCTGGGTTGAATACCAAAAATCCAAAACCCCCTAAAGGGTACGGAACCGTACTGGAGGGTTGGCTAAACGGACCCTGCAAAATTCATAGCACGGAGGGCGCCACTCCAACTCATAGCCTTTGAGCATGTTGGATACTACGACAGGTGGCCAAAAGTGGCGAAGAGCTTCTAGCTTCAGAATCCCAGCCCAGCAACACCAGTACGATGTTAACAGTTTTCGAGACTTTCGCATCAAATAACATGCTAAAACGAACACTCCATAACCTTGTCAAGTCTACCAAGTAGCAACAATAAATCCATGGAGGACACGGCTATTACCTTTAATGCGAGTGGCGAACCTAAATTCGAACTGCTCGGGCACCACCGCATTGGTCCTCGGCCGATAGTGGGCGGCTTCGCCTTACTAAGGTACTCATGGATGGCGGTAGCGGACTAAACCTCATCTATGAGGAAACCCTCCGAAAAATGGAAATAGATGGAACCGCATTGAGCGAAGCAGCACAACCTTCAGAGGAATAATCCCTAGCCGGAAGCATGCTGCACAGGAAAAATCACGCTGGGACTAATTGTTCGCTCACGGACAATTACAGGTCCGAGGAGGTCACATTTCAAGTGGCCCCGTTCAACAGCGGATATCATACTTTATTAGGACGAGAGGCATTCACAATTTTTCAAGCTATACCCCATTATGGGTACATGAAGCTTAAAATGCCCGGTCCTAACGGAATCATCACTCTCGTTAGTGATCCGAACATAGCACTCCGCGCCGAAAACAAGACAGCCGCACTAGCCCTCGAGGCACTATCTGAAGCCCTAGCGGCCGAGGAACTCACCGCGATGCGCTCCACGGTGAACAGGGACGATGTGATACTCGATAAAAGATCCAAGTCCACCTCTTTTAAACCAGCGGATGAAATAGTCAAATTCCAAGTCCACCCAACGGACCCTGCAAAGACGGCCTCCATTGGGGCACAATTAAACCCTGATGTAGACGCCGCACTACGAGAATTTCTACAAGAAAACTGGGACATCTTTGCCTGGCACCCTTCATACATGCCAGGAATCCCACGTCAGCTGGCCGAGCACAGCCTAAATATCCTAAAAGGATTCAAGCAAGTCAAACAGGCTCTTCGGCGCTTTTCCGAACCCAAGAGACATGCCATGGGAGAGGAGCTAACCAAACTTTTGGAAGCTGGATTCATCAGAGATATAAAACATCCGGACTGGCAAGCGAACCTGGTGATGGTACCAAAGAAGGATAAATCCTGGCGCCTATGTGTTGATTTCAAAGACCTTAATAAGGCTTGCCCAAAGGATCCCTTCCCCCTCCCTCGAATTGATCAAATCATTGACGCTACAGCAGGACACGACTCATTGTGCTTCCTCGACGTACTCGGCTACCACCAAATCAAGATGGCGGAGCAGACCAAGCTGCAACAGCATTCATCACTCCATACGGCCCGCTCGCTTCAACACAATGCCCTTTGGGCTCAAAAACGCCGGCGCAACATATCAGCGCATGATTCAGACATGTCTAGCAAACCAGATCGACAAAACAGTGGAAGCATATGTAGATGACGTGGTCGTCAAAACTAAGCACGTCGAAACTCTAGTAGACGACTTGAGGCTCACATTCGACAATCTTCGAAAATATGACATCAAGCTCAATCCGGAAAAATGCGTCTTCGGCGTTCCAGCCGGAAAGCTCCTGGGCTTCATTGTGTCCGGTAGAGGAATTGAAGCAAACCCAGCCAAGATCCAAGCTCTGTCACAATTGGATATTCCAAAAGACCTCAAACAAATACAAAAATTGATGGGATGCGTAGCGGCTCTAAGCCGCTTTATTTCCTGATTGGGGGAAAAGGCGTTACCCCTTTACCGCCTCCTCCGCCGCACCGAACACTTCGAGTGGACGGATGCCGCCATGGCCGGACTCGAAGAAATAAAGGCCATTTTGGCAACAAATCCGGTCTGGCCGCCAACGTGGGCGAACCAATGCTATTATATATCGCGCAACACATCAAGTTGTCGGTAGCGGTGCTCGTTATAGAACGAGAAACGGACGGACACCCGTTCCTGTTCAAAACGGTTTATTATGTGTCCCTTGTCCTAACCCCATGCAAGTCCGGTACCCACACTATCAAAAGATAGCATACGCAGTGTTCATGGCATCCCGGAAGCTGCGACACTACTTTCAAGAGTGTTCAATAACGGTAGCCTCCGAAGTACCTCTTAACGACATTATAAACAACCGCGACGCGACGGGCCGGATTGCTAAATGGGCCATAGAGCTCCTTCCATTCGATATAACTTATAAGCCACGACGAGCTATTAAGTCGCAGGTTTTGGCCGACTTCGTGGACGAATGGACCGAAGCCGAACTCCCTAAAGAGTACGACGCATACTCCAATTGGATCATGCACTTTGACGACTCCAAAATGTTGGCCGGCCTGGGGGCTGGCGTCGTCCTGACGTCCCCAACCCAGGACACAGTCCAATACGTCCTTCAGATAATGTATACGGACTCCAACAACGCGGCGAATCGAGGCCCTTCGCACGGCCTCCGAATGGCGATCTCCATGGGCATTCAACGCCTAGAGGTGCGCGATTGAACCTCGCAATATCTCAAATAAACGAAGACTTTGATGCCAAAGATCCGAAAATGGCAGCATACCGCAATGCGGTCCAAAAATGTCGCCGACGGTTGAAGGGCTCGAATTTCATCATATAGCCGGGATAACAACCCGGCGGCGGATATATTGGCACGCATCGGTGCAAAACGCGATGCCGTCCCACCCAATATCTTTCTGGAATGGCTGTTCAAGCCATCCGTACTATGGGAAGGGGAGTCCGGCAATATCAATCCGGACCCAACCGCACTGCCTGACGCCGAACACTCTAACATAACCGGAGGCTCCGCCCCCGAGATAACACCCTCTGCTCACGAAATAATGGCGGTTATCGCCCCGTGGACGGAACCATTCCTAGCCTACCTAACTAGGCAGGAACTCCCCGAAGACCAAAATGAGGCTCGCTGCATAGTGCGGCGCTCTAAAGCCTATAAAGTACATGAGGGAGAGCTTTATAAGAAAAGCACTACCGAGTCCTTCAAAGGTGTATCTCCAAGAGGAAGGCGAAACCTCTGGCTGAAATTCATGCCGGACTGGGTGGGCACCACGCCGCAGCCCGGCCCTTGTAGGCAAGGCCTTCCAGACAGGATTTTATTGGCCGACGGCCCGGGCAGATCTTGCAGGACTTAGTCCAACGATCGTCGGTTGCCAGCTTTTGCTAACCAAAGCCACATGCCACCCACCGCCCTTAAAACTATACCCATCACTGGCCGTTCATGGTGCAGGGGCTTGACATGGTTGGACCCCTCAAGGGAGGAACCCACAAGCAAAAATACCTATTGGTCATGGTGGATAAATTCACCAAATGGATAGAGGCCAAGCTCGTTAAAACGGCGAATCCGGACCAGTGATAGACTTCATATCGGGGTAGTGCACCGCTACGGTGTCCCCACATATCATCACCGATAATGGCACAAACTTCACGGCCGATGAGGTCAAATTATGGTGCAAAAACATTGGCATCAAGCTCGACACGCCTCGATCTATCACCCTCAAACCAACGGCCAAGTCGAAAGGGCAAATGGTCTAATCATGGCGGCATTAAACCCGGACTAGTGCGGTCCCTCAAGGAATCTAACACGACCGGGTTGAGGAGCTCGACTACGTACTGGGGCTGCGGACCACGCCGAATCGTACTACGGATTCACACCATTCTTCATGGTGTACGGCGCAGAGGCAGTCTTGCCTGCGACATAATACATGACTCACCTCGGCGTGCGCATGTATGAAGAAAGAGAAGCCGAGCTTGATCGGCGGGACAGTTTGGACGCATTGGAGGAGGGCGCGACGTGGCAAAAGCTCGTCCGCATTCTATCAACAGCAGGCTCGAAGATATCAAAGCAGGAAATGCGGGCCAAAGCTTATAACGTTGGCGAACTAGTTCTCGCTGCCGGACAAGAAAAGGACAAACTCAAGCCCAAATGGGAAGGTCCCTCCATCATCGACCAGGTCCGACCGGCGGAGCATACCGTCTGCATAAACGCATCGGATAACCGACTCGAGCCAAACCCATGGAACGCAGCCCGTCTCACGAAGATTCTCGCCTAAGTGCGGACTCCAAGTTCGTCTCCTTCCTCCGCCCACATTTTCTATTTTTGCTGTCTATTATTTCTCCCTCCTCCTTCTTCTTCTTGAAGCCTCTAGAGGCTCATTTGCGCTTTTTTCAAGACACACTTGACGCGCCGTCCGCGCTCATTATATTCGGGGCTTCTTTAATGAAGCTTATTTATCTGGGCTTCATGCCCAACACATGCGTTAAACTTCCGCATGTACCTTTTATTCACCATTATATGCATCGATATGACTTAAGTTTTGGCCAAGCTAGGTTGCTGGCTCTGTGCTTACCCCTCACGTCCCGATTGTTCGGCTAGGTGGTAAAGGAGCACCTCTGCGATTATTCTTGCGGGTCAGCCGGATGTGTACCTCGACGGGTGAAGCCGAAGCTAGCGTTCTTAAGGGAATATTCGGTCGGTGGACTGAAAGATGATTTTTAACTATTTACCCATCTGCCCCTGATGATTTTCTGCTTTCATAGCAGCTTTGACATGCACTTTAGGGCATGCATCCCAGCGAAAGGAACCCTTAACGGAACTATTCTCCCTGGAAGATGTTTCTTACTACCCATGTAATATAACATAACTAGTTGGGCACTTGTCTGATACAACAACAATGACCCCTACGCCTTGTCTCCATGCATACGCCGGTTCTTATATAACCACGAAGGTATTCGGACACACTCCGGACTATTGGGTCCGGAGGTTGAAGCGAAAAGGTCCGCTATGACAAACGATCTACAATCCGGCTAGAAGACATTCTTTTCATGTCATATTTTTACATAGTCAACTCGACTCATTGTATTCCTCCTCAATGCCATCTAATAGGCTATCTAATTTACAATCTTGTTGGGAATACTTGGCGGCCAATTCTACTTGGCCGTACACTAAGCTTACAGGGATCTCCATCCCATCAGGCCCCACAGTCCGACCTAGGCCATGTGGTTTGGGTCAACCGTGTACAGCGTCTTTACCATGGCCCAGGCCTCCCTGGTGCCTTGACGGCAGGCCGATATCTTCCATAGTCGGAAGCGCCGCCGTGCTCCATGAAGCCGCTCTGCCAGCTCCCCAATGCCTTCGGGCAGGGAGATAGATGGCCACAAGGCCTGGCCGATGCCTTTCATCACCTGCCGGACTCGTTCGTGTAGCTGACGCAATTCGGGAAGAAGATCACCCAAAGAACTGGGCATCTCCTCCTCAGGACGACCTGTGAGCAAACCTACATACATGTTTACGTTAGTGGCCTTCCTCGCCGAACTCTTTTCAAAGTTCGCTCAAGCACTTATTGAAAATGCCGCGACAAAGCCGCCGATTCTCCTTTACGGAGTCAGACAACTGGGCACGAACATCCTTTAGTTCCTCACCCAGCTTGGTGTTGGCATCTTGGAGGTTATTTTTCTCCTGCCGCACCCTCGTAAGCACGCTCTCGCCGGCCTTTAGCTGGCGCAAGAGCTGCTGCTTGTCGGATCTAGTCCGCGCCATCTGCAATATTTTGTCGATTTACAAACCCGCCGCACTTCATAAACTATTTTTAAAGCTTATCTTACGGTGGGGGTCTCTGCGGCTCCCCTATAGCGGCTAGTGCGGCCTCGAGTTGGGTCTTGCATTCTTCAAGCTCTGGGACAGTCGGGTATTCTTTTCGTAAGATCCAGATAACAAATGATCCTTAAATCAGTTATTCTAACTATTTTAAGTCTCGGGGCTCTTGGCATATATAATCTGTCAAATTTCCTTACCAGTATGTCCTTCACATACCGCTCCGTGGCTCGCTAGACCATCTTGAGCAGCACGGAGGTGCGATCTCCGAATCGAAGGCATTCAAGGCCTCCTGGGAGAAACATGCGTCACGAAGAACTGTCCGGCGGCGCCTGTGATTCAAAGCGCTCTCCACCTCGGAGTTGGTGGCGGACAACCTGTCGGCATCCTCTGTCGGAGGAGCATCCGACGCACGTTTCATGCTCGCCTCAGCCTCCAGACCCGACTTTGAAGCCTGGCCGGGGTAGGTTCGATTGGCAACCTCTCCGGACTCAGTCCGGCGAACACTCTTTATCCTGAAAAGAGCACCAGCGTTAGTACGCCTTCCAGGAATCAATCCTGGGAGTATGGTGACACGCCATACGATTCGGCGAGTTTCGATCCGGACCGCACTTCTTTTTAGCTCATGGCCGCAGACCGCCTTTGTTGGCCAGCCGCAGCTCTCGACCTCGCCTCAAGGTACCCCGCAAAGCACCATTGGTATACGATGATAAAAATAAGCATGGATGGGTCGTTATCGGGGTTTTGGGATCTCGGTCTCATTTACTCGTGAGGTGGAAGTATTCCGGGGTAATCAACCGTAATGGCAACCAACGCATTGTCGATGCTAAGTTGGTGGAATACCCGTCGATCAACTCCACCTTTATATCCGGATCCTCTTCGAGGTCGGATCGAGGGACTATCCGGATCCTCGGGTTGTGGGGCGGGCTGTATCTTCTCCATATCCGGCGCAGTTCTCGCAGAAACCACGAAATGAGATATTTAACCATGGGAACATGGATCGGACAGGTCACAAAGATGTTTGCTTACCCAGCTTCGAGGATTATTCAAGAAAACTCCTTGATGGATTGACACGGAGGAAATCCTCCTCCTCCCTTTATACATGGCAGACAAGATCTTCGCCATTCGGTGATCGATCCCCGCCCTTTGCGCCATGGCGGGTGGCATCGTCCTCCCGTTGAAGTCCCACATGGGGTGGCCCTGTATTGAGCGGCTGCACTCCCCTCATAATGCAGATTGCCATGACTCTGTCATGGTCAATCCGGCATGAGCCAAGAACCTTATTCGGCTCATCAAATAACGGACATCCCGGTCATCTTCTCTCCGGGGGCTCCGAGGGCGCCAGCTTAGGCGCTTCTTCAGAGGAGCATTGCTGAACTCCGGAAGGCCGATCCGAACAGGATCCAGCAGCGGGACATCCTCCATGTAAAACCATTTCGAAGGCCAGTCTTCGGACGCCTTCTTTGGGGTTCCGGATAGGTATCCGGTCGCGGCGATGCGCCATAGCTCGGCTCCGCCCACTTGATATATTGACCCCTCATGAGAACGGGGTACTAGGCAGAATATTCTCTTCCACAGCCCGAAATGAGCCTCGACGCCCAAGAATAGTTTGCAAAGGGCCATGAAGCCCGCGATGTGCAGGATGGAGGCAGGAGTAAGGTGGTGCAATTGGAGGCCGTAGAACTCCAAGAGCCCCCGGAGAAACGAATGGATGGGAAATCTGATTCCTCTTACTAGATAAGAGATCAAGCATACCCGCTCTCCTTTAGAGGGGTCGGGGACGCTCTCCGCTTGCTTTCCGCCCTTGTAGGTGGCAAGTCCGGCTCAAACCGGAACCATGAAGGCCGGGGGGAGAAATCCCTTGGCTTGGAGTATAACTAGCTCGCTATGCGGGACTGAGCATCTCTTCCAATTTCCTGGCTGAGGGCTCGGAGCGCGAGAGGAGGAGCCGCGTCGACTGTCCATGATGGAATGGGCTTTGGTCAGAGGCGCTCCGATGAAAGCACGCAAAGGGGGGATGGTGTGACTCAGATGTAGATCCTTGCCCCTTTTATAGGCGGCTCATTTGCTTGTGGCTAGGGGTAATTGTAAAATACCCTGGCTTTTCAGATTCATTCAAACACGTGGAAGATGGCCATTATTGGGCATAGAAGCCGAGGAGCACAACATTTATCAGAAGCCGGACACTATTCGACAAGTATATGGAATTTGGAGAAGAGCCCGCCTCGCAATGCCGAAGACAATCAACGCGTCGGACTCATCGTCATTGAAGCCTGGTTCGGGGGCTACTGAGGGAGTCCCGGACTAGGGGGTGTCCAGATAGCCAGACTATCATCACGACCGGACTCCAAGGCTATGAAGATACAAGATTGAAGACTTTATCCCGTGTCCGGATGGGACTTTCCTTGGCGTGGAAGGCAAGCTTGGCGATCCGGATATGTAGATCTCCTACCATTGTAACCGACTCTGTGTAACCCTAACCTATCCGGTATCTATATAAACCGGAGGGTTTTAATCTGTAGGACGAACAACAATCATATCATAGGCTAGCTTCTAGGTTTTAGCCTCCTTGATCTCGTGGTAGATCTACTCTTGTACTACCCATATCATCAATATTAATCAAGTAGGAGTAGGGTATTACCTCCATCGAGAGGGGCCGAACCTGGGTAAAAACATCGTGTCCCTTGTCTCCTGTTACCATCCGCCTAGACGCACAGTTCGAGACCCCCTACCCGAGATCCGCCGGTTTTGACACCGACAGGCACACTGAAAGATCTACTAATAAAAAAGTGCATGCGATAGAAGAAATTAACGTTTTGAGTGGAAAGATGGATAAACTTATGAAACTATTTGCTACTAAGAGTGTTTCTTCTGATCCTAATGATATGCCTTTGTCTACTTTGATTGAGCATTATAATGAATCTATGGATGTGAGTTTTGTTGGTAGGAATAATTTTGGTAACAACGCGTATAGAGGGAACTTTAATCCTAGGCCTTATCCTAGTAATCCTTCTAATAATTATGGAAATTCCTACAACAACTCTTATGGAATTTTTAATAAGATGCCCTCTGAATTTGAGACTAGTGTTAAAGAGTTTATGATTTCACAAAATAATTTTAATACTTTGCTTGAAGAGAAATTGCTTAAAGTTGATGAATTGGCTAGGAACGTTGATAGAATTTCTCTTGATGTTGATTCTTTAAAGCTTAGATCTATTCCTCCTAAGCATGATATCAATGAGTCTCTCAAAGCCATGAGAATTTCCATTGATGAGTGCAAGGAAAGAACCGCTAGGATGCGTGCTACGAAAGATGCCTTTATTAAAGCGTGTTCTTCAGATTTCCCTGAAAATAAAGATGAAGATCTAAAAGTTATTGATGTGTCTCCTATTAAATCTTTGTTATGCAATATGAATCTTGATAATGATGGGACTGAATATGATCCACCTTTACCTAGAAGGCGTTCCAAGAATTCGGAGTTTTTAGATTATGATGCTAAAATTGATAAGAGTGGGATTGAAGAAAGCAAAACCCTAGATGTTGCTAAACCCACTATTTTGGATTTAGAGGAATTTAATTATGAAAGTTGCTCTTTAGTTGATTTTATTTCCTTGTTACAATCCGTGCTAAATTCTCCCCATGCTTATAGTCAAAATAAAGCGTTTACTAAACATATCGTTGATGCCTTGATGCAATCTTATGAAGAAAAACTTGAGTTGGAAGTTTCTATCGCTATAAAACTTTATGATGAATGGGGACCAACTATTAAAGTTAAGATTAAGGATCATGAATTTTATGCTTTATGTGATTTGGGTGCTAGTGTTTCCATTATTCCCAAAACTTTGTGTGATTTGCTAGATTTCCGCGATTTTGATGTTTGCTCTCTAAACTTGCACCTTGCGGATTCCACAATTAAGAAATCTATGGGAATAATTAATGATGTTCTTATTGTTGCAAATATGAATTATGTGCCCGTAGATTTTATCGTTCTTGACATAGATTGTAATCCTTCATGTCCTATTATTCTTGGTAGACCTTTCCTTAGAATGATTGGTGCAATTGTTGATATGAAGGAAGGGAATATTAGATTCCAATTTCCATAAAAGAAAGGCATGGAACACTTCCCTAGAAAGAAAATAAAACTACCATATTAATCTATCATGAGAGCCACTTATGGATTGCCTACCAAAGATGGCAATACCTAGATCTATCCTTGCTTTTATGCCTAGCTAGGGGTGTTAAACGATAGCGCTTGTTGGGAGGCAACCCAATTTTATTTTTAGTTTTTGCTTTTTGCTTCTGTTTAGGAATAAATAATCCATCTACCTTCTGTTTAGATGTGGTTTTATGTTTTAATTAGTGTTTGTGCCAAGTTAAACCTATAGGATCTTCTTGGATGATAGTTATTTGATCTTGCTGTAATTTTCAGAAACTTTCGGTTCACGGAAACAATTGTTAAAATCACCAAAACGTGATAAAATAGTGATTCAAATTTCTGCTTATCAATAAACAAATTTAGTAGGTCGTCCTATTTTGGCTGAATTTTTGGAGTTCCAGAAGTTTGCGTTAGTTACAGATTACTACAGACTGTTCTGTTTTTGACAGGTTCTGTTTTTCGTGTGTTGTTTGCTTATTTTGATAAATCTATGGCTAGTAGAAGTTGGAATACAGTAGGTTTAACACCAATATAAATAAAGAATGAGTTCATTACAGTACCTTGAAGTGTTCTTTTGTTTTCTTTCGCTAACGGAGCTCATGAGATTTCTGTTGAGTTTTGTGTTGTGAAGTTTTCAAGTTTTGGGTGAATTTTTTTGATGGATTATGGAATAAGGATGTAACACCCCGGATGTAACTTTCCATATTTGTAACTCCAACTCTTGCCATTTTCGGCATTGTGATTTGATATTCCCTCCGTGGTTGGGTTTTTCTTCTTTTTGCATTTTGTCCATGTCATGCATTTTATATCATGTCATCATGTGCATCTCATTTGCATACGTGTTCGTCTCATGATTCCGAGCATTTTTCCCGTTGTCCGTTTTGCAATCCGGCACTCCTATGTCCCACGGCGTCCCCTTTTACGTTTTCCCGTGAGCGGATACTAAACTTTCTCGGAGTGGACCGAGGTTTGTCAAGTGGCCTTGGTATACCACCGGTAGACCACCGGTCAAGTTTCGGGTCATTTGGAGCTCGTTTGGTACTCCAACGGTTAACCGCACTCTCGCAAAGGCCTCTTTTAAGTTGCAGCCCAAGACCCCTTCAAAATAGTCCAATAACCCATCTAAGTCACTTCCATGCTCTCCGTCGTTCGATCACGATCGTGGGCGAAACCGCACCTCATTTGGACTCTCCTAGCTCCTCTATGCCTATATATACACCCCCATTCCAAATCACGGTACAAACCCTAGCCTTCCCCTACCTCGCGCCCGGACACGTCCGTCCGCGGACGAAAAAACCGCGCTTGCCCGCCAATCGGGCAGCGCCACGGGTTTCACGCCGCCCGCACGCGGCCGGCCGGCGAGGAGCCGGATCGGGCCCCGAGCCCATCTCCTCCCCGCGCGCCGCCGCCTCCTGCCCGGCCGCCCGGCCGCTCCAGGCCGCCAGCCGTGGTGGCCGCCGCCGCCGCCACATCGAAGCCGGCATGCCATTTGGCCGCGCCGCGCGCCCAGCGCGCTCCGGCCCGGCCTCCTCCTGGCCTCTCCTCCCCGTCGCGCTGCCGGCCGCTTAGAGCTCCGTGAGCAGCGCCAACGCCGCCCTCGATCGGATCTGGATCGGGAACCGTGGGGTTGACTTCTTCCCCCCCTTAATTTTCGTCTAAGTTTTATTTCGGTGATTAATTTGTGGAATTTTCAACGCATCATAACTCTGCACCTGTTGCTCCGTTTCGTGCGTGTAATATGTCAAAATGTTCGCCTCGATGAGTAGATCATTTCATCTCATTGCATCATTTTCATTTGAGCTCATCTTGATGCTCGAAATGCTGTCGGAAGAGGGCTATGTGATGTTAGTTTCGCTTTCTAATGTAACTTGCACTTTTGTTATTTTTGCTATGATTGATGTGTGCACCCTATGAATTTGAGTCCTACATGTGTTTTGTAATATGCCATGCCATGTTTCCAGGGGTGTATGCCATGTATTTTTGTGATCTCTGTGGTGACTAGAACAAGCATGCAAACTAGGTGTCTTGATGTTGCTGATTTCAGCCCCTGTTTTGCTGATATTTTCATGCCATGTTAACTTGATGCTACCGAGAGATCTATGCATATTTTGAGATACTTCAGTAAGGATGTTTTGAACATATGGTTATGCTCTATCCATCCATGCCTTTGTTTGCAATTATGGAGTGCCATAGCTTGAGTCAATGGAGCTCTACTTTTGTTATAAAATGTTTCCTGGCAAATTGTTTACATGTTATTCAATTTTGCCAAGGTTGTTGTGGTTGATCCGTGTATGCTATGATGTTGTTCTTGCCATGTATGTCTTCTATGCCATGTCTTCTTGATGTATGTATGCTTATTTTATCATTTAATGCTCTGTAGTGAGTGCATCGATCTCTTAAACATGCCTACTTGTTATCTGTTTTTGCCATGCCCTGTTGCTTAATCTGTTAACGAAACTTGCTATATTGACATGGGTGTTACTATATTTTCTGATCCCTTTTGCCTTATGGTCAGTAAGGGAGTTTTGTTCTATGCTTTGAGTAGATTCATGCCATGCCTTGTTTTGCTATTATAAGTTCCTGTAGCATGTTGTTTTCTTGCTCTGAACATTGCTTCCTGGTGCTGATTTTGCCATGTTCAGTAATTTCACTAAGTCTGTGAAGCTGATATGTTTTGCACTTTTGCCATGCTTGTTTGGACCTGTTATGTTGTGATTTAGCCGTAGCTAAGTGTTCATCTTTTGTCAAGCATCTTGAGTAGGTCACTGCCATGTGCTTTGTTGGTACGTTTGGGTGCAGTAGCTTAATTTCTTGTTGCTTGCTAAGTGGTATCATGCTGTTAATGGCAGTTTTGTGCCATTCTTGTTTTGCTTGTCATTTGCAAACCGTGCATCCGATTCCGGTGATCTTTATATCGATTTCAACCGAAATCATCTCATCTTTCCAGCGGCATACTTGGTTTGCCAAGTTGATGCCTGGTTCATCATTTTTCTTCCGGAGCACGCATACGCATTGCATATCACATCCCACATATCATGCCATATATTGCATCATGTTGATTGTGCATTGCACCGTGATTTATTGTGGTTCCTTTGTTTGTGCTCTTGCTTTGGGTAGAGCCGGGAGACGAGTTCGTGTACGAGGAACCTGTTGAGAACGCTTACGAGGATCAAGCTTTCGACAACTCTGAGAACTTTGCAGGCAAGATGACCATACCCTCGAAATCACTTCTATCTTTGCTATGCTAGATGCTCGCTCTTTTGCTATGCCTATGCTACGATGCCTATCACTTGCTTATCATGCCACCCATATTGCCATGTCATCCCCTAACCATCCTTTCCTAGCAAACCGTTGTTTGGCTATGTTACCGCTTTGCTCAGCCCCTCTTATAGCGTTGCTAGTTGCAGGTGAAAATGAAGTTTGTTCCTTGTTGGAACATGGAGATGTTGTTCCTTGTTGGAACATATTTACTTGTTGGGGATATCACAATATATCTGCTATAATTAATGCATCTATATACTTGGTAAAGGGTGGAAGGCTCGGCCTTATGCCAGTGTTCATTCCACTCTTGCCACCCTAGTTTCCGTCATACGGTGTTATGTTCCTTGATTTCGCGTTCCTTACACGGTTGGGTGATTTATGGGACCCCTTGACAGTTCGCTTTGAATAAGACTCCTCCAAAGAAGGCCCAACATTGGTTTTACCATTTGCCACCTAAGCCTTTTTCCCCGGTTTTCGCGAGCCCGAGGGTCATCTTTATTTTAACCCCCTCGGACCGGTGCTCCTTCGAGTGCTGGCCCGAACCGAGCCACTTGCAGGGGGCCACCACGGGAAACTCGAGGCTTGGTTTTACTCGAGCCTGTCTCATCCGGATGTGCCCTGAGAACGAGATATGTGCAGCTCCTATCGGGATTTGTCGGCATAATCGGGTGGCTTTGCTGGTCTTGTTTTATTGCTGTCGAAATGTCTTGTAGTCCGGGATTCCGAGATTGATTGGGTCTTCCCGGTAGAAGGAATATCCTTCGTTGACCGTGAGAGCTTATAATGGGCTAAGTTGGGACACCCCTGCAGGGTATTATCTTTCGAAAGCCGTGCCCGCGGTTATGAGGCAGATGGGAATTTGTTAATGTCCGGTTGTAGAAAACCCGAAGTTGACCTTAATTAAAATACACATCAACCGCGTGTGTAACCGTGATGGTCTCTTCTCGGCGGAGTCCGGGAAGTGAACACGGTGTTGGAGTTATGTCTGACGTAAGTAGTTCAGGATCACTTCTTGATCGCTACTAGCTTCACGACCGCGCCTTGCTTCTCATCTCGCTCTCTTTTGCGAATGTATCCACCATATATGCTAGTCGCTTGCTGCAGCTCCACCTCACAACTCTATCCTTCCTATAAGCTTAAATAGTCTTGATCTCGCGGGTGTGAGATTGCTGAGTCCCCGTGACTCACAGATTCTACCAAAATAGTTGCAGGTGCCGACGATGCCAAGACAGTGACGCAACCGAGCTCAAGTGGGAGTTCGATGAGGAACGTGGTCGTTACTATGTGTCTTTTCCCGATGATCGAGAGTGGAGCCAGTTGGGACGATCGGGGATCTGTGTAGCATTTGGGGTATCTTCTTTTATTTTGGTTCCGTAGTCGGACCTTGAGTGTAATCTGAATGATGGATGTTTATTTATGTATTGTGTGAAGTGGCGACTGTAAGCCAACTATGTATCTCTTTCCCTTATGTATTACATGGGTTGTGTGAAGATTACCTCACTTGCGACATTGCTTTCAATGCGGTTATGCCTCTAAGTCGTGCTTCGACACGTGGGAGATATAGCCGCATCGAGGGCGTTACAAAGGAGTGGCAAGAAAATAAATCTAAGCATGGATAGTACAATGAAAAAGTGTGAACACCGACAAATAGAATGATGTGAACATGAATGTAATGTCGGTGAGAACATGTACTCCCCCAAGCTTAGGCTTTTGGCCTAACTTGGTAGTCGATCAATAGTCTGGATAGTAGTTGGCGTGGTAGCTCACGGAGGCTCTCGGTGCGGAGGCCTCAGCCTGCTGTGCTGCCTTCACTACTGCGTTGTGAGCTCGAGCCTCACTCTCAAGAACAAAATGTATTCCTCTATTGTGATAATCAAAGAGAGCAGGCGCAGGCAAATATGTGTCCACAACATGTGATTGGTTAAACAACATATTATAAGTGAAGTTATCAACCTTTCCCTTGAGAATCTTATGCTCCTTTAAGGTGTCAAAATCTAAATACTGCGTGGGTAGGATAGGATCAAAGGGCAAAGGTGAAACACCCAGCCCTCGCGCCAAACGCGTGGCGTAAATTCCACCATAGAACCAACCACTTTTGGCGTTATGCTGAAGTCTACTGATGACCCACAAGTATAGGGGATCTATCGTAGTCCTTTCGATAAGTAAGAGTGTCGAACCCAACGAGGAGCAGAAGGAAATGATAAGCGGTTTTCAGCAAGGTATTCTCTGCAAGTACTGAAATAAGTGGTAACAGATAGTTTTGTGATAACATAAATTGTAACGAGCAACAAGTAACAAAAGTAAGTAAAGTGCAGCAAGGTGGCCCAATCCTTTTGTAGCAAAGGACAAGCCTGGACAAACTCTTCGATACGTCTCCAACGTATCTATAATTTTTGATTGCTCCATGCTACTTTATCTACTGTTTTGGACTATATTGGGCTTTATTTTCCACTTTTAAATTATTTTTGGGACTAAACTATTAACCGGAGGCCCAGCCCAGAATTGCTGTTTTTTTGCCTATTTCAGTGTTTCGAAAAAACAGAATATCAAGCGGAGTCCAAACGGAGTGAAACCTTCGGGAACGTGATTTTCTCATCGAACGTGATCCAGGAGACTTGGAATCTACTCCAAGAAGTAATAGAGGCGATCACGAGGGTGGGGGGCGCCCCCCCTAGGGCGCGCCCCCTGCCTCATGGGCTCCCTGTTGCTCCACCGACGTACTCCTTCCTCCTATATATACCTACGTACCCCCAAACGTTCAGAACAGGAGCCAAAAACCTAATTCCACCGCCGCCACTTCCTCAGATCCACGAGATCCCATCTTGGGGCCTGTTCGAGCTTCACGAGGGGGCATCCACCACGGAGGGCTTCTACATCATCACCATAGCCCCTCCGATAAAGTGTGAGTAGTTTACTTCAGACCTTCGGGTCCATAGCTAGTAGCTAGATGGCTTCTTCTCTCTTTTTGGATCTCAATACAATGTTCTCCCCCTCTTTCGTGGAGATCTATTCGATGTAATCTTCTTTTTGCGGTGTGTTTGTTGAGACCGATGAATTGTGGGTTTATGATCCAGCTTATCTATGAATAATATTTGAATCTTCTCTGAATTCTTTAATGTATGATTGGTTATCTTTGCAAGTCTCTTTGAATTATCCGTCCGGTTTGGCCAACTAGATTGGTAGTTCTTGCAATGGGAGAAGTGCTTAGCTTTGGGTTCAATCTTGCGGTGTCCTTTCCCAAAGGATGTAAGGGCAACAAGGCACGATCGTATTGTTGCCATCGAGGATAACAAGATGGGGTTTTTATCATATTGCATGAATTTATCCTCTACATCATGTCATCTTGCTTAAGGCGTTACTCTGTTTTTAACTTAATACTCTAGATGCATTTGGATAGCGGTCGATGAGTGGAGTAATAGTAGTAGATGCAGAATCGTTTCAGTCTACTTGTCTTGGACGTGATGCCTATATACATGATCATACCTAGATATACTCATAACTATGCTCAATTCTATCAATTGCTCAACAGTAATTTGTTCACCCACCGTAGAATATTTATGCTCTTGAGAGAATCCACTAGTGAAACCTATGGCCCCGGGTCTATTCTCATCATATCAATCTCCATCACTTTATTACTTGCTTTGTTTATACTTTGATTTTTACTTTTTACTTTGCATCTCTATATACCAAAAATACCAAAAATATTATTTATCATCTCTATCAGATCTCACTCTCGTAAGTGACCGTGAAGTGATTGACAACCCCTAATCGCTTTGGTTGCGAGGAGCTATCGTTTTGTGCAGGTACGAGGGACTTGTGCGTGGCCTCGTACTTGATTGATACCTTGGTTCTCAAAAACTGAGGGAAATACTTACGCTACTTTGCTGCATCATCCTCTCCTCTTCGGGGAAATCCAACGCAGTGCTCAAGAGGTAGCACTCTTATATAAGGAAAAGCGCTCCCGAGGACACATGGGAATATCGTCAAGCTAGTTGTCATCACGTTCATATGATTCGCGTTTTGTACTTTGATAATTTGATATGTGGGTGGACCGGTGCTTGGGTGATGTTCTTACTTGAACAAGCACCCCACTTATTATTAACCTCTATTGCAAGCATCCGCAACTACAACAAAAGTATTAAGGTAAACCTAACCATAGAATGAAACATATGGATCCAAATCAGCCCCTTACGAAGCAACACATAAACTAGGGTTTAAGCTTCATCACTCTAGCAACCCATCATCTACTTATTACTTCCCAATGCCTTCCTCTAGGCCCAATAATGGTGAAGTGTTATGTAGTCGACATTCACATAACACCACTAGAGGCTAGAAAACATACATCTTATCAAAATATCGAAGCTAATACCAAATTCACATGACTACTAATAGCAAGACTTCTCCCATGTCCTCGTGAACAAACGTAACTACTCACAAAGAATATTCATGTTCATAATCAGAGGGTAATAATATGCATAAAGGATCTAAACATATGATCTTCCACCAAATAAACCAACTAGCATCAACTACAAGGAGTAATCAACACTACTAGCAACCTACTAGTACCAATCCGGACTTGGAGACAAGAATTGAATACAAGAGATGAACTAGGGTTTTGAGAGGAGATGGTGCTGGTGAAGATGTTGATGGAGATTGCCCTCTCCCGATGAGAGGAGCGTTGGTGATGACGATGGCAATGATTTCCCCCCCGGAGGGAAGTGTCCCCGCGAACAGCTCTGCAGAGCCCTAGATTGGTTCCGCCAAGGTTCCGCCTCGTGGCGGCGGAGTTTCGTCCGAAAGGTTGCTTATGATTTTTTCCTTGACGAAAGACTTCATATAGCGAAGATGGCCACGGAGAGCCAACAGGGGCCCACGAGGTAGGGGCGCTACTGGGGGTAGGGCGCGCCCCACCCTCGTGGACAGGTGGGCCCCTCCGTGAACTTCTTCCGCTGGATATTTTTATTATTTCCCAAAATGACTTTCGTGGAGTTTCAGGACTTTTGGAGTTGTGCAGAATAGGTCCCTAATATTTGCTCCTTTTCCAGCCCAAAATTCCAGCTGCCGGCATTCTCCCTCCTTATGTAAACCTTGTAAAATAAGAGAGGATAGGCATAAGTATTGTAACATAACGTGTAATAACAGCCCATAACGCAATAAATATCGATATAAAAGCATGATGCAAAAAGGACGTATCAACTCCCCCAAGCTTAGACCTCGCTTGTCCTCAAGCGAAAGCCGATAACAATAAATATGTCCCCATATTTAGAGGTAGAGGCGTCGATAAAAAAATACGGACATGAAGGCATCATGATTATTCTCATAACAACAACATATATAGATATTGTCATATGATTTCTTATGTTCAAGTGATAATCCATTCACAATGCAGAGTACGAATCATAAACTTTATTGAGAACCAACAAACTATAGTCTCAGTCATTGAAGTAATTGCAATTTATCATAACATCAGAAAGAGTCTATGTCAGAGCTTAATAGCAAGTCCACATACTCAACTATCATTTAGTCTTTCATAATTGCTAACACTCACGCGATACTTGTGGTTACGGAGTTTTAATCGGACACAGAGAAAGATAGGGGCTTATAGTTTCGCCTCCCAACCTTTTACCTCAAGGGTAATGTCAACAATAATAACTCATGCCCCCCTACATCCAGTTAGATATATCAATCAGGATCTTTCCAACATACTGTGCTTGCTAAAGGATAAAGTATAAAAAGGAAAGGTGAATATCACCATGACTCTTGCATAAGATAGAGGATAATAATAGAAGATAGGCCCTTCGCAGAGGGAAGCAGAGGTTGTCATGCGCTTAAGGGTTGGATGCACAAAGTCTTAATGCGAAAGAACGTCACTTTATATTGCCACTTGTGATATAGACCTTTATTATGCAGTTCGTCGCTTTTATTACTTCTACATCACAAGATCGTATAAAGCTTATTTTCTCCCACACTAATAAGTCATACACATTTAGAGAGCAATTTTTATTGCTTTGCACCGATGACAACTTACTTGAAGGATCTTACTCAATCCATAGGTAGATATGGTGGACTCTCATGGCAAAACTGGTTTAAGTGTTTTTGGAAGCACAAGTAGTATGGCTAGCATGAGGGGGAAAGGCAAGCTCAACATGTTGGACGATCCATGACAATATACTTTATCTCAGATATAAGAGAACATAACCCATTATGTTGTATTCCTTGTCCAACATCAACTCTTTAGCATGTCATATTTTAATGAGTGCTCCCAATCATAAAAGATGTCAATAATAGTATATTTGTATGTGAAACCTCTCTTTCCTTATTACTTCCTATTAATTGCAACAATGACCAAAGCTATGTTTGCCAACTCCCAACAACTTTTAATCATCATACTCTTTCTATGTGAAGTCATTACTCTCAATAAGATCAATATGAACTCTTTGTTTCTTTTTACTCAAGATCATGGCAAATATTTTCAAGCCCTTGACTCAACACTAATCTTTATTATATAGCTCACAGACTCGATTACATAGAGAGATCATAAAGCAAAACTCAAAACTAGATCATGCCATAAACTTTTATTCTACTAGATCAAGATACTACTAATAGGATCGAACTAAGAAAAACGGTAAAGACAGGAGATGTGATTGTGATACGATACCGGGGCACCTCCCCCAAGCTTGGCAGTTGCCAAGGGGAGTGCCCATACCCATGTGATTATGTCTCCTTGTTTGTTGTTGGTGAAATATTCTTGGCGATGATGCCCTTCAGGATACGATTCTCCTCCTCGAGCTTATTGACTTGTCGCTTGAGGTCCATTATTTCCTTCGAAGCTTTCCGTAATAAATAAGGCTCCTTGCACCCAAGGGTGTTGCATAGCTGCTTGGAGAACAAGTGACACTCCTCTTCATATTTTCATAAGAAAGAAATCTAACATTGGAAGGGATAACTGAGTTTGGAATAGCTGAGCTCTGTAGTTCCCCATCGTGAACATAGCTCGGAAGCGAGAAGTGACTTCTTGATCCTCCATGGCATCTACTCTCATCAAGTCAGCCTCCATCTCTTCCTCCGTTGCTGGCCCAAAGTGGTCAGCGTCGCTGTTTGCCCTTGGTTCCAATGCGGGATGAGACACCCGACTCTCCCCAACTGACTCTTGAGAAGACATCTTGCTCTAATCTGCAGCAACAACAACTCGAAACAAAAACATAGGATAATCGCGTGATACGAGAGTCAATACCTCCGGGAGAATATATAATGAATTTTTACCGACCAAAATACGTATCGTGCAAGAAAACGGAGTCCGGAAGGCACACAAGGTGCCCACGAGGTAGGGGAGCGCGCCCAGAGGGGTAGGGCGTGCCCTCCACCCTTGTGGGGCCCTCGTGTCCTTCCCGGACTACTACTTATTTTTCTATTTTTCTAAATATTCCAAAACGGAGAAATATTGCCTTAAAAACTGTTTTGGAGTCGATTTAGTTACCGTACCACATACCTATTCCTTTTCGGAGTCTGAAACGTTCCGAAAAGTGTCCCTTATGTATTCCTCCGGGGTTACGGTTTCAATAACATTGGTTTCAACATCTATAGGATTACCCGAGATATAATGTTTGATTCTTTGACCGTTTACCACCTTCGGATTTGTGCCTTCGAAATTGTTGATTTTTATGGCACCGGAACGACTGACCTCCTCGATAACGTAAGGGCCTTCCCATTTAGAGAGAAGTTTTCCTGCAAAAAATCTTAAACGAGAGTTGTATAGCAATACATAATCACCTACATTAAACTCAGGCTTTTGTATCCTTTTGTCATGCCATCTTTTAACTTTTTATTTAAACAACTTGGCATTTTCATAAGCTTGGGTTCTCCATTCATCAAGTGAGCTAATATCAAATAACCTCTTCTCTCCGGCAAGTTTGAAATCATAATTGAGCTCTTTAATAGCCAAATAAGCCTTATGTTCTAGTTCGACAGGTAAGTGACATGCTTTTCCATAAACCATTTTATACGGAGACATACCCATAGGATTTTTATATGCAGTTCTATAGGCCCATAATGCATCATCAAGTTTCTTGGACCAATTCTTTTTAGACCTATTGACAGTCTTTTGCAAAATTAGTTTGAGTTCTCTATTACTCAATTTTACTTGACCACTAGACTGAGGGTGATATGGAGATGCAATTCTATGATTAACATCATACTTAGCAAGCATTTTTCGGAAAGCACCATGAATAAAATGTGAACCACCATCAGTCATTAAATATCTAGGGACTCCAAACCTCGGAAAATGACTTCTTTAAGCATTTTAATAGAAGTGTTATGATCAGCACTACTAGTTGGAATAGCTTCTACCCACTTAGTAACATAATCAACAACAACTAAAATATGTGTATATCCATTAGAGGCAGGAAAAGGTCCCATATAATCAAAGCCCCAAACATCAAATGGTTCGATAACAAGTGAATAATTCATAGGCATTTCTTGACGTCTACTAATATTACCAATTCTTTGACATTCATCACAAGATAAGACAAACTTACGGGCATCCTTGAAGAGAGTAGGCCAATAAAAACAAGATTGCAATACCTTATGTGCAGTTCTATCTCCAGCGTGGTGCCCTCCATAAGCTTCGGAGTGACACTTGCGTAGGATATGTTCCTGTTCATGCTCAGGTACACAACGTCTAATAACACCATCTACTCCTTCTTTATAAAGATGTGGGTCACCCCAAAAGTAATGTCTCAAATCATAGAAAAACTTTTTCTTTTGTTGGTATGTGAAACTAGGTGGTATAAACTTAGCAACAATGTAATTGGCATAATCAGCATACCACGCAGTACTACGAGAAGCATTTATGACATTTAATTGCTCATCAGGAAAGCTATCATCAATAGGTAGTGGGTCATCAAGAACATTTTCTAACCTAGACAAGTTGTCTGCAACGGGGTTCTCAGCTCCCTTTCTATCAATAATATGCAAATCAAATTCTTGTAGCAAGAGAACCCATCTAATAAGTCTAGGTTTAGCATCTTTCTTTTCCATCAGATATTTAATAGCAGCATGATCAGTGTGAATAGTTACTTTAGAATCAACAATATATGGTCTGAACTTATCACAAGCAAATACAACTGCTAAGAATTCTTTTTCAGTAGTAGCATAGTTTATTTGAGCATTATCTAGAGTCTTACTAGCATAATGGATAACATTTAATTTCTTATCAACTCTTTGCCCTAGAACAACACCTACAGAATAATCACTAGCATCACACATAATTTCAGAGGGTAAATTCCAACCAGGTGGCTGAACAATAGGTGCGGAAACCAATGCTTTCTTAAGTATTTCAAATGCTTCTACACAATCATCATAAAAGACAAATGGTATATCTTTTTGTAATAAATTAGAAAGAGGCTGAGAATTTTTTGAGAAGTCCTTAATGAACCTCCTATAAAATACGGCATGACCAAGGAAACTTCTTATACCTTTAATGTCCTTGGTACATGGCATCTTTTCAATAGCATCAACCTTGGCTTTATCAACTTCAATACCTCTTTCAGAAACTTTATGCCCCAAGACAATACTTTCATTAACCATAAAGTGGCACTTTTCCCAATTCAAGACAAGATTAGTTTCTTCACAAAAGTCAGGGAATATAGCCATCATGCATCTTTGAAAGGTAGCAGGTGCATTACATAAACCAAAAGGCATATGTCTATAAGCAAAAGTACCAAAAGGGCAAGTAAAAGTGGTCTTTGATTGATCTTTAGCTGACACAGGTATTTGAGAGAAACCAGAATAACCATCTAGAAAGCAATAATGTGTATGTTTGCATAATCTTTCTAGCATTTGATCGATAAAAGGTAAGGGTAATGATCCTTTTAGTAGCCTTATTTAATTTATGAAATCAATTACCATCCTATAACATATAATAATTCTTTGCGTAATCAATTCATCTTTATCATTAGGAACAACAAGAATACCTCCTTCTTAGGGACACAATGGACATGACTTACCCTCGACTATCAAGAACGGATAAATTATACCTGCCTCCAGAAGCTTTAGTATTTCTTTCCTTACCACTTCTTTCATCTTAGGATTCAGCCGTCGTTGATGATCACGAACCGGTTTGGCATCTTCTTCCAAATTTATTTTATGTTGACATAGAGTGGGTGAGGGAGTCCTGGATTAGGGGGTGTCCGGATAGCCGGACTGTGACCCTTGGCCGGACTCCTGGACTATGAAGATACAAGATTGAAGACTTCGTCCCGTGTCCGGATGGGACTTTCCTTGGCGTGGAAGGCAAGCTTGGCGATACGGATATGTAGATCTCCTACCATTGTAACCGACTCTGTGTAACCCTAACCCTATTCTGTGCCTATATAAACCGGAGGGTTTTAGTCCATAGGACGAACAACAATCATACCATAGGCTAGCTTCTAGGGTTTAGCCTCTCTGATCTCGTGGTAGATCTACTCTTGTACTACCCATATCATCAATATTAATCAAGCAGGAGTAGGGTTTTACCTCCATCGAGAGGGCCCGAACCTGGGTAAAAACATCGTGTCCCTTGTCTCCTGTTACCATCCGCCTAGACGCACAGTTCGGGACCCCCAACCCGAGATCCACCGGTTTTGACACCGACATTGGTGCTTTCATTGAGAGTTCCTTTGTGTCGTGATCTTTAGGCCCGATGGCTCCTCTGATCATCAACAACGATGCGCTCCAGGGTGAGACTTTTCTCCCCGGACAGATCTTCGTATTCGGCGGCTTTGCGCTGCGGGCCAATTCGCTTGGCCATCTGTAGCAGATTGAAAGCTATGCCCCTCGCCACCAGGTCAGATTTGGAAGTTTGAACTACACGACTGACATCCGCGGAGACTTGATCTTGGACGGGTTCGAGCCACAGCCAAGCGCGCCGCACTGTCACGAGGGGCATGATCTAGCTCTGCCGCCCGAAAGGTCCCGAGGCCGCACTGCAGTCCGCTCTAACCTTTAGCTCGGAGCCGACCGCGTCGATCGAGGACGGGTGGCTGGACACCGCCTCGGGGGCTGCAATCTCTACGGCGATTGAGCCATACACCTACCCCGTCCTTTGCGAAGCTCGTAACTCCAAGGTGCCGGACGACGAAGAAAATCAAAGCCCACCCACCACCCACTTCATAGCCACTGTCGATGATTTAACCGACATGCTCGATTTCGACTCCGAAGACATCGACGGTATGGACGACGATGCAGGAGACGACCAAGAACCAGCGCCCACAGGGCACTGGAAGGCCACCTCGTCATATGACATATACATGGTGGACATCCCAAAAGATGGGAATGGCGATGGAACAACGGAGGATGACCCCTAAAAGAAAAAGCCTAAGCACCGGCGTCAGCGGCGCCGCTCTAAATCCCGCCACAGCAAAAACGGTGATTCCGTCACGGGAGATAATAACACCCCGGACAGTGCCGAAGACAACCCCCTCCTGCAAGATTCAGCGCAGGAGGATGTAGAAGCCAGCCCTCATGAGAGAGCGGCAGAAAAAGAGGTAGAGGACGATAATTACATGCCTCCTCCAAGATGAGGCAAGCCTCGACGACGATTAATTCGTGCCCGAGGATCCCGTCGAACAAGAGCGCTTTCAAACGCAGGCTCATGGCCACGGCAAGCAGCCTCAAGAAAAGCAGCAACAGCTTAGAGCTGACCAAGATTTGCTAGTCGACGGATGGATCAAGTCCTTGCGGTCAAGAGTATGAACTCGACCGCCCTCCAAGAGCTACCCAAGATGCGCATGCTACCCGATTAGAGGAGGAAGCACCTAAACCTACATCACCAGTGCATGATATGGTTGACCGGCCACCTCATGGCCGTGACAGAGAGGCCTCTCGGCCGTCAACTCAAGCCGCACCCCGTCGCCGCTCAAAAAATACAAAGGCGCGGGGAAATGCGCCAGACCTGCGATATATATTGGAGGACAAGGCAAGGCAAACAAGATCGATCTACGGATCGCGTGCGCTACACGACACGTGATTTATAACTGCCACGCCGGATATGGCAACTCCGGCCGGGCCGAACACAGTAGACAAAGCTCATTTGAGCTGCGTCGTGATATAGCCCAATACAGAGGCGCCACACACCCACTATGCTTCACAGATGAAGTGATGGATCATCAAATCCCTGAGGGTTTCAAACCCGTAAACATTGAATCATACGATGGCACAACAGATCCTGCGGTTTGGATCAAGGACTATCTCCTTCACATCCACATGGCCCGCGGTGATGATCTACACGCCATCAAATACCTCCCACTCAAGCTTAAAGGACCAGCCCGACATTGGCTTAACAGCGTGCCAGCAGAGTCAATTGGTTGTTGGGAAGACCTGGAAGCCGCATTCCTCGACAATTTCCAGGGCACATATGTGCGACCACCAGACGCCGATGACCTAAGCCACATAATTCAGCAGCTAGAGGAATCGGCCAGACAATTCTGGACACGGTTCCTAACCAAGAAAAATCAAATCGTCGATTGTCCGGATGCCGAGGCCCTTGCAGCCTTCAAACACAACATCCGCGACGAGTGGCTTGCCCGGCACCTAGGACAGGAAAAGCCGAAATCCATGGCAGCCCTCACAACACTCATGACCTGCTTTTATGCGGAGAGGACAGCTGGCTAGCTCAGAGTAACAACATGACCAAGAGCCCCGTAATTCGGATACCAAGGACAGCAGTGGCAGGTCACGTCGCAATAAGCACAAGCGCCGCATTAACGGCGATAATGCTGAGGATACGGCAGCCAATGCCGGATTTAGAGGCTCTAAACCCGGTCAGCGGAAAAATCCATTTAAAAGAAATAATCCGGGCCCGCCCAATTTGGACCGAATACTCGATCGCCGTGCGGATACATGGCACTTCGAAAAGTTAGCCAATCACACCAACAGGATTGTTGGGTGTTCAAGAAGGCGAGCAAGTTAAATGCCGAAAACAATGACAAGGGCTGCATAGCGATGACGAGGAGGAGCCCCGCCGCCGAACAATAGAGGATGAAGGGCTTTCGCAAGTGCGGACGGTGAACATGATATACGCAACCCACATACCCAAAAGGGAGCGGAAGCGCACTAAGGGAAGTATATGCGATGGAGCCATCGCCCCAAAGTTCAACCCGTGGTCTTCCCGCCCGATCACTTTTGATCAAGGACCACCCCACTAGCATCTGCCATGGCGGATTCGCCGCATTGGTCCTAGACCCAATCATTGACGGATTTCACCTCACTAGAGTCCTAATGGATGGCGGCAGCAGCCCTGAACCTGCTTTATCAGATACGAAGTGCAAAATGGGCATAGACCCATCAAGGATTAAACCCACGAAGACGACCTTCAAAGGCGCCATACCGTGTAGAGGCCAACTATACAGCTCCATTACACTTGAAGTGGTATTCGGATCCCGGATAACTTCGGAGCGAGGAGTTAATCTTCGACGTAGTCCCGCTCCGCAGCGGCTATCATGCATCGCTCGGACGAACCGCATTTGCAAAGTTCAATGCGGTGCCGCACTACGCCAGATCTCAAGCTCAAGATGCCAGGTCCTCGAGGAGTCATTACGGTCAATGGAAACACCGAACGCTCTCTCTGGACGGAGGAGCATACGGCGGCCCTCGCGGCGGAAGTACAAAGCAGCCTCTTAAGGCAATTCTCGAGTCCGGCTACAAGCACGCCCGGAGTAACCTACAACAAGACCGCTCGGCATCGCCCGAAAGCACGCGATAGTAATGCGCCCAAGCCCCATAGATACGCTGCATATAATTACGCCTGGAAATACCATGGGCATAGGGAAGGGCACGACCACGGCATGCCCGAACGCGGCTCAACCGCACTGGGGCCCCGATTGTGTCATTCTTTTTTATTTCTTTTTACTTTCAGGACTCCGTTCTCACAAAGCCCCGTCCGGCATTAGAATCGATTTAACACACGATGCAACAGCCAGGAAGCGAAAGCTACGCCGAGTGTCCGTGTCGCCTCTATTATGAGCAATATATCTGTTTTACACACCATCCCGTGGCTTACCCTCGAGGGAGACATGTTAAAAGTCCCGCCCCTTGCTTACCGTGACTATTTGTATTGTTCTCGCTCTATCGCAACCCTTTTTAATAAACAATATATAGCTTCGCCTATTATTGAATTCCCTTTTTCTATATATATGTTCATTTATGACATTGTGCAACCGTACACTTTGGTACGGGCAATACACTGAGGGCTTAAGTACCCCACAATATGGTGTGATAAGTCCGAACACTTTCACAAGTGCGGCACCTCAACTTATAGCATTATATGCATCGGTTCAATCATGTCTTGGGTCAATAGTTGGGTTTGCCTGCTCCCATGTTTTGGTACCTTATGTTCCGTTATATCGGCTAAGGTAGCGCTGGGAGAACCACTGCGATTGTTCCCCGGTTGAGCTGGGTTAAGCACCTCAGTGGAGAAAGCTAAAACTGACCGTCATGATAGGGCGAGAGCCGGTCGCTGTTCGAGAGGTTTTCGAGTCCCTAAGGACTTATGCCGCTTAGAGTGAGGAGTCGACATTGTCCGGCCTAGGCGTGGATAGCGCCCCGAACTCGGTCTTTCGAATACGAGGGGCTTCGCCAAAATTTAAAATTATAGAATTCTATGGCTAAGTGAGAGTGTTCAAGCATTATAGTCTGGTTGCCTTGTTCGCTATGCTGAGCGCCCCTCAAGGACCCAAGAATGGGAACAAGAGCGCTCAAGTTTATCCCAAACACCCCAACACTCGTGGCATGGGGGATGAAGCCGACGACTCGCCATCTCTCAAATTTGATAAACGGCCGCATAGAAGGTAATATTTTAAATTCAAAAGTGTTGCTTAGCGCATATGAATAAGTTTTCAGCGTACATGATAACAAATGCGAGTCTACTCAAAAATTAAATCTTTAGAGCATTCATCCGCTATAAGGCAGGCACCCTTCAGGACGCCCTCATAATACATTTCGGGCTTGCGATGCTCCTTCTTTGGTGGTGGTCCGTCCGTCACAAGCTTCTCAGCGTCCATCTTGCCCCAGTGCACCTTAGCATGGACAAGGGCCCTACGGGCACCTTCGATGCAGACGGAGCGCTTGATGACTTCAACCCATGGACAAAGGCCCACCAGCCGCCTCACCAGCCCAAGTAGCTCCTGTGCATGGCTTCCTTAGGCCACAGCCGAACTATGAGGTTTTCATGGCCTGTTCGCCACCTTATGGAGCTCGACCAGTGCTTCAACTGGTTGCTTAAGGGCACCGGGTGTCCGGCCTCAGCATAATGAGACCAGAACACCTTCTCCGTCGAGCTTCCCTCTTTGGCTCGGTAGAATGCGGCAGCATCAGACACACTGCGGGGCAGATCTGCGAATGCTCCTGGAGAGCTCCAGATTCGGGTAAGTAATAGATAATTCACTTTCACATGCTTGCTTTGCATATAGAATGCCTTACCCACCGCTATCTTCTTCATCGCCTCAATTTCCTGGAGGGCTTTTTGGGCTTCGGCCTTAGCCGCTTTGGCGCTCTCAAGGGCCGAGCTCTTGCCGCACCTCCGCCACCCGCGCCTCCTACTTCTCTCGGTGCGTTCCGCGGCCGCATTGCTTTCAGCCTGGGACACCGCTTCCTTCAGGGTCGCCACCTCGTTCGTGGCCCCTGCAATATTCACGTTATTCCTGTCATTTTTTGCAAACACATCTTTTAAATACTCCCATAAGGTATTACTTACCTTCCTTATCCTCGAGCTGCTTTTTGGCAAGTCCGAGCTCGTTCTCGGACCGCCGAGGCTCGCTTAATGCATCAACCTCCATGATCGGTCTTGGCAGAGGTCAGCAGTGCAGCCTGCATTCCCATATTGACATACTTATGTTATACTCCTGCGTATATCTATTTAGATCCTCAGTTCGGCTATTTCTTTCCGAACACCAAACTGAGCATAGGGGCTACTGTCTATGCGGTAATATTTTTACATATCTTAAATACATACCTCAAAGCCTGTTAGAAGGTTGGCACTGGCTTCAGTCAGCCCGCTCTTGGCGGACTGAACTTTCTGGATCACTGCACTCATGGTGCTCCTCGTTGATGGAAGCGCCGTTAAGCGCCTCCATCCAATCATCCGGTGCCTCCGGTTGGACGAAGGTCACCGGCGTCGCAGTCTTGCCCTTCTTACGAAGGGGTCGCCTATCGGACTCTGGAACCACTGAAGGTTCCGGTACGGAGTCCGGCACAAGGCCAGACTTGAAGCCCTTCGGGGTTTTATCCCCTTTGAGCCCGGATTCCGGGAGGTCGCCCTGCGGCGCCTCCATAGCCACCTCCTCCTGGCTGGGCCCCTTTTGGGACACCACCCCGGCGTCATCCGCGGTGGGAGGAGACGAGGCGATTGGAAGTGAGGTGCTATTCACCTCCGACGAATCCAGGGAGCCGCTCGACGAATCATCGAGCCCATCCTTGGGCGGGCTGCATGGTTATATTCGGCGTTATAAGATGTTGTGCGACAAATGGAACGCCATGAGTTATTCTGGTGTCCGGACACTTACGATTTCGCCAGGGGCTTGGTCCTTGGAGCCCACCCTCTTCGTAAATCGTCGGCATTGGCGGTGTAGTCCGGAGGAAGGGTCCTTCCTTCTGACCCTTGGCCTCCCGCTTGGGGCGGCCTTCCTTTTTCTCTCTCTCACCGGGAGAGGCCTTTTCCTCCTCCTCGTCTCGCGGGAGGAGTCCGCCTCAGCGTCATCGGACGATGAGTCCGACAGCACCTGGCGCCGGGAACTCCTTCGAGTTCTCATGGCCTTCTTCTTGGCCTTCTTTTCCGGCACCACGTTAGGTGCCGGAACCAGCAGCCCCGTCAATCGGGCGTCCGCTGGGTCTTCTGGCAAGGGAGCCGGACAGTCGATATGTCCGGACATCTTCAGCCAGTCCTGTCAAAGGTGAGGGAGTTTTAGATCCCACATATAGTCAAACTATGAAAAAAGAGTCCCGTAAAGGGTAGAATAACTTACCTCGCTGGCTTGATGCTGCGAGCTGAACCCGCGATCATCTGTAGCAGATGCGGGAGCTTCGGCGCCCTTGAACAGCACCTTCCAGGCATCTTCGTACGTAGTGTCGAAGAGCCGGCTCAAGGTTCGGTGCTATGCCGGATCAAACTCCCACAAGTTGAAGGCCAGTTGCTGGCATGGGAGAATCCGGCGGATGAGCATCACCTGGATTACGTTGACAAGCTTGAGATTCTTGTCCACCAGGTTCCGGACGCAGGTTTGGAGTCGGGCCAGCTCTTCCGAATTACCCCACGTTAGGCCCGTCTCTTTCCATGAGGTGAGCCGTGTAGGGAAGCTAGATCGGAATTCGGTGGCCGCCGCCCATTGAGAGTCGCATGGCTCGGTGGTGTAGAACCACCCCGATTGCCAACCCTTTATGGTCTCCACAAAGGAGCCCTCAAGCCATAGGACGTTGGCCATCCTGCCCACCATGGCACCTCCGCACTCCGCTTGGCGGCCGCCCACTACCTTCGGCTTGACATTGAAGGTCTTCAGCCATAAGCCGAAGTCGGGCTGGATGCAGAGGAATGCCTCGCACACGACGATAAACGCCGAGATGTTGAGGATGAAATTCGGGGCCAGATCATGGAAATCTAGGCCGTAGTAGAACATGAGCCCCCGGACGAATGGGTGAAGTGGAAACCCTAGTCCGCGGAGGAAGTGGGGGGAGGAACACCACCCTCTCATGGGGCCTGGGGTTGGGGATGAGCTGCCCCTCATTGGGGAGCCTATGCGCGATGTCGCCAGACAAGTATCCGGCCTTCCGCAACTTTTTGATGTGCCCCTCCGTGACGGAGGAGGCCATCCACTTGCCTCCCGCTCCGGACATAGTTGGAGAAGGTTGAGGTGGAATGTGCGGACTTGGGCGCTAGAGCTTGAGTGCACGGAAATGGATAAGCAAAGGAGGAAGAAGGCGTGTGTGAAAGGGTGGATCTTTATCCCCTTATATGGACGGACAAAGCTATGCGTCCCCACCGGCTTGATAAAACTCGCTTATCTCCCAAGCGCCATAATCAATGGCGTGGTTCGGTTACCCACGCCCGTATTGATGAGAATCCTGGAATAAGGGGACACGATCTCTGCTTTGACAAGACGTGCCAAGGAAACCGCCCGCTAAACGCTACTGAGGTGGGGACGGTGAAAATGATTCAATAAAGGCTTGGCGTGGTGTGATGTCACGCTGCATGAATACGTCACAGATTGAACTTGTGTAAATGTTATTCTCTACGGTGGTATGTGGAACTTATTTTGCGAGCGGACACTATCCTTGTGTTCAAAATCTTCTATGAAGTATTCGAGGAGGAACCCGCCTTGCAATGTCAAGACAATATGCGCCGGACTCGTCGTCATTGAAGCCTAGTTCAGGGGCTACTGAGGAGTCCTGGATTAGGGGGTGTCCGGATAGCCGGACTGTGACCTTTGGCCGGACTCCTGGACTATGAAGATACAAGATTGAGGACTTCGTCCCGTGTCCGGACGGGACTTTCCTTGGCATGGAAGGAAAGCTTGGCGATACGGATATGTATATCTCCCACCATTGTAACCGACTCTGTGTAACCCTAACCCTATTCGGTGCCTATATAAACCCGAGGGTTTTAGTACGTAGGACGAACAACAATCATACCATAGGCTAGCTTCTAGGGTTTAGCCTCTCTGATCTCGTGGTAGATCTACTCTTGTACTACCATATCATCAATATTAATCAAGCAGGAGTAGGGTTTTACCTCCATCGAGAGGGCCCGAACCTGGGTAAAAACATCGTGTCCCTTGTCTCCAGTTACCATCCGCCTAGACGCACAGTTTGGGACCCCCTACCCGAGATCCACCAGTTTTGACACCGACAGTGGGACTAATACCCTTAAGATCATCAAGAGTATATCCAATAGCAGCACGGTGCTTCTTCAGAGTTTTCAATAATCTCTCTTCTTCATGCTCTGAAAGGTTACACTAATAATAACATGACATATCTTCTTTTCATCAAGATAAGCATATTTAAGATTATCATGCAACGGTTTAAGCTCAACACGGGATCACCCTTGGGTGGGGGAGGATCCCCTAGGATTTCAACATGCAAATTGTGTTTCAGAATGGGTTCCTGATTAAAGAATACTTCATCTATTTCCCTTCTTTCATTCATAAACATATCATTTTCATGGTCTAGCAAATATTGTTCTAAAGGATCGCTAGGAGGTACGACAATAGAAGCGAGACCAATAATTTCATCTTTACTAGGCAATTCTTCTTCACGGTGTTGTCTACTAAATTTAGAGAAATTAAACTCATGAGTCATATCACCCAAGCCAATAGTAACAACATTCTTTTCGCAGTCTATCTTAGCATTAACAGTGTTCAAGAAGGGTCTACCAAATATAATGGGACAAAAGCTATCTTGTGGAGAACTAAGAACAAGAAAATCAGCAGGATATTTAATTTTCCCACACAAGACTTCAACATCTCTAACAATTCCCATTGCTGATATAGTATCTCTATTGGCAAGTTTAATTGTAACATCAATACCTTCTATCTCAGCGGGCGCAATATCATGCATAATTTCTTTATACAAGTCATAAGGTATAACATTAGCACTAGCACCCATATCACATAAGCCATGATAACAATGATCTCCTATTTTAACAGAAATATCAGGCACGCCTACCACAGGTCTATGTTTATCTTTAGCACAAGGTTTAGCAATTCTAGCAGTTTCACCGCAGAATTGAATAACATGCCCATCAATATTATCAGCTAAGAGATCTTTAACAATAGCAACATTAGGTTCAACTTTAATTTGCTCAGGAGGTGTATAAGTTCTAATATTACTTTTACGAACTACAGTTGAAGCTTTAGCATGATCCTTTATTCTAACTGGAAAAGGTGGTTTCTCAACGTAAGAAGTAGGAACAACAGGATCATATAAGTGACAATCTTTTCTTCAACTTTAGTAAGTGCGGCCTCTTTTACTTCTATGGGAGGATGATATTTAAACCACTTCTCTTTGGGGAGATCAACATAAGTAGCAAAAGATTCACAGAAAGAAGCTACTATCTCAGAGCTAAGTCCATATTTAGTGCTAAACTTACGGAAAACATCAGTATCCATAAAAGACTTAACACAATAAAACTTAGGTGTCATACCTAACTCCTTACCTTCGTCGAGATCCCAATCTTCAGAGTTGCGTTTAATTCTATCTAATAAATTCCATCTGAATTCAGTAGTCTTCATCATAAAAGAGCCAGCACAAGAAGTATCGAGCATGGTGCGATTGTTTTCAGAAAGCCGAGCATAAAGATTTTGAAGAATTATTTCTCTTGAGAGCTCATGATTGGGGCATGAATATAACATTGATTTAAGCCTCCCCCAAGCTTGAGCGATGCATTCTCCTTCGCGAGGCCAAAAATTATATACATAATTGCGATCACGATGAACAAGATACATAGGATAATACTTCTGATGAGATTCCAATTTCACTCGTTTATAGTTCCATGATCCCGTGTCATCACATAGCCTATACCATGTCGATGCATCTCCCTTCAAAGATAAAGGGAAGACCTTCTTCTTAACAACATCGGGTATACCTGCAAGCTTAAATAATCCACAAACTTCATCCACATAGAGTAGATGTTCATCAGGATGCTTTGTTCCATCTCCGGTAAAAGTATTAGCGACCAGTTTTTCCATCATACCCGAAGTAACTTCAAAGGGAATATTTTCATGTTCAGTAGGTTCAGTAGGTTGGGGAGCAACTCTTTGCTCTACTGGTTGGGGTGAAGATACCCCGAACAAGCCCCTCAGAGGATTACTTTCCATAGTAACAAGTGACAGTAAATTTCAGCACGCTATATAAATTTTTCCTTACCAAATTTCACCTACCAAAGGCGCTTCACTCCCCGGCAACGCCGCCAGAAAAGAGTCTTGATGACCCACAAGTATAGGGGATCTATAGTAGTCCTTTCGATAAGTAAGAGTATCAAACCCAACGAGGAGCAGAAGGAAATGATAAGCGGTTTTCAGCAAGGTATTCTCTGCAAGTACTGAAATAAGTGGTAACACAAAGTTTTGTGATAAGATAAATTGTAACGAGCAACAAGTAACAAAAGTAAGTAAAGTGCAGCAAGGTGGTCCAATCCTTTTGTAGCAAAGGACAAGCCTGGACAAACTCTTATATAAGGAAAAGCGCTCCCGAGGACACATGTGAATATCATCAAGCTAGTTGTCATCACGTTCATATGATTCGCGTTCGGTACTTTGATAATTTCATATGTGGGTGGACCGGTGCTTGGGTGCTATTCTTACTTGAACAAGCATCACACTTATGATTAACCTCTATTGCAAGCATCCACAACTACAACAAAAGTATTAAGGTAAACCTAACCATAGCATGAAACATATGGATCCAAATCAGCCCCTTACGAAGCAACACATAAACTAGGGTTTAAGCTTCTGTCACTCTAGCAACCCATCATCTACTTATTACTTCCCAATGCCTTCCTCTAGGCCCAAATAATGGTGAAGTGTTATGTAGTCGACGCTCACATAACACCACTAGAGGCTAGACAACATACATCTTATCAAAATATCGAGCTAATACTAAATTCACATGACTACTAATAGCAAGACTTCTCCCATGTCCTCGTGAACAAACGTAACTACTCACAAAGCATATTCATGTTCATAATCAGAGGGGTAATAATATGCCTAAAGGATCTGAACATATGATCTTCCACCAGATAAACCAACTAGCATCAACTACAAGGAGTAATCAACACTACTAGCAACCTACTAGTACCAATCCCGGACTTGGAGACAAGAATTGAATACAAGAGATGAACTAGGGTTTTGAGAGGAGATGGTGCTGGTGAAGATGTTGATGGAGATTGCCCTCTCCTGATGAGAGGAGCGTTGGTGATGACGATGGCGATGATTTCCCCCTCTCGGAGGGAAGTGTCCCCGGCAGAACAGCTCTGCCGGAGCCCTAGATTGGTTACACCAAGGTTCCGCCTCGTGGCGGCGGAGTTTCGTCCCGAAAGGTTGCTTATGATTTTTTCCTTGACGAAAGACCTCATATAGCATAAGATGGCCATCGGAGAGCCAACAGGGAGCCCACGAGGTAGGGAGCGCGCCCTGGGGGGTAGGGCTCGCCCCCACCCTCGTGGACAGATGGGCCCCCCTCTGGTGAACTTCTTTCGCTGGATATTTTTTATTATTTCCCAAAATGACTTTCGTGGAGTTTCAGGACTTCTGGAGTTGTGCAGAATAGGTCTCTAATATTTGCTACTTTTCCAGCCCAGAATTCCAGCTGCCGACATTCTCCCTCCTTATGTAAACCTTGTAAAATAAGAGAGAATAGGCATAAGTATTGTAACATAACATGTAATAACAGCCCATAACGCAATAAATATCGATATAAAAGCATGACGCAAAATGGACGTATCATTTGCGTGCATCAATCGCTCCAAGGTTATAATTCCTTTCACCAGTGAGAGCGGTGTGAATGAGGCTCAAGTCTGGCGCACAAAGTATGCTACAGTCTTGCTTGGCTACAATGCATTTCCTGTTAAATAATGCAAAATACTGAATTGCGGGAAAGTGAATGCTCTTTGTTCTTCCTTGTCTCACTCCCCTATTTTCACCGTAAAAAGGCTAGTCAAGAAAGACTCATACTCAGCCATTGGTGGCTCATCAAGCGAACCCCAAAATGGAAGTTTGCAATGGTAAGCGAAGTTCTCTAGTGGAATAGTAAATGGATTATCATAAAGTATAAACGACACCCTAGACTCACGTGGAAAATATTTAAATCCTTTGACAAATGATTCAGTAAGAAATTGATGTTGTTCACACTTATCTTAAAGGTAGGGACCGAGACCGGCATTATGAACATATTGCTCAAATTCCTCCTTAATGCCCACACGCAACATATATTCATCACAAGGCCATAAGCATGTTTTGGTGGCGGCGTCTCGTGTGGAACTTTCACTTGGTTCAACATAAGACCGACGAGCAGAACTGTCACTAGAAGATGCCCCCGAGGATCGTCTCCTCGAAGAACTCCTTCCAAATAGATTCATCATGTCCGCGTACTATTTTTCCTACGAACAAAAATCTGAATTTTTAGTCCACAAAATTTTCCCAACAAAACTTCACAAAATGGATAGCAACTACTCATAGGGATACATAGAGGCCACAACAAGCATTCAAACTACTTAGAACACTAAGAATTCAACATGCAAGCTCATCTACAGCAGCACCAAGAGTAGCTAATTATTGAAAATATAAACCACTAAAACAAAAACTAATTGGACAAATGGTGGAGTCACATACCAAACAACAATCCCCCGAAACAGTTTCGAAAACGAAGCTTCGAGCAAAGAGATCGAAATCCACGGTTTGAGCTCAAGAACATGGGAGAGAGAGCAATGGGGATTTTTTTTCTGGAGGTAAGTGATGGTGTGGGCTAAAGAGATAAGTGAGGGGCCCCACGTGGGGACCACAACCCACCAGGGCGCGCCTGGGGGTCATGGCGTGCCCAGGTGGGTTGTGCCCACCTAGTGCACCTCCCTCTGGTATTATTTGCACCAAAAATTCAAAAAAAATCATATACAATTTTCAAGGCATTCTAGGCACTTTTATTTTTGGGTCATTTTTTATTGCATGGGAAATTCAAAAAATAGATAAAACATGGCATTTTATTTTATTCAACTAATAAAAACAGAAAACAAAAAGTAAGGACACAAGGTAGTGATTACTAAATTCGTCAACTTCATACCGCTCAAAAATGATTCATTAATAAGGTTGATCAGGTCTTATTAACAACCACTTTCGATTAGCACGAAACCGAATAACTTTCGTAAATCACTAAGTTACCTCAATGGGGATTTGGATGCTGTAAGGGCATATTTATCCCTTAGTTGTTTTGGTGATTGACGACAATGCTTTTGCGGACTATCGTGTGCATTGAGCATTTCAGACATATCATGAATAGGCACAAGACGATTTGGTGCCCCTCGAAGACTATTGAAGACTGCGTTTCTCTACGGTTCATTTCGGTGAATTTGAGTCATAGGAAAGCCGTACTATTAAGAGGGGGTCCGCGTTGGAAAGATTTGGGTGGAATCAACACGTACACGTCTGCTCCATTTTCAGCACCTCTCCTTTGGCTCTTTGGAGCATCCTCCGTTTCTCCGTGTCTTTGCAAAATGAAGGACTCCTACTGTTGCTGATCAGGGGCATCGGTAGTACTGCTCTTCCGAGCGGTAGTACCGGCCGTAGGCGCGGTAGTACCGCTCCTTGGGACCGGTAGTACCGTGGCCTCTGGCCAGGCTCAGCTGCTCGAGCGGCTGTAGGGGCGGATGTAATTTTTTACATCCACGCCCTACGCGGTAGTACCGCCCCATGGGCGCGGTAGTACCGTGAGCCCTAGCCTGGCACAGCAACATGAGCGGAAGTAGGGGCGGATGCAATTTTTTATATCCGCGCTCTACGCGGTAGTACCGCTTGCCAGGTGCGGTAGTACAGTGTCGAATTTTTGCATGGATCAAACTCAGCGGAAGTTGCTACGGATGTATTTTTATATGTCCGTGCCTTCTCAGTCTAGACCAACCCTGCCTTGCGGTAGTACCTCAAGGGGGTGCGGTAGTACCGCTCCAGGGTTCTAACGCCCTTGCCACAGGCTGGTCTAGCTCCTGCTACGCCAGCGGTAGTACCGCAGTAACCTGCGGTAGTACCGTGGTCTCGTGCGGTAGTACCGCTTGCAAGGTGCGGTAGTACCACTCGTCGTGTGCTGAGTTAGTGGATAACGGTTGGATTTGTTCTTGCACTATATAAGGGAAGTCTTCTTCTCCGAGTTGACTATTATCTTCCATCCCCAAGCTCCATTGTTGCTCTAAGCTCCATTTTCGCCCGATCTCTCTCCCTAGCCAATCAAACTTGTTGTTTCTTTAGGGATTGGTTGAGAAGGCCCCGATCTACACTTCCACCAAGATAAATTTCATTCCCCCCACCAATCCCTTGCGGATCTTGTTACTCTTGGGTGTTTGAGCACCCTAGACGGTTGAGGTCACCGCGGAGCCATATTCCATTGTGGTGAAGCTTCATGGTGTCATTGGGAGCCTCCAATTAAGTTGTGAAGATTGTCCAACCTTGTTTGTAAAGGCACGGTCGCCGCCTCCAAGGGCACCAATAGTGGAATCACGGCATCTCGCATTGTGTGAGGGCGTGAGGAGAATATGGTGGCCCTAGTGGCTTCTTGGGGAGCATTGTGCCTCCACACCGCTCCAACAGAGACGTACTTCCCCTAAAAAGGAAGGAACTTCGGTAACACATCCTCGTCTTCACCAGCTCCACTCTTGGTTATCTCATGCCTTTACTTGTGCAAGCTTATTTGTGTTATATCCCTTGCTTGATTGTGTGCTTGTTGTTGTTGCATCATATAGGTTGCTCACCTAGTTGCATATCTAGACAACCTACTTCGATGCAAAGTTTAAATTGGTAAAGAAAAGCTAAAAATTGCTAGTTGCCTATTCACCCCCCCCCCTCTAGTCAACTATATCGATCCTCTCAAATTGTATCAAAGCCTCGTCTCTTTATTAAGGACTTTGCCGTCTGAAGAGTATGGTTGACACTGTAGACGGTGGGTCGGAGCACTCTGGTTTGAATCCGTTCTTGTCTACGGCCGATGGGGAAAACACGGTCTCCCGTGAGGAGTTCAATGTGGTTTTAGACACATTGAAAAACTCATGACGACCGAGGTCAAAGGTATGTTTAAGAACTTTCTTGATGGTCTCAAATTATCCACCGCACCATTGGAAGTGGGGGATCCCACTGACAAGGTGTCGGATGCTAACTCCAACAAGGGGGAAGCTACTAGTGAGAAAGTTCCTTTGTCTAGTGGTAAAAATGGTACTGGCATCTTTGCCCATGTGGAACCACCTCCTACTTATGGAGGATCTATTCCCTCCACTCATTTAAATCATGCCAGCCCTCCTCCTAAGATTGTGAAAAATGAGGATTTTGATGCTTGGGTATATTGCTTTAAACGTCATTTAAACCATGTTAATACTAACCTTTGGAGAATCATTGAGCAAGGTTTTTATCCGCATGACCCAATCAACTTCACCCCTAGAGAAGCCGCAGATCATCAATTCAACGAGAATGCTCTCTTCATCATCCAAGATGCAATTCCATCCGAAGATCTTGCACATCTCTGGCCTTTCACCATGGCCAAGGAAGCATGGCACCATGTTGTTTCCCTTTACAAGGGAAGCACAAGCATTCAATGCTCCAACTATGAAGTGGTGCAAGATGAGGCCGATGAGTTTGCAATGAATGAAGACGAAGAACCTCGTGAGCTGTACCGGAGGTTAACCACTCTTGCGGTCTCACTCTGAGATCATGGGAGCAAGGATACATATGACAATTGGATGAAGCGCAAGTTCCTCAAGGCCATGATGCCTTATAACAAGGCCATTGTCGGTGTCAAAACCAGCGGATCTCGGGTAGGGGGTCCCGAACTGTGCGTCTAGGCGGATGGTAACAGGAGACAAGGGACACGATGTTTTTACCCAGGTTCGGGCCCTCTCGATGGAGGTAAAACCCTACTCCTGCTTGATTAATATTGATGATATGGGTAGTACAAGAGTAGATCTACCACGAGATCAGAGAGGCTAAACCCTAGAAGCTAGCCTATGGTATGATTGTTGTTCGTCCTACGTACTAAAACCCTCCGGTTTATATAGGCACCAAAGAGGGTTAGGGTTACACAGAGTCGGTTACAATGGTAGGAGATCTACATATCCGTATCGCCAAGCTTGCCTTCCACGCCAAGGAAAGTCCCATCCGGACACGGGACGAAGTCTTCAATCTTGTATCTTCATAGTCCAGGAGTCCGGACAAAGGTCATAGTTCGGCTATCCGGACACCCCCTAATCCAGGACTCCCTCAGTAGCCCCTGAACCAGGCTTCAATGACGACGAGTCCGATGCGCACATTGTCTTCGGCATTGCAAGGCGGGTTCCTTATCCGAATTCTTCATAGAAGATTTTGAACACAAGGATAGTGTCCGGCTCTGCAAAATAAGTTCCACATACCACCGTAGAGAGAATACTATTTACAAACTCAATCTGCTGATGTATTCCGCAGCGTGACATCACACCACGACCAAGCCTTTATTCGAATCATTTTTATTGTCCCACCTCAGCGCGTTTAGCGAGGCGGTTTCCTTGGCACGTCTTGTCAAAGCAGAGATCGTGTCCCCTTATTCCGGGATTCTCATCAATACGGGCGTGGGTAACCCAACCGCACCATTGATTACGGCGCTTGGGAGATAAGCGAGTTTTATCGAGGCGGTGGGGACGATAGCTTTGTCCGTCCATATAAGGGGATAATGATCCACTTTTTTACACACGCCTTCTTCCTCCTTTGCTTATCCATTTCCGCAAGACTCGAGCTCCATCACGCAAGTCCGCACATCCCACCTCAACCTTCTCCAACTATGTCCGGAGCGGAGGCAGTGGATGGCCTCCTCCGCCACGGAGGGCACATCAAAAGCTGCGGAAGGCGGATACTTGTCCGACGACATCGCAGATCGGCTCCCCGACAAGGGCAGCTCATCCCCACCCCTGTGCCCCATGAGAGGGTGGTGTTCTCCCCACTTCGTCCGCGGACTAGGGTTCTACTACGGCCTAGATTTCCACGATCTGGCCCCGAATTTCATCCTCAACATCTCGGCTCATCATCGTGGGTAAGTAGGCCTTCCTATGCATACAGCCCCACTTCGCTTATGGTTGAAGACCTTCAATGTCAAGCCAAGGTAGTGGGCGGCCGCCAAGCGGAGTGCGGAGGTGCCATGGTGGGCAAGATGGCCAACGTCCTATGGCTCGAGGGTTCCTTCGTGGAGACCATAAAGGGGTGGCAATCGGGGTGGTTCTACATCACCGAGCCGCGCGACTCTAAATGGGCGGCGGCCCCAATTCGATCCGGCTTCCCTACACGGCTCACCTCATGGAAAGAGACGGCCCGACGTGGGGTAATTCGGAAGAGCTGACCGGACTCCAAACCTGCGTCCGAAACCTGGTGGACAAGAAGCTCAAGCTTGTCAACATAGTCCAGGTTTTGCTCATCCACCGGATCCTCCCATGCCACCAACGGGCCTTCAACTTGTGGGAGTTTGATCCGGCACAACACCAAACCTTGAGCCGGCTCTTCGACACTACGTACGAAGATGCCTGGAGGGTGCTGTTCAAGGGCGCCGAGGCTCCCGCATCCGCTACCGAAGATCGCGGATTTAGCTTGCGGCATCAAGCCAGCGAGGTAAGCTACTTTACCCTTTACGGGACTCTTTTTTCATAGTTTGACTCTATGTGGGATCTAAAACTCCCTCACCTTTGACATGACTGGCAGAAGACGTCCGGACAGGTTGACTGTCCGGCTCCCTTGCCAGAAGACCCAGCGGACGCCCGATTGACGGCGCTGCTGGTTCCGGCACCTTACATGGTGCCGGAGAAGAAGGCCAAGAAGAAGGCCACGTGGACTCGAAGGAGTTCCCGGCGCCAGGTGTTGTCGGACTCATCGTCGGATGACTCCGAGGCGGACTCCTCCCGCGAAGACGAGGAGGAGGAAAAAGAGGCCTCTCCCGGGGGAGAGAGAAAAAGGAAGGCCGCCTAACCGGGAGGCCGGAGGGTCCAAGAAGGGAAGGACCCTTCCTCCGGACTACACCACCAACGCCGACGACGGCGAAGAGAAGTGGCCGCCAAGGACCAAGCCCCTGGCAAAATCGTAAGTGTCTGGACTCCAGAATAACTCATGGCGTTCCATTTGTCGCACAGCATCTCCTAACGCCGGATATAACCATGCAGCCCGCCCAAGGACGGGCTCGACGCTTCGTCGAGCGGCTCCCTGGATTCGTCGGATGTGAATAGTACCTCACTTCCGACCACCTCGTCTCCTCCCGCCGCGGATGACACCGAGGTGGAGTCCCAAAAGGGGCCCAGCCAGGAGGAGGTGGCCCTGGAGGCGCCGCAAGGCGACCTCCCGGACTCCGGGCGCAAAGGGATAAAACCTCAAGGGCT
The DNA here is from genome assembly GCA_021605205.1 of Aegilops longissima. Classification (NCBI taxonomy): domain Eukaryota; kingdom Viridiplantae; phylum Streptophyta; class Magnoliopsida; order Poales; family Poaceae; genus Aegilops; species Aegilops longissima. Next base: position 413,594,374 of record CM038679.1, read on the forward strand.
TCAAGTCCGCCCTGTGCGGACTCCGTCTGGAACCTTCAGTGGTTCCGGAGTCCGGCAGGCGACCCCTTCGTAAGAAGGGAAAGACTGCGACGCCGGTGACCTCCGTCCAACCAGAGGCACCGGATGATTTGATGGAGGCGCTTAACGGCGCTTCCATCGACGAGGAGAACCGCACTGTTATGAGTGTGGTGATCCAGAAAGTTCAGTCCGCCAAGAGCGGGCTGATCAAGCTTATGCCGATCTTCTAACAAAGCTTTGAGGTATGTATTTAAGATATGTAAAAATATTACCGCATAGACAGTAGCCCCTGATGCTCAGTTTGGTGTTCGGAAAGAAAACGCCGGACTGAGGATCTAAAAGATATACGCAGGAGTCTAACATAAGTATGTTAACATGGGAATGTAGGCTGCGCTGCTGACCTCTGCCGCACTGACTGCGGAGGTTGATGCATTGAAGCAGAGCCTCGAGCGGTCCGAGAACGAGCTCGGACTTGCCAAAAAGCAGCTCGAGGACAAGGAAGGTAAGTAATACCTTATGGGAGTATTTAAAAGATGTAGTTGCAAAAGATGACAGGAATAACGTGAATACTGCAGGGGCCATGAACGAGGTGGCGACCCTGAAGGAAGCGATGTCTAAGGCCGAAAGCAATGCGGCCGCGGAGCACACCGAGCAAGAGAAGCAGGAGGCGCGGGTGGCGGAGGTGTGGCAAGAGCTCTAGGCTCTCGTGGAAAAACACGAGAGTTTGGAGCGTGACTCAAAGACTTGAGAGTCCGAGCTCGCCTCGGCCCTTGAGAGCGCCAAAGCCGCTAAGGCCGAAGCCCAAAAAGCCCTCCAGGAAATTGAGGCGATGGAGAAGATAGCGGCGGGTAAGGCATTCTATATGCAAAGCTAGCATGTGAAAGTGAATTATCTGTTACTTACCCAAATCCGGAGCTCTCCAGGAGCATTCACAGATCTGCCCTGCAGTGTGTCCGATGCTGCCGCATTCTACCGAGCCGGGGAGGGAAGCTCGACAGAGAAGGTGTTCTGGTCTCAGTATGCTAAGGCCGGACACCCGGTGCCCTTAAGCGGCTAGTTGAAGCAGCTGGTCGAGCTCCATAACGTGGCCGAACAGGCCATGAGGGGCCTCATAGTTCGGCTGTGGCCTAAGGAAGCCATGCCTGGGAGCTACTTCGGGCTGGTGAGGCAGCTGGTGGACGCCTGTCCATGGGTTGAAGTCGTCAAGCGCTTCGTCTGCATCGAAGGTGCCCGTAGGGCCCTTGCCCGTGCTAAGGTGCACTGGGGCAAGATGGACGCTGAGAAGCTTCTGACGGACGTGAAGGAAATATGCCCTAGAGGCAATAATAAAGTTATTATTTATTTCCTTATATCATGATAAATGTTTATTATTCATGCTAGAATTGTATTAACCGGAAACATAATACATGTGTGAATACATAAAACAGAATGTCACTAGTATGCCTCTACTTGACTAGCTTGTTAATTGAAGATGGTTATGTTTCCTAACCATAGACATGAGTTGTCATTTGATTAACGGGATCACATCATTAGGAGAATGATGTGATTGACTTGACCCATTCCGTTAGCTTAGCACTTGATCGTTTAGTATGTTGCTCTTGCTTTCTTCATGACTTATACAAAGTTCCTGCAACTATGAGATTATGCAACTCTGTTTACGGAGGAACACTTTGTGTGCTACCAAACATCACAACGAATCGGGTGATTATAAAGGTACTCTACAGGTGTCTCCAAAAGTATATGTTGAGTTGGCATAATTCGAGATTAGGTTTTGTCACTCCGATTGTCGGAGAGGTATCTCTGGGCCTTCTCGGTAATACTCATCACCTAAGCCTTGCAAGCATTGTAACTAATGAGTTAGTTATGAAATGATGTATTACTGAGCGAGTAAAGAGACTTGCCGTAACGAGATTGAACTAGGTATTGATACCGACGATCGAATCTCGGGCAAGTAACATACCGATGACAAAGGGAACAACGATGTTGTTATGCGGTTTGACCGATAAAGATCTTCAGAGAAAATGTAGGAACCAATATGAACATCCAGGTTCCACTATTGGTTATTGACCGAGAATAGTTCTAGGTCATGTCTACATAGTTCTCGAACCCGTAGGGTCCGCACGCTTAACGTTACGATGACAATTTTATGAGTATTGATGTACGAAGTTTGTTCGAGTCCCGGATGTGATCACGGACATGACGAGGAGTCTCAAATGGTCGAGACATAAAGATTGATATATTGGAAGCCTATGTTTGACTTCGAATAGTTCGGGTGAAATCGGATTTTACTGGAACACCGGGGTTACGGAACCTCCCGGGGTTAATGGGCCTTAGTGGGCCATGAGGGAGAAGAGGAGGGCGGCCGGGGCAGGCCGCGCCCTCCCCTAGTCCGAATAGGACAAGAGAGGGGGGGCGCCTCCCTCTTTCCCTCCCCCAAGTCCTAATCCAACTAGGAAAGGGGGAGTCCTACTCGGTGGGAGTAGAACTCCTCCGCGCGCCTCCTCCTAGGGCCGGCCGCACCCCTTGCTCCTTTATATACGGGGCGGGGGCACCCCATGACACACAAGTTGATCTATGGATCGTTCCTTAGCTGCAGCGGTGCCCCTCTCCACCATATTCCACTTCGGTCATATCGTCATGAGCTTAGGCGAAGCCTGCGCCGGTGGAGCATCATCATCGCCACCACGCGTCGTCTTGCCGACGGAACTCATCCCGACAATTTGCTGGATCGAGTCCGGGATCGCCATCGAGCTGAACGTGTGCTGAACTCGGAGGTGCCGAGCGTTCGGTACTTGGATCGGTCGGATCGTGAAGACATACGACTACATCAACCGCATTGTTATAACGCTTCCGCTTACGGTCTACGAGGGTACGTGGACATACACTCTCCCCTCTCGTTGCTATGCAATCACCATGATCTTGCGTGTGCGTAGGAATTTTTTTGAAATTACTACGTTCCCCAATAGTGGTATCCGAGCCAGGTTTTATGCGTTGATGTCATATGCACGAGTAGAACACAAGTGAGTTGTGGGCGATATAAGTCATACTGCTTACCAGGATGTCATACTTTGGTTCAGCGGTATTGTGAGATGAAGCGGCCCGGACCGACATTACGCGTACGCTTACGCGAGACTGGTTTCACCGCTTGAGCACTTGTTGCTTAAAGGTGACCGGCGGGTGTCTGCTTTCTCTCACTTTAGTTGAACTGAGTGTGGCTACGCCCGGTCCTTGCGAAGGTTAAAACAGCACCAACTTGACAAACTATCGCTGTGGTTTTGATGCGAGGTAAGAACGGTTCTTGCTCAGCCCGTAGCAGCCACGTAAAACTTGCAACAACAAAGTAGAGGACGCCTAACTTGTTTTTGCAGGGCATGTTGTGATGTGATATGGTCAAGACGTGATGCTATATTTTATTGTATGAGATGATCATGTTTTGTAACCAAGTTATCGGCAATCGGCAGGAGCCATATGGTTGTCGCTATTGTATGAAATGCAACGCCATGTAATTGCTTTACTTTATCACTAAGCGGTAGCAATAGTCGTAGAAGCAATAGTTGGCGAGACGAAAACAATGCTACGATGGAGATCAAGGTGTTGCGCCGGTGACGATGGTGATCATGACGGTGCTTCGGAGATGGAGATCACAAGCACAAGATGATGATGGCCATATCATATCACTTATATTGATTGCATGTGATGTTTATCCTTTATGCATCTTATTTTGCTTTGATTGACGGTAGAGTTATAAGATGATCTCTCACTAAAAATTATCAAGAATTGTTCTCCCTGAGTATGCACCGTTGCTAAAAGTTCGTAGTGCCCAGACACCACGTGATGATCGGGTGTGATAAGCTCTACGTCCATCTACAACGGGTGCAATCCAGTTTTGCACATGCGGAATACTCAGGTTAAACTTGACGAGCCTAGCATATGCAGATATGGCCTCGGAACACGAAGACCGAAAGGTCGAGCGTGAATCATATAGTAGATATGATCAACATAGTGATGTTCACCATTGAAAACTACTCCATCTCACGTGATGATCGGTTATGGTTTAGTTGATTTGGATCACGTGATCACTTGGATGACTAGAGAGATGTCTGTCTAAGTGGGAGTTCTTAAGTAATATGATTAATTGAACTTAAAATTATCATGAACTTAGCACCGATAGTATTTTGCTTATCTATGTTTGTTGTAGATAGATGGCTCGTCTTTGTTGTTCCGTTGAATTTTAATGCGTTCCTTGAGAAAGCAAAGTTGAAAGATGATGGTAGCAATTACTAGGACTAGGTCCGAATTTGAGGATTATCCTCATTGCTGCATGTAAGAATTACGCCCCGAAGCACCGCTGGGTGCCAGCCTGCTGTAGAGCAACGCCGAAGTTGTGAACGTCTGGCGAGCAAAGTTGATGACTACTCCATAGTTCAAGTGTGCCATGCTTTACGGCTTAGAACGGGTCTTCAACGACGTTTTGAACGTCATGGGGCATATGAGATGTTCCAGGAGTTGAAGTTAATATTTCAAGCAAATGCCCGGATTGAGAGATATGAAGTCTCCAATAAGTTCTATAGCTGCAAGATGGAGGAGAATAGTTCGTCGGTGAGCACATACTCAAAATGTCCGGGTATAATAATCACTTGATTCAACCTGGGAGTTAATCTTCCGGATGATAGTGTCATTGAAAGAATTCTCCAATCACGCCACCAAGCTACAAGAGCTTCGTGATGAACTATAATATGCAAGGGATGAACAAGACACTTCCCGAGCTCTTCGCAATGCTAAAAGCTGCGGAGGTAGAAATCAAGAAGGAGCATCAAGTGTTGATGGTCAACAAGACCACTAGTTTCAAGAAAAGGGCAAAGGAAAGAAGAAGGGAACTTTAAGAAGAACAGCAAGCAAGTTGCTGCTCAAGAAAAGAAACCCAAGTCTGGACCTAAGCTCGAAACCGAGTGCTTCTACCGCAAGCAAGCTGGTCATCGAAGCGGAATTGCCCCAAGTATTTGGCGGATAAGAAGGATGGCAAGGTGAACAAAGGTATATGTGATATACATGTTATTGATGTGTACCTTACTAGAGCTCGTAGTAGCACTGGTATTTGATATGGTTCATTGCTAATATTTGCAACTCAAGCAGGACTACGGAATAAGCGAGCACCGCAAAGGACGAGGTGACGATCTGGCGTGGGAAACGGTTCCAAAGTCAATGTGATCGCTGTCGGCACGCTACCTCTACATCTACCTTCGGATTAGTTTTAGACCTAAATAATTGTTATTTGGTGCCGCGTTGAGCATGAACATTATATCTGGATCTTGTTTAATGCGAGACGGTTATTCATTTAAATCGAGAATAATGGTTGTTCTATTTATATGAGTAATATCTTTTATGGTCATGCACCCTTGAAGAGTGGTCTATTCTTGTTGAATCTCGGAAGTAGTGATACACATATTCATAATGTCGAAGCCAAAAGATGCAGAGTTGATAATGATAGTGCAACTTATTTGTGGCATCGCCGCTTAGGTCATATCGTGTAAACGATGAAGAAACTCCATATAGATGGACTTTTGGAATCACTTGATTATGAATCACTTGGTACTTGTAACCGTGCCTCATGGGCAAGATGACTAAAACACCGTTCTCCGTTGTATGGAGAGAGCAACAGATTTGTTGGAAATCATACATACAGATGTATGTGGTCCGATGAATGTTGAAGCTCGTGGCGGATATCGTTATTTTCTCACCTTCACAGATGATTTAAGCAGATACGGGTATATCTACTTGATGAAACATAAATCTGAAACATTTGAAAAGTTCAAAGAATTTCAGAGTGAAGTTGAAAATCATCGTAACAAGAAAATAAAGTTTCTACGATCTGATCGTGGAGGAGAATATTTGAGTTACGAGTTTGGTCTACATTTGAAGCAATGCGGAATAGTTTCGCAACTCACGCCACCTGGAACACCACAGCGTAATGGTGTGTCCGAACGTCGTAATCGTACTTTACTAGATATGGTGCGATCTATGATGTCTATTTCCGATTTACCGCTATCGTTTTGGGGTTATGCTTTAGAGACGGCCGCATTCACGCTAAATAGGACACCATCAAAATCCGCTGAGACGACACCTTATGAACTATGGTTTGGCAAGAAACCAAAGTTGTCGTTTTCGAAAGTTTGGGGTTGCGATGCTTATGTGAAAAGCTTCAACCTGATAAGCTTGAACCCAAATCGAAAAATGTGTATTCATAGGATACCCAAAGGAGACAATTGGGTATACCTTCTATCACAGATCCGAAGGCAAAACATTCGTTGTTAAGAATGGATCCTTTCTAGAGAAGGAGTTTCTCTCGAAAGAAGTGAGTGGGAGGAAAGTAGAACTTGATGAGGTAACAGTACCAGCTCCCTTATTGAAAGTAGTTCATCACGAAATCGGTTTCGTGACACCTACACCAGATTAGCGAGGAAGTTAATGATAATGATCATGAAACTTCAGATCAAGTTGTTCTTGAACTTCATAGATCAACCAGAATAAAATCCGCACTGAGTGGTACGGTAATCCTATTCGGAAGTCATGCTACTAGATCATGGTGAACCTACGAACTATGAAGAAGCGATGGTGAGCCCAGATTCATAAAATGGCTTGAAGCCATGAAATCTGAGATGGGATCCATGTATGAGAACAAAGTATGGACTTTGGTTGACTTGCTCGATGATCGGTAAGCAATAGAAAATAAATGGATTTTCAAGAAGAAGACCGACGCCGACGGTAATGTTATGTTTATAAAGCTTGACTTGTTGCAAAAGGTTTTCGACAAGTTCAAGGAGTTGACTACGATGAGACCTTCTCACCAGAAGCGATGCTTAAGTCTGTCCGAATCATGTTAGCAATCGCCGCATTTTATGATTATGAAATATGGCGATGGATGTCAAAACCGCATTTCTGAATGGATTTCGGAAGAAGAGTTGTATATGATGCAACCGAAGGTTTTGTCGATCCTAAGGAGCTAACAAAGTGTGCAAGCTCCAACGATCAATCTATGGTCCGTGCAAGCCTCTCGGAGTTGGAATAAACGCTTTGATAGTGTGATCAAAGCATATGGTTTTATCTGACTTTTGGAGAAGCCTGTATTTACAAGAAAGTGAGTGGGAGCTCAGTAGCATTTCTAATATTATATGTGGACGACATATTGTTAATTGGAAATGATATAGAATTTCTGGATAGCATAAAAGGATACTTGAATAAAAGTTTTTCAATGAAGGACCTCGGTGAAGCTGCTTACATATTGGGCATCAAGATCTATAGAGATAGATCAAGACGCTTAATTGACTTTCACAATGCACATACCTTGATAAAGTCTTGAAAAGGTTCAATATGGATCAGGCAAAGAAAGGGTTCTTGCTCTGTATTACAAGGTGTAAGATTGAGTCGACTCAATGCCCCACCACCGCAGAAGATAGAGGAAAATGAAAGGAGTTCCTATGCTTCAGCCATAGGCTCTATCATGTATGCAATGCTGTGTACAGACCTGATGTGTGCCTTGCTATTAGCAGTGGAGGTACCAAAGTAATCCAGAGTGGATCATTGGACAGCGGTCAAGAATATCCTGAAATACCGAAAAGGACTAAGGATATGTTTCTCGCTTATGGAGGTGACAAAGAGCTTGTTGTAAAGGGTTACGTCGATGCAAGCTTTGACACTGATCCGGATGATTCTAAATCGCAAACCGGATACATATTTTTATTAAACGATGGAGCTGTAAGATGGTGCAGTTCCAAACAAAGCGTCGTGGCGGGATCTACATGTGAAGCGGAGTACATAGCTGCTTCGAAGCAGCAAATGAAGGAGTCTCGGATGAAGGAGTTCATTTCCGATCTAGGTGTTATACCTAGTGCATCGGGACCAATGAAGATCTTCCGTGACAATCTTGGTGCAATTGCCTTGGCAAAGGAATCCAGATTTCACAAGAGGACCAAGCACATCAAGAGACGCCTCAATTCCATTGGGACCAAGTCCAAGTGGGAGACATAGAGATTTGCAAGATACATACGGATCTGAATGTTGCAGACCCGCTGACTAAGCCTCTCTCACGAGCAAAACATGATCAGCACCAAGACTCCATGGGTGTGAGAATCATTTTGTGTAATCTAGATTATTGACTCTAGTGCAAGTGGGAGGCTCAAGGAAATATGCCCTAGAGGCAATAATAAAGTTATTATTTATTTCCTTATATCATGATAAATGTTTATTATTCATGCTAGAATTGTATTAACCGGAAACATAATACATGTGTGAATACATAAACAGAATGTCACTAGTATGCCTCTACTTGACTAGCTTGTTAATCAAGATGGTTATGTTTCCTAACCATAGACATGAGTTGTCATTTGATTAACGGGATCACATCATTAGGAGAATGATGTGATTGACTTGACCCATTCCGTTAGCTTAGCACTTGATCGCTTAGTATGTTGCTATTGCTTTCTTCATGACTTATACAAAGTTCCTACAACTATGAGATTATGCAACTCTGGTTTATCGGAGGAACACTTTGTGTGCTACCAAACGTCACAACGAATCGGGTGATTATAAAGGTACTCTCTGGTGTCTCCAAAAGTATATGTTGAGTTGGCATAATTCGAGATTAGGTTTTGTCACTCCGATTGTCGGAGAGGTATCTCTCGGCCTTCTCGGTAATACTCATCACCTAAGCCTTGCAAGCATTGTAACTAATGAGTTAGTTATGAAATGATGTATTACAGAGCGAGTAAAGAGACTTGCGGTAACGAGATTGAACTAGGTATTGGATACCGACGATCGAATCTCGGGCAAGTAAGATACCGATGACAAAGGAACAACGATGTTGTTATGCGGTTTGACCGATAAAGATCTTCAGAGAAAATGTAGGAACCAATATGAACATCCAGGTTCCACTATTGGTTATTGACCGAGAATAGTTCTAGGTCATGTCTACATAGTTCTCGAACCCGTAGGGTCCGCACGCTTAACGTTACGATGACAATTTTATGAGTATTGATGTACCGAAGTTTGTTCGGAGTCCCGGATGTGATCACGGACATGACGAGGAGTCTCAAATGGTCGAGACATAAAGATTGATATATTGGAAGCCTATGTTTGGACTCGAATAGTTCGGGTGAAATCGGATTTTACCGAACACCGGGTTACGGAACCCTCCCGGGGTTAATGGGCCTTAGTGGGCCATGAGGGAGAAGAGGAGGGCCGGCCAGGGCAGGCCGCCGCCTCCCCTAGTCCGAATAGGACAGCAGAGGGGCGGCGCCTCCCTCTTTCCCTCCCCCAAGTCCTAATCCAACTAGGAAAGGGGGGAGTCCTACTCGGTGGGAGTAGGACTCCTCCGCCGCCTCCTAGGGCCGGCCGCACCCCCTTGCTCCTTTATATACGGGCAGGGGGGCACCCCATGACACACAAGTTGATCTACGGATCGTTCAGCCGTGTGCGGTGCCCCTCCACCATATTCCACTTCGGTCATATCGTCATGAGCTTAGGCAAAGCCCTGCGCGGTGGAGCATCATCATCGTCACCACGCCGTCAGGTCGACGGAACTCATCCCCGACACTTTGCTGGATCGAGTCCGGGATCGCCATCGAGCTGAACGTGTGCTAAACTCGGAGGTGCCGTGCGTTCGTACTTGGATCGGTTGGATCGTGAAGACGACGACTACATCAACCGCGTTGTTATAACGCTTCCGCTTACGGTCTACGAGGGTACGTGGACATACACTCTCCCCTCTCGTTGATATGCCGTCACCATGATCTTGCGTGTGCGTGGGATTTTTTTTGAAATTACTACGTTCCCCAACAGGACGGACCACCATCGGGCAAGGAGCATCGCAAGCCTGAAATGTATTATGAGGGCGTCCTAAAGGGTGCCCGCCTTATAGCGGGTGAATGCTCCAAAGATGTAATTTTTGAGTAGACTCGCATTTGTTATCCTATACGCTGAAAACTTGTTCATATGCGCTAAGCAACACTTTTGAATTTAAAATATTACCTTCTGCGCGGCCGTGTATTAAATTTGAGAGATGGCGAGTCTTCGGCTTCAGCCCCCATGCCACGAGTGCTGGGGTGTTCGGGATAAACTTGAGCGCTCTTGTTCCCATTCTTGGGTCCTTCGAGGGAGGCGCTCAACGCAACGAACAAGGCAATCGGACTATAATGCTTGAACACTCTCACTTAGCCATAGAATTCTATAATTTGAAATTTCGGCGAAGTCCCTGGTATTCAGAAGACCGAGTTCGTGGCGCTATCCACGCCTAGGCCGAACAATGCCGACTCCTCGCTCTAAGCGGCATAAGTCTTTAGGGACTCGAAAACCTCTCGAACAGCGACCGGCTCTCGCCCTATCATGACGGTCAGTTTTAACTTTCTCCACTGAGGTGCTTAACCCAGCTCAACCGGGGCACAATCGCAGTGGTTCTCCCAGCGCTACCTTAGCCGATATAACGGAACATAAGGTACCAAAACATGGGAGCCGGGCAAACCCAACTGTTGACCCAAGACATGATTCAGAGCCGATGCATATAATGCTATAAGTTCGGGGTGCCGCACTTGTGAAAGTGTTCGGACTTATCACACCATGTTGTGGGGTACTTAAGCCCCTGGTGTATTGCCCGTACCAAAGTGTACGGTTGCACAATGTCATAAATGAACATATATATATATATATATAGAAAAAAGGGAATTCAACAATAGGCAGAAGCTATGTATTGTTTTATTCAAAAGGGCTGTAGTAAGAGCAGAACGATACAAATAGTGCGATAAGCAAGGGACGGGACTTTTTAACATGTCCCCCTCCAGGGGTAAGCTGCGGGATGGTATGTAAAACAGGTATACTGCTCGTAATAGAGACCACTGGACACTCGATGTAGCTTTCGCTTCCTGGCTGTTGCATCGTGTGTTGGCGATTCTATCACGGACAGGCTTCGTGAGAACGGAGTCCTGAAAGTAAAAAAAAAGAAGAAAAGAAAAAATGACACAATCGGGAGCCCTGGGTACGGTTGAGCCGCATTCTGGGCATGCCGTGGTCGTGCCCCTTCCCCTATGCCCATGGTATTTCCAGAGCGTAATTATCTACGCGTAGTACTGGTTTCGCAATTTCGCGAGGGCTGGGGTTTGGGCCGCATTGCTATGCGTGCTCGGAACGTGCCAGGCGGTCTTGTTGTAGGTTACTCCGGGCGCGCTTGACGGTGTCCGGACGTTTAACAGCCGGACTCGAGAATTGCCATAAGAGGCTGCTTTGTACTTCCGCCGAGAGGGCCGCCGTATGCTCCTCCGTCCGGTGAGAGCGTTCGGTGTTTCCATTGACCGTAATGACTCCTCGAGGACCTGGCATCTTGAGCTTGAGATATGAAAGCGGCACCGCATGGAACTTTGCAAATGCGGTTCGTCCGGCAGTGTGTGATAGCCGCCATGAACGGGACTATGTCAAGATTAACTCCTCGCTTCGGAAGTTATCCGGGATCCAAGACCACTTCAAGTGTAATCGAGCTGTGCAGTTGGCCTCCACACTGGTATGACACCTTTAAAGGTCGTCTTTGTGGGTTTAATCCTTGATGGGTCTATGCCCATTTTGCGACCGTATCCCGATAAAGCAGGTTCAGTTCTTGCCGCCATCCATTAGGACTCTAGTGAGATGAAATTCGTCAATGATTGGGTCTAGAACCAATGCGCGAATCCGCCATGGCGGATGCTAGTGGGGTGGTCCTTCGATCAAAAGTGATCGGGCGGGAAGACCACGGGTTGAACTTTGGGGCGATCGCTCCATCGCATATACGTCCCTTAGTGCACGCTTCCGCTCCCTTTTGGGTATGTGGGTTGCATATATCATGTTCACCGTCCGCACTTATGGGGAAGCCCTTCGTCCTCTATTGTTCGGGCGCCGGGCTCCTCCTCGTCATTGCTATGCAGCCCTTGTCATTGTTTTCGCATTTAACTTTCCTGCTCGCTTGAACACCCAACAATCCTGTTGGTGTGATTGGCTGGCTTTTCGAGGGTGCCATGTATCTCGCATGAGCGATCGAGTATTCGGTCCAAATTGGACGGGCCCGGATTATTTCTTTTAAATGGTTTTTCCGCTGACGGGTTTAGAGCCTCTGAATCCGCATTGACCGCCGTATCTCAAAGATTATCGCCGTTAACGCGGCGCTTGTGCTTGTTGCGACATGACCCGCCATCGCTGTCCTTGGTATCCGAATTACTGTGGCTCTTGGTCATGTTGCTACTACGAAGCTAGCCAGCTGTCCTCTCCGCGCAAAAGCGGGTCATGAGTGTTGTGAGGGCTGCCATGGATTTGGCTTTTCTGTCCTAGGTGCCGGGCAAGCCACTCATCGCGGATGTTGTGTTTGAAGGCTGCAAGGGCCTCTGATCCGGACGGTCGGCGATTTGATTTTTCTTGGTTAGGAACCGTGTCGAGAATTATCCGCCGATTCCTCCGGCTGCTGAATTATGTGGCTTAGGTCATCGGCGTCTGGTGGTCGCACATATGTGCCCTGGAATTTGTCCAGGAATGCGGCTTCCAGGTCTTCCCAACAACCAATTGACTCTGCTGGCAAGCTGTTAAGCCAATGTCGGGCTGGTCCTTTAAGCTTGAGTGGGAGGTATTTGATGGCGTGTAGATCATCACCGCGGGCCATGTGGATGTGAAGGAGATAGTCCTCGATCCAAACCACAGGATCTGTTGTGCCATCGTATGATTCAATGTTTACGGGTTTAAAACCCTCAGGGATTTGATGATCCATCACTTCATCCGTGAAGCATAGTGGGTGTGCGGCGCCTCTGTATTGGGCTATATCACGACGCAGCTCAAATGAGCTTTGTCTACTGTGTTCGGCCTGGCCGGAGTTTCCATACCCGGCGTGACGGTTATCGTCACGTGTCGCGGGGCGCCCACGCGATCCGTAGAACGATCTTGTTTGCATTGTCTTGTCCTCCAATATATCTCGCAGGTCTGGCGCATTCCCCGCGCCTTGGTATTTTTTGAGCGGCGCCGGGGAGCGGCTTGAGTTGAGGGCCGAGAGGCCTCTCTGTCGCGGCCACGAGGTGGTCGGTCAGCCGTGTCATGCGCTGGTGATGTAGGTCTGGGTGCTTCCTCCTCTAATCGGGGTAGCACCTTCGTTTTGGGTAGGTCTTGGAGGGGCGCTCGAGTTCATACTCTTCGGCCGCAAGGACTTCAGTCCATCTGTCAGCTAGCAAGTCTTGGTCAGCTCTAAGCTGTTGCTGCTTTTTCTTGAGGCTGCTTGCCGTGGCCATGAACCTTCGTTTGAAGCGCTCTTGTTCGACGGGATCCTCGGGCATGACGAATTCGTCGTCGTCGAGGCTTGCCTCATCTTCGGAGGGAGGCATGTAATTATCGTCCTCTACCTCTCTTTCTGCCGCTCTCTCATGAGGGCTGGCTTCTCCATCCTCCTGCGCTGAATCCTGCTGGAGGGGGTTGTCTTCGGCACTGTCTGGGGTGTTATTGTCTCCCATGCCAGAATCACTGTTTTTGCTGTGGCGGGATTTAGAGCGGCGCCGCTGACGCCGACGCTTAGGCTGTTTCTTGGAGGGGTCATCCTCCACTATTCCATCGCCATTCCCATCTTTTGGGATGTCCACCATGTATATGTCGTATGACGAGGTGGCCTTCCAGTGCCCTGTGGGCGCTGGTTCTTGGTCGTCTCCTGCATCGTCGTCCATACCGTAGATGTCTTCGGAGTCGAAGTCGAGCATGTCGGTTAAATCATCGACAGTGGCTACGAAGTGGGTGGTGGGTGGACTTTGAATTTCTTCGTCGTCCGCATCCCAACCTTACTGACCATAATCCGGCTAGGGCTCTCCTAATAAAGAGAGAGACTTTAGTGAATTCAGGATGTCGCCAAAGGGCGAGTGCTGAAAGATGTCCGCGGCAGTGAATTCCATGATCGGCGCCCAATTGATTCGATTATGGCGGCGCTGAAGGCTCGAGTCCGGAGAGGAGTCCGACACCTTGAGTCACGAAGCCGCAAAGGAGGGGTTGGTGTACGGCTCAATCGCCGAGAGATCGCAGCCCCGAGGCGGTGTCCAGCCACCCGTCCTCGATCGGTATGATCGGCCCGAGCTAAAGGTCGGAGCGGACATCGTGCGGCCTCCAGACACTTGTTTGGCGGCAGAGCTAGATCATGCCCTCGTGATGCGGCAGCGCTTGGCTGTGGCTCGAACCCGTCAAGATCAAGTCTCCGCGACGTCGGTGTGTAGTTCAAACTTCCAAATCTGACCTGGTGGCAGGGGCGTAGCTTTCAATCTGCTCCAGATGGCTGCTTAATTGGCCCGCAGTGCAAAGCCGCTGAATACGAAGATCTGTCCGGGGAGAAAAGTCTCACCCTGGAGCGCAGCGTTGTTGATGATCGGAGGAGCCATCGGGCCTAAGGATGACGACACAGAGGAACTCTCAGTGAAAGCACCAATGTCGGTGTCAAAACCTGCGGATCTTAGGTAGGGGGTCCCGAACTGTGCGTCTAGGCGGATGGTAACAGGAGACAAGGGACATGATGTTTTTACCCAGGTTCGGGCCCTCTCGATGGAGGTAAAACCCTACTCCTACTTGATTAATATTGATGATATGGGTAGTACAAGAGTAGATCTACCACGAGATCAGAGAGGCTAAACCCTAGAAGCTAGCCTATGGTATGATTGTTGTTCGTCCTACGGACTAAAACCCTTCGGTTTATATAGGCACCGAAGAGGGTTAGGGTTACACAGAGTCGGTTACAATGGTAGGAGATCTACATATCCGTATCACCAAGCTTGCCTTCCACGCCAAGGAAAGTCCCATCCGGAGACGGGACAAAGTCTTCAATCTTGTATCTTCATATTCCACGAGTCCGACCAAAGGTCATAGTTTGGCTACCTGGACACCCCCTAATTCAGGACTCCCTCAGCCATGTCCTCCATCATCCGTCAAAGACCGGACTTCCACACCTTGTCCTCAAGTGAAGTCTTGGATGAGTTTGTGGCAATGAGGATCTTGCACAAGACCGCCAACAATATGGTGTTGCGCTCTCAAAGAGCTAAGACGCCCAACCTTGCTTTAAAGGCCAAGGTTAGTGTGGAAGAAGAGGATGAAGAGGAAGAAGGGCAGAGCAACCCCGATGATACAAATATGCTTATCATGAGCACATGTCTCTCGCTTCAAGGAAATTTTGGAGCAAGAAGAACTCAAGGCCCAACTTCAACAAGAACAACCCAAGTGGCAAGAAGATCAAGCAACGAGTGAGGACTTGCTACAATTGTGTCAATGTGAGTCACTTTGTTGTGGAGTGTCCCTATGAGAAGAGGGAAGACAATGGTGGCAAGCTCATCCGAAAAGACAAGGCCAAGTCATTCCCCAACAAGAGCAACTTCACCAAGAAGACTCCCCCCAATGGGTTGGTGGCACAATAAGAGTACAATGAGGATGATGAAGACGGTGAGTCGGTTGCCATGGCCTCCGATGTCATTGCGACAACTCCACGGGTGTCTCTCTTTGACTCACCCAATGAGAACATCACCGCCAAGTGCCTCATGGCTAAAGCCACCAACAAGGTAACCCCCAACATCAAAACTACCATCATTACTAATCCTTCCTTGACGGATTGCATTGATGAAAGTGAGGGGTCCAATGTGGAGGAAAATGAATTTGAGTCTTTTATGAGTAAGCTCAAGGGTAAATCCAAGAAGCACTTCGTTGCTCTCTTGGAACAACTTGGTGAAGCCAATGACATGATCGAGGCTCACGAAGATACCATCTCTAAGACGAAGGGGCATAGTCGTGACTATGTCGATGAGATTTCGGATCCAATGCCCTTGAGGAAGAGCGCCGTCATCGTTTGGCTCTTGAAGAGTCATACAACGATGACCATGCTAAATTGAAGAAAGATCTTGATCATGCTCCTTTTGTGTCTCGTGTGCTAAACTCCGAGAAAGCCAAGCTTGGGGTTGATCTTGCTAGACTCAAAGAGGAGTTTGATTTACTTGACAAGTCTCACAAGGTCTTGAAGGGTGCTCATGCTAGCATCAAAGAGTCTCATGATCAACTCCAAGTAAAGCTAACTAGGAAGAAAGCCACTTTTCCTCATATGGTCTTAATTGATAATGCAAATGCTACTAACCCATGTTGTGAGCATGTGCATCTTGTTGAAGAGAATGCTAAGTTGAAGAAGCAACTTGAGAAAGTCCTTGTGTCGTGCATACAAGGTGAGAAGAACCTCAATGACCTTTTGAGCAATCAAAAGGAAGTTGTGGCCATACCCAAACCCAAGAACAAGAAGAAGAATGACAAGGCCAAACGACCTCCTCCTCTCAAGCAAACCTTTGTGCGAGAGGGAGAGGGCGCTCCTAAGGAGAAGAAGAACAATGTGAAGGGTGGTGGTGTCAAGAAGGGCAATGCCACCCCTTCAAACAAAGCCGGCGACTTTAACCCTTCCTATGTGTTATGTCATGCTAGTGATGGGCTTGTTTATGCTAAATTTGTTGGTTCTCCTTATGAGTACATTGAATGGTCTATTTGGGTTCCTAAGACCCTTGTCACTAACATCAAAGGACCCATTACAAAATGGGTACCTAAAACCAAGCATTGATCTCTTGTAGCTGTTTGCTTCCGGTGGAGGATCATTGTTTCTCAATAGTGGAGCCACATATCATATGACCGGAAGCAAGGACTTGGTGGTGGACGTGCACAAGATTCCATCTATGCCCACCAATGTCGAGTGGGGTGACGCCTCATCCTCTAAGGTATTGGGACTTGGCAAGGTTGTCATTTCTCATGATCTCACGATCGAGAAGGTCATGCTTGTTGAGTCCCTCACATACAATTTACTTTCCGTTTGTCTACTTGCAATCATGGGCTTTGCCACTTTCTTTGATATTGATACCGTGGCCCTCTTGTGGAGCAATACTCTTAAAGTAGCCTTTGTTGGGCATGTTGAGAATGGTCTCTATGTGATTAACTTTTCGGAGCGACCCACTAAGACCGCGACATGCCTAATGGCTAAAGTTGACGTAGGATGGCTTTGGCATCGCCGTTTAGCCCATGTCAATATGAGATCTTTGCAAAGTATTCTCAAGGGGGACCATGTCCGTCGACTAACAAATGTTAGTTTTGCTTAAGATCGTGCTTGCAGTGCTTGTATCGAAGGAAATCTACATGAAAAGGCTCACCCTCCCACGACTATCATTTACTCGAAGAGGCCTTTGGAGCTCCTTCACTTGGATCTCTTTGGGCCTCCATCCTTTGATAGTCTTGGGGGTAGAAAGTATTTCTTGGTGATTGTGGATGATTATTCAAGATACACTTGGGTATACTTCTTCAAGAGGAAGAGTGAGACCCAACAAACCGTCATTGAATTTGCAAATGAAGGCCAACGCCAACACGATGCAAAGATCTTGACAATAAGAAGTGATAGTCACACCGAGTTCAAGAACTACACCTTGGATGAGTTTCTTAGTGATGAGGGGATCAAGCATCAATATTCCGCACCTTACACCCCTCAACAAAATGGTGTAGCGGAGAGGAAGAACCGGACGTTGATGGATGCGGCAAGGACCATGATGGCGGTGTTCAAGTCTCCATACAACTTTTGGGCCGAAGCCATCAACACCGCGTGTCATGCATCCAATCGGCTATATCTCCGCAAGGGCTTGAACAAGACTCCATATGAGATACTCACCGATAACAAGCCCAACCTCAAGTACTTTCGTGTGTTCGGGTGTAAGTGTTTCATTCTCAAGAAAGGCGTTCGCTTGTCTAAATTTGAGGCTAGAGCTCAAGAGGGCATATTTGTTGGTTATGCTACAAACTCGCATGCTTACCGTGTCCTCAATAAGTCCACGAGACTTATTGAGGAGACATGTAATGTGGAGTTTGATGAGAATAACGGCTCCCAAGTGGAGAAAAGTGGTACTTGTGATGTAGGTGATGAAATTCCTCCCCAAGCCATAAGAAGAATGGGTGTTGGCTTTATCCTACCCATTGAGGAACCCCTTGTGGCTGAAGGAGAAGGACAATGTTCCACTCAAGTGGAACCATCACCAACTCAAGACCCACACGCTTCCGAAGAACAAAGTGAAGGCCCTGAACCAAATGAACAAGATCAAGGGCAAGATCAACCTCAAGATGGTGGTGAATCACCAAGTGATGCCCAAGATCAAGTTCTCTCCTCTGAGCTAGTTCAAGATCAAGAACAAGCTCAAGACGACACTCAAGATGATCAAGTTTCCTCTCCTCAACTCACTCCTGAGGAGGAATTGGAGTGTCGTGCCACTAAGATTGCATCCAAGCTATCCACCAAAGATCATCTCATGACAAATGTGCTTGGAAGCTTAAGAAAGGGGGTAAGCACTCGTAGACAATTAGCAAACTATTGTGAACATCACGCGTTTGTCTCTTGTGTTGAACCCCAAAAGGTCTATGAGGTGCTCGAGGATCCGGATTGGCTTAATGCCATGCATGAAGAACTCAACAACTTCGAGCACAAAAAGGTGTGGAGATTGGTGCCAAGGCCAACGGGGAACCATAATTTCATTGGAACCAAGTGGATATTCAAGAGAAAGCTAGATGCTCATGGAATTATCGTTCGCAACAGGGCTCACTTGGTAGCACAAGGCTACTCCCAAGTCGAGGGTATCGACTATGGTGAAACCTTTGCTCCCGTTGCTCGCCTTGAATCCGTTCGTTTGTTGATTACTTATGCTTCTCATCATAACTTTATGTTGCAACAAATGGATGTGAAGAGTGCTTTTCTTAATGGTCCTATTAATGAGTTGGTGTATGTCAAGCAAACCCCCGGGTTCGAGGATCCCTATTTTCCCGATCATGTGTACCAACTCGATAAGGCACTCTATGGCCTTAAGCAAGCCCCATGTGCGTGGTATGACCACCTTACCAAGTTGTTGCAAGATCGCGGTTTTGAAATTGGGAAAATCGACCCCACTCTTTTTTACTAAGAAGGTCAAAGGGGAGTTGTTAGTGTGCCAACTATATGTTGATGATATTATCTTTGGTTCCCCTAACAAAGCTTTCAATGGGGAATTTGGCGCACTCATGACCTCCAAGTTCAAGATGTCCATGACGGGAGAGTTGAAGTTCTTTCTCGGGTTCGAAGTCAAGCAACGAAGAGAAGTAACCTTCATCAACCAAGCCAAATACACTCAAGACATGCTCAAGAGATTCAAGCTAAGTGATGTCAAGCCGGCTTCCACTCCAATGCCCGTAAAATGCCAACTTGACATAGATCCCAATGGTAAAGCGGTGGATCAAAAGGTATATCACTCCATGATTGGCTCCTTGCTTTACCTTTGTGCATCTAGACCGGATATCTTGTTGAGTGTGGGAATTTGTGCACGGTTTCAAGCCGCACCTAAGGAAAGCCACTTTGTGGCGGTCAAGCGATCTTTCTATATTTGGCTCATACCCCAAAATTTGGCTTACGGTATCCAAGAGGATCTAACTTCAACCTTGTGGGCTATTCGGACTCCGATTGGGCGGGAGACAAAGTGGATAGGAAGTCCACTTCTGGAGGGTGCCAATTCCTTGGTTGCTGTTTGGTGAGTTGGTCTTTCAAAAAGCAAAGTTATGTGTCTCTCTCGTCCACCGAAGTGGAGTATGTGGCCGCCGGTAGTTGTTGTGCACAACTTCTATGGATGAGGCAAACATTAAAGGATTATGGTGTCATTTCTGACAAAGTGCCTCTTTGGTGTGACAATGAAAGTGCCATTAAGATTTCTCTCAACCCGGTTCAACACTTCAAGACGAAGCATATTGAGATTCGTTATCACTTCATCCGGGATCACATTAGGCTAGGGGAGATCGAGCTCAACTATGTCAACACTCATGATAACCTTGCAGATATTTTCACGAAGCCCTTGGATGAAGCAAGATTTCGCGAGTTAAGGCATGAGCTAAATATCATTGATTCGAGCAATGTTGCTTGAACTCTTGTACACCCCACCATACTCAACTTGTTATCTTGTTTAGGTGTAGGCATGGACATAGGGGGAGTGTTGTTCTCTCAATGAACTCTCCCTCCCCCCATTATGCATAAATTGATCAACTCTTTCACAAATGGTACTTGTGCTTCAAAGACGAGTTTTGGTCATGGGCCCAAGGATAATTCTTTGCGGTGCCATACCAATTGACTCAAACATAGGTGGCTCCGGCCACCGCCCTCTCTTTGGAGAGGTTGTGTTGCGTGTTTAGTCCTTGTTGTCTCTTGCCTTTCTTTCTTCATGCCGAGCTTGCGTGTGTTGTCTCGTGGGTTAGCTCTTTGGTGTGTCTGTTCGCTTAAAGGTTGCATTGCAAAGGCTGCTTTCTTCTCTTTTTGCGAAACTTGCATTTTCTTGGGTCTACGGTACTACCATGGCTGGCCACGGTACTACCGCAGGAGCTGCGCATGGTACTACCGCAACCAACGCGGCAGTAATTTTTTACTGCCGCTGGAGGAGCGGTACTACCGCCCACGGTGCGGTACTTTTGCCCAGGCGGTACTACCGTGGTGACCCGTGGTACTACTGCGCAGATGCGAGCGCATGAGGGTTAAGAGCGGGCCGGGGGAGTTCCAACTCCCCCATACCCACTCAATTCTTTTTCCCCATGAAGTCTCTCTCTCTCTCCTGTCCAAGAAAGGCGCCGGAGGACCTCGCCGGAACTCTGTCTCCGGCCGCTCTCCTCGCATTCCGACCGGTGGGATCGATCCCCACCTCACCCTCTTGCCATGGAACAAGGTTTCTCCCCAAATCCCTCTCTCTTTGCCTCGTTGTCTTGTATTTAGGTTTTTGGGGAGATGCATGTTGTTCTTGTGATTTTAGGCCAAATCTTTGCAAGAGTAGGGTGTAGGAGAGTAGTAATGCATAGATATGCTAGTTGGTATGTTGCTCCTTGGTAGATTTGATCAACCGTAGTACCGCTCCCTGTTGTGGTTGTGCTCAGATCCGCTGCTGTCTCGGATCCGACCCCGTGCGGTACTACCGCTCTACAAAGATTACCGCCTCAGAGCGGTACTACGCTGGGCGTGAAGTAAATTTACTCCGCCTCGGTGTGGTACTACCGAGCCGTCTCGGTGCGGTACTACCGTGGCTGGAGCAGTAGTAAAATTTTAGTTCCGCACATACATGCGGTACTACCGTTGATGTCAAATCTTCCATGTGGCAATTTCCCAATGCTATTTCTACTTATTTTACTTGTTTTGCTGGTCTTTGCATTGATCCTTTTTGCTTCTCTTGCGTGTTCTTGTGTTGTGTGACATAGGTGGTGGCTCCGGTTCCAATGTCCGTCGTTCGAATCCAAGCCGTGACACAGGCTCCAAGCGCCTCCGCAACCAAGATGAAGCTCCAGAGGGCTCCAATGCACCCCCAACGCAGAACCGAGACCACCGCCACCAAGCACAAGGAGCCCACAATGGGCATGGATGAGATACCACTTGCTGAGTTCATCACTCGAAGGAGGATCAACCCCTATGTGAATCCCCGTGCTAACTTCAGAGGGAATGATTTGTTTTCGACCAAGCAGCAGAATCTTATCTATCTGGATGTGATCAAGGCCAAGCAGAATATCTACATGGACGTGCACTGGATTGACATGAATCACATGAGGCAGGATAAGCACCGTGACTATTTTGGTGAGGCTTTGGACATGGTGGAGCAGTTTTGCATTGAGGACGTGATCTCCTTCCACCTGGACTTTGACCCTGAGATTGTGGCTCAGTTCTTTGCTTCGGTCCACTTCCATAATGATGAGGAATGGTCCATGACCTAGATGACCAATGGACAACAGATGACTGCTAAATGGAAGGACTTCATGGCTTTGCTGCAGGTGCCTGATGAGGGGCTCAACACGCCCGTTGGTGTTTGCCCTCATGCCAACCCTGAGTCCTCTAGCAAGAACAAGCTCCAGCATTACTATGTTGAGAAGAAACTTCCCAATGACAAGAAGACGTGGCTGCTGAACCCATTCCTTGACATCATGCACCGGATCTTCCGCAACTTCCACGCATTGGTGACAAGGACAAGGTGCATGCCTATTTCGTGGATATGATCCTCATTTGTGAGGAGGCGCGCCACACTTAGACTCAACCTCTTGACGTCTCACACATCATGTGGTGCGAGCTATGATTTGCGGTGTATGGTACCGATGATGAGTTTGTTGCACCTGATGGCCCTTACCTGTTTCTCTTGATCATGAAGACTTGGGAGAAGATCTATCCCGATGATGAGTTTGTTGCACCTGACTGGATCCGTCACGATCCCATCAAGCTCCGCATCAAGCCTCAGTGGGCTAACACCACTACCCGTGTTGAGGCAGAGGCTGCTCGAATGGATTTTGATGAGGATGAGATTGAGGAGGAGGAAGCTGTCGGTGTCAAAACAGGTGGATCTCAGGTGGGGGTCCCAAACTGTGCGTCTAAGGTTTATGGTAGTAGGAGACAGGGGACACGATGTTTACCCAGGTTCGGGCCCTCTCTATGGAGGTAATACCCTACTTCTTGCTTGATTGATCTTGATGGATATGAGTATTACAAGAGTTGATCTACCACAAGATCGTAATGGTTAAACCCTAGAAGTCTAGCATGTATGATTATGGTAATGAGTATATATCTTTTCGGACTAAGTCCTCCGGTTTATATAGACACCGGGAGGATCTAGGGTTACACAGGGTCGGTAACAAAGAAAGGAATCTACATATCCGGTTGGCAAGCTTGCCTTCCACGCCAAGGAGAGTCCCATCCGGACACGGGTGCAGTCTTCGGTCTTCGTATCTTCACAACCTATCAGTCCGGCCCATGACTAACATGCCGGATGTCCGAGGACCCCTTAGTCCAGGACTCCCTCAGTAGCCCCTGATCCCGGCTTCAATTACGAGAAGTCCGGCGCGCAGATTTGTCTTCGGCATTGCAAGGCGGGTTCCCTTCTTTCCGAACTCCAAGATAGTCTCCAGACGCGATGATTGTATCCGGACCTGTCACACACACCACACACAACCGCAGAGAGAATATAATATTCCACGAGTCCAATCCGCTGACAACTTTTACAACGTGACATCACGTCCGCCCGGTCATAATTTTGAACCGTTTTGTGTCTGGCGTTCCACGTTTCAAGACGCGGTTGCCATTGGCACGTCTTGTCGAAGCAGAGACCGTGTCCCCTTATTGCGGGATTCTCATCAATACGGGTATGGACAACCCAACTGTACCATTTACACACTCCTTGGGAATAGGCGAGTTTTGAGGCGAGTGGGGAGGCGTTCAATATTCACTCCCTTTATAAGGGGATAAGGATTTTCCCTTCTTCTCCCACGCCTTCTCCTTCCTCTGCCCATCTATTCTTGAGCTCCATCGCCCAAGCTCTCATCTCCTTCCTACTCAAGCTAGCACTCAACCATGTACGGATCCGGAGGTCAAGGCAAGTGGATGGTCTCCTCTGTCAAGGAGAAGGACATTACTGAGCTTCGGGCGGCCGGGTACTTGGCGAAGGAAATCGCCCACCGTCTTCTAGCCCAGGGGCAAGTCGTCCCCACGTCGAAGCCGAACGAAAGGGTGGTATTCATCCCTCATTTCCTCCGCGGGCTAGGGTTTCCACTCCACCCTTTCGTCCACGGGCTGATGTACTATTACAGGATAGACTTCCATGATCTATCCCCGAACTCCTTCCTCAACATCTCGGTGTTCATCATCGTGTGTCAGGCCTTCCTCCGCATCCAACCCCACTTCGGGCTATGGCTCAAAGTCTTCAACGTGAAGCCGAAGGTAGTGGACATCCAGCACGCGGAGTGCAGAGGAGCCATGCTGAGTAAGCTGGCCAATGTCTCTTGGCCAAAAGGCACTTTCATGGAGACTGTCAAGGAATGGCAGAAACAATGGTTCTACATTACAGAACCTCGCGGCACCAATTGGGCCGCAGCTGCCGAATTTAACTCCGGCGCACCCATGCGACTCACCTCCTGGGTCGAGAAGTGCCCGAACTGGTATTCGCCAGACGAGCTGATAGCGCTGCAGACGCGCGTTCAAAGTATGGTGGACAAGAACGTCAAATTTGTCGATGTAGTCCAAGTGATGCTGGTTCGCCGGATCCTCCCTTGCCAAAGCCAAAAGCGCCCCCTTTGGGAGTTTAATCCGAGGAGACACCAAACCCTGGAGAGGCTCTTCGGAACAACTCACGAAGATGCCTGGAAGTTGCTCTTCAAGGGCGACGAGATACCGCCAGCTACGGATTCGGATCGTGGGCACGATATTAACCATCGCGTCAGCGAGGTAAGTTTCTAACGCGTCCTCTACTTGTTTGCTTCAAGGAGGGTATCTGAACTTTTACTGTCATTGCCTCTTCAGGAATGGATGGAGAGGGTGAAGAAGATCTAGTGCCCGGCTCCGCTACCTGAAGAACCAGTCATTCCGCGTTTAGCGAAGATGCTGATGCCGGCGTCCTATACAGCACCGACAAAGAAGGCCAAGGTGAAGGCTGAGGGGGTCCGGAGTGGCCCCCGTTGTCGGTGTCAAAACCGGTGGATCTCGGGTAGGGGGTCCCGAACTATGCGTCTAAGGTCGATGGTAACAGGAGACAGGGGACATGATGTTTACCCAGGTTCGGGCCCTCTCTACGGAGGTAATACCCTACTTCCTGCTTGATTGATCTTGATGGATATGAGTATTACAAGAGTTGATCTACCACAAGATTGTAATGGCTAAACCCTAGAAGCCTAGCCTGTATGACTATGATAATGAATCTCCTCCGAACTAAGCTCTCCGGTTTATATAGACACTGGAGAGATCTAGGGTTACATAAGGTCGGTTACAGAAGCAGGAATCTTCATAATTGATCGCCAAGCTTGCCTTCCTCGCCAAGGAGAGTCTCATCCGGACACGGGGGAGAGTATTTGGTCTTCATATCTTCACAGCCCATCAGTCCGGCCCATGGATAACAAGCCGGACGCCCGAGCACTCCTTAGCCCAGGACTCCCTCAGTAGCCCTTGAACCTGGCTTCAATGACAAGGAATCCGACGCGTAGGACTATCTTCGGCATTGCAAGGCGGGTTCCTCCTTCCGAACTCCAAGATAGTCTTCGGACGTATTGAACGTGTCCGGACCTGTAACACGACACACAACCACAGAGAGAATATAATATTCCACGAGTCTAATCCGATGACAGCTTTTTGCAACATGACATCACGTCTGCCCGGTCATTATTTTCGAATCGTTTTTCGTCTGCCGCTCCAAGTTTCGTGATGCGGCGGCCATTGACACGTCTTGTCAAAGCAGAGATCATGTCCCCTTATTGCGGGATTCTCATCAATACGGGTATGGGTAACCTGACTGTGCTGTTTACACAGCCCTTGGGAATAGGCGAGTTTTAAGGCGAGTGGGGAGGCGCTTGATATTCATGGCCTTTATAAGGGGATAAGGATTCGTCCTCATTCACCCACGCCTTCTCCTTCCTCTGTCGATCCCTCCTTGAGCTCCAGCGCCCAAGCTCTAGCTTTCCCCACCCGAGAAAGCACTCCAACCATGTCCGAATCCGGAGCTGGAGGCAAGTGGATGGCCTCCTCTGTTAAGAAGAAAGATACAACGAGCTCCGAGTGGCCGGATACCTGGCCAAGGAGATCGTTCACCGACTCATGGCCAAGGGACAGATCGTCCCTACCTAGAGCCTCATGAGAGGGTTGTGTTTCTCGCGCATTTCATCCGCGGTCTGGGATTCCCTCTCCACCCGTTTGTCCATGGACTGATGTTTTACTATGGGCTGGACTTCCATGATCTGGCCCCCAACTTTATCCTCAACATCTCGGCATTTAGAGTCGTGTGCGAGGCCTTTCTCCGCATCCCACCTCACTTCGGCCTATGGCTGGAGATCTTCAATGTGAAGCCGAAGGTGGTAAGCGGCCAACAAGCAGAGTGCGGAGGTGCCATGGTGGGCAAGATGCCCAATGTCTCCTGGCTCGAAGGCTCCGTTGTGGAGACGGTGAAGGGGTGGCATTCGGGGTGGTACTACATCACCGAGCCGCACGCCACCAACTGGGCGGCGGCCCCCGAATTCTGATCCGGAGTTCCGATGCGGCTCACCTCCTGGTAAGAGAAGGGCCTGACCTGGGGATCTTCGAACGAGCTAACTGGGCTCTAGACGTGCGTCTAGAACATGATAACCAAGGAGATCAAACTTGTCAATGTCATCCAGGTTATGCTCATTCGCCAGATCCTTCCGTGCCAACGCCAGACCTGCTATTTGTGGGAGTTCGATCCGGCCAAGCACCAGACGCTGCTAGAGCTCTTCGGCACGACGCACGAAGACATCTGGAAAGTGCTCTTCAAGTCCGGCGAGACACCACCGCCTACGACCAAGGATCGTGGGCTGAGCTTAAAGCGCCAGGCTAATTCGGTAAGTTCCTTTATGTTTTCAAGGTATAGCCTTTACGGACATATTTTGAGGAAGGAGTCTTAGCCTTCCTATCAATTTCTTTTTTAGGCCTGGGCCGACATAACGGGGCGGATTAATTGTCTGGCTCCTCTACCCGAAAACGAAGAAACCCCACTCATGAAGAAGATGCTGTTTCCGGCGCCTTATGATGTGCCGGAGAAGAAGGCCAAGAAAACGGCCAAAGGGACCAGGAGCGGCCTTCACCGAAAGGGTGCTTCAGACATGTCGTCCGTAGACGAGACTGACTAATCGGCCGCCGAAGATGACGACGAGGAAGAAAGCGACTCCCCCCTCGAGGGGGAAGGAAGAAAAGGAGGGCCTACACGAATCTCGAGGCGAAGGCACCCAAGAGGGGGAAGGGCTCCCTTGCGGATAACTCCACATGGGATGTTGATAGCAGTCCGGAGCGAATGCCCCGGACCAATCCTCGGGCCGCCTCGTAAGTACCCAAAACCTTATGCATATCCAAATGCCTGGCCTTTCCACTTTGTAATATTTAATATATTTAAATTATGCCATTGCAGTCCGGCTCGCGACAGCTCCCCGGGATCCTCGACAGAGGGTCCGCTAGACTGAAAGGAGACGGCTAGCATGTCACCGCCGCCCGCTCACTCTGTCTCGGCCAAGGGCGATGACGAGGTGGTGTCCCAAAGGACCTTCCCAGACCGGGGGAGGTTCCGGAGATCGTCGGGGTGGCGCCAAAGGATCACTCCTCGGCTGCCGAACACATGGGGGAAAAAGCCCCCATGGGGACTAGTGATGAGGGCCAAGTCCCATTCGGCTCCCAGACGGATACCATTCCGGAGACCACAGCTCCGGAGTCTAGCGAACGGCCTTCCCCGAATGGAGGAGGTGTGCCCGTTCAGCCGGTGACCTCTGTCCAACCAGAGGCACCAGATAATCTGCTGGAAGCGCTGCGAGGCGCTTCCATTGTGAATGAACACCGTGTCCTTATGGGTACCGTGATCGAGAAGGTCCAGTCCGCCAAAAGCGGACTGACCGAAGCCTGCGCTAGCCTTCTAACAGGCTTTCAGGTAAGTAATGTAATTATAAAAAGAATATCACCGTGTAGATAGTAGCCCCTGATGCTCTGTTCGGTGTTTAGAAAGAAAAAGCTGAACAGAGGATCAAAATAATTTTCGCAGGAGTCTAACATAAGATGTCTATGTGAATAAGCAGGCATCGCTGCTGGCTGCTGCCGCTCACACTGCGGAAGTCTCCGGCCCGAAGCGGAGCCTGGAGCGGGCCGAAGAAGAGCTCGGCCTCATGAAGAAGCAGCTGGAGGACAGCCAAGGTATGCAGTAACCTGCCCGTATATTTAGGAAGGATGAATGTTTCATGCTGACTAAAGTGTCATGAACTTTATTAGGGGCCACGACCGAGGTGGCGGTCCTCAAGAAGGTGTTAGCCGAGGCCGAGGACAAAGCAGCCAAGGAGCGCGCCGTGCGCGAGAAGCACGAAGCCCGGGTCAGCGAGGTCCAGCAAGAGCCCCAGGACGCCGTTAAGAAGTATGAGTCCTTGGAGCGTGATTCTAAGACGCAAGCATCCGAACTTGCGAAGGCCTGCAAGAGCGCACAAGAGGCTCGAGCCGAGGCCTAGAGCACCCTTCAGGAGATCCAGGCGGCCAAGAAGATCACGGCGGGTAAGGCTTTCATTATGCAAAGCAAGTCTGTGAAGGAAACGTTCCTTTTACTTACCCAAATTTGGAGCTCTCCAGGGGCGTTTATGGATTTGCCGCGCAGCGTATCAGATGTTGCCGAGTTCTATCAAGCCGAAGAAGGGAGTTCTACGGAGAAGCTGTTCTGGTCTCAATATCTTGGACCAGAACATCTGGTGCCCTTCAGCGACCAGCTGAAACAGCTAGTCGAGCTGCACAGGGCGGCCGAGCTAGCCATGAAGGACCTGATAGTCCGGCTATGCTGCACCGATACCCAGCAGCTACTTCGGACTTGTGAAGCGGCTTGTTAGTGCCTACCCACGGCTTGAGGTCATAAAGCGGTCGGTCTGTATTGAAGGTGCACGGGTGGCCTTTGCCCGCGTTAAGATGCACTGGGCGAAGATGGATGCCAAGAAGCTGAAGACCGAGGGGCCGCGTGAGGGCAAGGAGCACCGCCGACCCGAGTTATATTTTGATGGTGTCCTGGAGGGATCCCGCCTTGTGGCAGAGCAATGTGCGAAGGATGTTATATTCCCATGAAAACATTCGTAGTATCCTGTCCTGTAATATGAAACAATGATGTTATGTAATATAATGCTTGTGACTTTAAAAGTTTACCTCCTGTGCGGCCATTTATGAAATCTGAGGGTTGACCAGTCGGCGACTTCTGCCCCCATGTAGATAGTATGGGAGTGTTCGGGATAAATCTAAACACTCTTTACTCCACATTCTGGTCCTTAAAGGAGGTGTTTAGTGCAACGAGCAAGGCAATCAGACTATACGGCCTTTATCACACTCACTTAGCCATAGGAGTTTGACAATGATAATTTTGGCGAAGCCCCTGGTATTCGGAAGGCCGAACTATGGGCGTTGTACGCACCTGGTCGGATAAAAACCGATTCTTCGCATAAAGCGGAAAAAATCTCTAACGATTTGAAACCTCTCGAACAGCTGACCAGCTCTCGCTGCATCATGACAGTCAGTTTTCAGCTTTCTCTACTGAGGTGCTCGTTCGGAAGAACCGGGACACAATCGTAGTAGTTCTTCCTTTACTACCCTAGCCGATATAGCGGAACGTAAGGTAGTAAGCACAGGAGCCGGGCAACCCAACTATTGACCAAAGACATGATTCAGAGCCGATGCATATAATGCTATAAGTTCGGGGTGCCGAACTATACTGAAAAAGGTGTTCGGACTTTATTGTCGTACTGTGGGGCGTGATGAAGCCCCTGGCGGAGTAAAATGTACCAGAGTGTACGGGTGCAATGAGTAATAAATACAAAGGCAAGGAAAAAAAATCAAGTAATAAGCTGACGCTACCATTTATTTTCCATTGTAGTTTGATGAATACATTGAGGCATACTTGTGCAAGTAATGCGATAAGTAAGTAAGGCTATTTAAAATACCATGACCAAGAGCGAGCTGCGTGCGGGTATGTAAAATAGGTATAGCAATTGTTAGCAGAGACCACCTGGGGATTCCCTTGTACGTCAAAGCTCCTTGCCTCCTTGGTATCTCCGTGTCGTGACCGGCCCGATGAGCGGGTTATCAGAAAAAGCCTCGAGAAGACAAAAACCAGAAATGAAAAGAAAAAGTGAAGGTGTGCAAATCCAGGGTCGGTCGAGCTGTACTGTGTATCACGAGCTAGCTATGCCTCCGTCAATGCCCATGGAATTTCGAGTGCGTAGTTATGTACGTGCGGTACGAATGCCGATGTTTGATCGGGACTGGGACGGAGGCCAAATTGCTAGTTAAGCTCTTGACGAGCCAGGTTGACATGCTGCAAAATAGTCCAGACTCTTTTATTGGTGTCCGGGGGTCTGGCCGCCGAATTAAGGTTCTGCTGGAAAAGGCCGCGCTGTACTTCTGCTGCTAAGGCCATGGTATGCTCCTCGGTACGGAGTGAGCGTTCCGTATTTCCATTGATTGTTATGACGCAACGTGGTCCGGGCATCTTGAGCTTGAGATAAGCGTAGTGAGGTACCGCATTTACTCGAGCAAATGCGGTTCGCCCAAGCAATGCATGATAGCCGCTGCGAAAGGGGACGATGTCGAAGATTAACTCCTCTCTTCGGAAGTTGTCCCAAGATCCGAAGACGACTTCTAGCGTGATTGAGCCCGTACAGCGGGCCTCGACACCTGGTATGACTCCTTTAAAGGTGGTCCTTGTGGGCTTGATCCGTGATGGATTAATGCCCATTTTGCGCACTGTGTCTTCATAGAGCAGATTGAGGCTGCTGACACCGTCGATGAGGACTCGCGTCATGTGGAATCCATCAATGATTGGGTCTAGGACTAGTGCGGCTGATCCGCCATGCTGGATACTGGCGGATGGTCTCGACGACCAAAAGTGATCGGGCACGATGACCATGGGTTGAATTTTGGGGCGAGTGGCTCTATCGCATAGACGTCCCTTAATGCGCGCTTGCGCTCCCTCTTGGGTATGTGTGTAGCGTATATCATGTTCACTGTTTTGACTTGAGGGGGAAACTTCTTTTGTCCCCCTGTGGTTGGCTGCAGGGGCTCCTCGTCATCGTACTCGCTCTGCGATCCCTTTTCCTTATTCTCGGCGTTTAACTTGCCGGCTTGCTTAAAAACCCAGCAATCTCTGTTGGTATGATTGGCTGGTTTGTGCGGGGTGCCATTGATTTGGCACAGATGGTCAAGTATGCGGTCCATGCTAGATGGTTCCTGATTGTTTCTTTGATACGGCTTTTTCCGCTGACCGGACTTGGAGCCGCTGAATCCGGCGTTTACAGCAATTTCCTTGGTGTTATCGCCATTGATTCGATGTTTGTGTCTGCTGCGTCAGAGCTTGCTGTTGCTATTTTTGGCCTCGGAGGGGCCTGCCTCGTTGGCCGTATTTTTACTACGAGCCAGCCAGCTGCCCTCACCCACACAAAAGCGGGTCATGAGGGCCGTGAGGGCGGCCATAGATTTCTGCTTTTCTTGGCCGAGGTGGCGGGCGAGTCATTCGTCACGGATGCTATGTTTGAAGGCCGCTAGGGCTTCTGTATCCGTACAGTCGACGATCTGGTTCTTTTTAGTTAGGAACCTAGTCCAGAATTTCCTGGCTGACTCCCCGGACTGTTGAAATATGTGACTTAAGTCATCGGCGTCCGGCGGCCGGACATATGTACCTTGGAAGTTGTCGAGAAAGGCTTCTTCCAAGTCCTCCTAGCTGACGATGGAATTTTCAGGCAGGTTGTTTAACCAGTGCCGAGCTGGCCCTTTGAGTTTTAGTGGGAGGTATTTGATGGCATGGAGATCATCTCCGCGGGCCATGTGAATGTGGAGAAGGAAATCCTCGATCCATACCGCGGGATCGGTTGTTCCATCGTATGATTCAATATTGACGGGTTTGAACCCTTCGGGGAATTCATGGTCCATTACTTCATCAGTGAAGCAAAGAGGGTGTGCGACGCCTCTATATCGAGCCGCGCGACGTAGCTCCGTTGGAGTCCGTCTATGGTTATCGGCTCGAGCGTGACTAGATTTGTCACGTCCGAATAGGTAGCCGTCGCCGCGTGTCAAGGCACATCCTCGCGATTCGTAGATCGATCTTACATGTCCTGCTCTATTGTCCAGGTCTTGACGAATGTCATATGTATAGCCCCGAGCTGTCTTATCCCTGCCTTTACGGTGGGGTGGAATAGTCTGATTTTTGGCTCGGGTTGCCGTTTTATCCTGACCGCACGGTGGCCTATCAACCATATTGCGCGATGCTGGTGCAGGGTCTGGCGCCTCATCGTCGAACTGAGGTAGCAATCTGTGCTTCGGGTAACTTTTGGCTGGGCGTTTGAGGCCGTATTCCTCGGCTGCCAGGACATCGGCCCATCTGTCATTGAGCAGGTCTTGATCAGCTTGAAGTTGCTGCTGCTTCTTTTTCAGGCTCCTCGCAGTGGCTATCAGCTGAAGCTTAAAGCGCTCCTGGTCCAGAGGCTCCTCAGGCATGATGAAGTCTTCGTTGCCGAGGCTCGCCTCCTCCTTGGAGGGTGGACGGTAACTACCATCCTCTGAGTCTTCTTCCATGGCATGTTCATCAGGGCTGACTTGCCCATCTTCCCGATGGTCATGTTCGGCAGTTTGCTCATCGGGTTCTTCTGTGTCTTCGGCACCATACGGAGTGTTGTCATCTCCTGTGTCGGTGTTGTTCTCCCTGCTACGGCGGGATTTAGAGCGGCGCCGCTGACGCCGGCGCTTTGGCTGTGTTTTAGGAGGGTCCTCCTTTGTTGGGTTTTCCTTGTCATCGCCACTATTATTTTTCGGCGTATCTACCATGTAGACGTCACATGAGGAAGTGGCCGTCCATCGTCTAGTGAACGACGCGTTTTGGGCCTCCTCGTCTTCGGCATCGTCGTTGATGTCTACTACACAACCTTCTTCTTGTAGACGTTGTTGGGCCTCCAAGTGCAGAGGTTTGTAGGACAGTAGCAAATTTCCCTCAAGTGGATGACCTAAGGTTTATCAATCCGTGGGAGGCGTAGGATGAAGATGGTGTCTCTCAAACAACACTGCAACCAAATAACAAAGAGTCTCTTGTGTCCCCAACACACCCAATACAATGGTAAATTGTATAGGTGCACTAGTTCGGCGCAGAGATGGTGATACAAGTGCAATATGGATGGTAGATATAGGTTTTTGTAATCTGAAAATATAAAAACAGCAAGGTAACAAGTGGTAAAAGTGAGCGTAAACGGTATTGCAATGCTAGGAAACAAGGCCTAGGGTTCATACTTTCACTAGTGAAAGTTCTCTCAACAATAATAACATAATTGGATCATATAACTATCCCTCAACATGCAACAAAGAGTCACTCCAATGTCACTAATAGCGGAGAACAAACGAAGAGATTATGGTAGGGTACGAAACCACCTCAAAGTTATTCTTTCCAATGAATCTGTTGGGCTATTCCTATAAGTGTCACAAACAGCCCTAGAGTTTGTACTAGAATAACACCTTAAGACACAAATCAACCAAAACCCTAATGTCACCTAGATACTCCAATGTCACCTCAAGTATCCATGGGTATGATTATACGATATGCATCACACAATCTCAATTCATCTATTCAAACCAATATATAGAACCTCAAAGAGTGCCCCAAAGTTTCTACCGGCGAATCACGACGAAAACGTGTGCCAACCCCGATGCATAGGTTCATGGGCGGATCCCGCAAGTTGATCAGCAAAACGTACATCAAGTGAATCACGTGATATCCCATTGTCACCACAGATATGCAGGGCAAGAAAAACATCAAGTGTTCTCATATCATTAAAGACTCAATCCGATAAGATTACTTCAAAGGGAAAACTCAATCCATTACAAGAGAGTAGAGGGGGAGAAGAAACATAAGATCCAACTATAATAGCAAAGCTCGCGATACATCAAGATCGTGCCAAATCAAGAACACGAGAGAGAGAGAGAGAGATCAAACACATAGCTACTGGTACATACCCTCAGCCCCGAGGGTGAACTACTCCCTCCTCCGGTGAGAGCGCCGAGATGATGAAGATGGCCACCGGTGAGGGTTCCCCCCTCCGGCAGGGTGCCGGAACAGGGTCCCAATTGGTTTTTGGTGGCTCTGGGGGTTTTGCGGCGGCGGAACTCCCGATCTAATCTCTGTTCTGGAAGTTTTAGGGTACGCGGAGTTATATAGGCGGAAGAAGCACGTCAGGGGAGCCACGAGGGCCCCACGAGGCAGGGGGTGCGCCCTAGGGGGGTGGGCGTGCCCCCCACCCTCGTGGCTTCCTCGTTCCTTCCTTGACGTGGGGTCCAAGTCCATCCGGTAGCTTTCCTTCCAAAAATAACTTCTCCAGTTGATTTTGTTCCGTTTTGACTACGTTTGATATTCCTTTTCTTCGAAATACTGAAATAGGCAAAAAACAACAAATCTGGGCTGGGCCTCCGGTTAATAGGTTAGTCCAAAAAGTAATATAAAGTTGAGAATAAATCCCAATATTGCCCCAAATAGTAGATAATATAACATGGAGCAATCAAAAATTATAGATACGTTGGAGACGTATCAAGCATCCCCAAGCTTAATTCCTGCTCGTCCTCGAGTAGGTAAATGATAAAAACGATAATTTTTGTTGTGGAATGCTAGTTTGCATAATTTTAATGTAATTCTTCTTACTTGTGATATGAATATTCAGATCCGAAAGATTCAAGACAAAAGTTCATATGGACATAAAAATTATAATATTTCAAGCATACTAACTAAGCAATTATGTCTTCTCAAAATAACATGGCCAAAGAAAGTTCATCCCTACAAAATCATATAGTTTGGTCATGCTCCATTTTCGTCACACAAGAATGCTCTCATCATGCACAACCCCGATGACAAGCCAAGCAATTGTTTCATACTCTAGTAATCTCAAACTTATAAACCTTCATGCAATACATGAGCGCAAGCCATGGATATAGCACTATGGGTGGAATAGAATATGATGATGGGGGTTATGTGGAGAAGACAAAAAAGGAGAAGGTCTTACATCAACGAGGCTAATCAACGGGCTATGGGGATGCCCATCAATTGATGTTAATGCAAGGAGTAGGGATTGCCATGCAACGGATGCACTAGAGCTATAAATGTATGAAAGCTCAACAAAAAAACTAAGTGGGTGTGCATCCAACTTGCTTGCTCACCAAGACCTAGGGCACTTGAGGAGGACCATCGTTGGAATATACAAGCCAAGTTCTATAATGAAAAATTCCCACTAGTATATGAAAGTGACAACATATGAAACTCTCGATATGAAAAACATGGTGCTACTTTGAAGCACAAGTGTGGAAAAAAGGATAGTAGCATTGCCCCTTTTTTGGGGGGCCTTCTTTTTTTTTCTTTTGGCCTTTCTATTTTTTTTGGGGACAATGCTCTATTAAATGATGATCATCACACTTCTATTTTTTATAACTCAATGATTACAACTCGATACTAGAACAAAGTATGACTCTATATGAATGCCTTCGACGGTGTACCGGGATATGCAATGAATCAAGAGTGACATGTATGAAAGAATTATGAACGGTGGCTTTGCCACAAATACTATGCCAACTACATGATCATGCTAAGCAATATGACAATGATGAATGTGTCATGAGGAACGGTATGGTGGAAAGTTGCATGGCAATATATCTCAGGATGGCTATGGAAATGTCATAATAGGTAGGTATGGTGGCTGTTTTGAGGAAGATATAAGGAGGTTTATGTGTGAAATAGCGTAACATATCATGGGGTTTGGATGCACCGGCAAAGTTTGCACCAACTCTCGATGTGAGAAAGGGCAATGCACGGTACCGAAGAAGCTAGCAATGATGGAAGGGTGAGAGTGCGTATAATTCATGGACTCAACATTAGTCATAAAGAACTCATATACTTATTGCAAAAATCTACAAGCCATCAAAAACCAAAGCACTACGCGCATGCTCCTAGGGGGATAGATTTGTAGGAAAAGACCATCGCTCGTCCCCGACCGCCACTCATAAGGAGGACAATCAAATAACACCTCATGTTTCAAATTTGGTACATAACGTTTACCATACGTGCATGCTACGGGACTTGCAAACTTCAACACAAGCATTTCTCAAATTCACAACTACTCAACTAGCACAACTTTGATATTATCACCTCCATATCTCAAAACAATCATCAAGCATCAAACTTTTCTTAGTATCCAACACACTCATAAGAATTCTTACAAATCTTTTATGCTTAGCATATTAGGATTATTTAAGAAAATTACCATGCTATTTAAGACTCTCAAAATAATCTAAGTGAAGCATGAGAGATCATCTATTTCTTCAAAATAAAACTACCACCTTTGTGCTCTACAAGATATAAGTGAAGCACCAGAGCAATAACAAACTACTCCGAAAGATATAAGTGAAGGTCAATGAGTAGTCGGATAATTATGCAATTATGTGAAGATTCTCTCCCAATTAAGAATTTCAGATCTTAGTATTTTATTCAATCATCAAGCAAAGCTAAAGAAAATAAAATGACGCTCCAAGCAAAACAAATATCATGTGGTGAATAAAAATATAGCTCCAAGTAAAGTTACCGATGAACGAAGATGAAAGAGGGGATGCCACCCGGGGCATCCCCAAGATTAGGCTCTTGGTTGTCCTTGAATATTACCTTGGGGTGCCTTGGGCATCCCCAAGCTTAGGCTCTTGCCACTCCTTATTCCATAGTCCATCGAATCTTTACCCAAAACTTGAAAACTTCACAACACAAAACTTAACAGAAAACTCGTGAGCTCCGTTAGCGAAAGAAAACAAAAGACCACTTCAAGGTACTGTAGTTAACTCATTATTTATTTATATTGGTGTTAAACCTACTGTATTCTAACTTCTCTATGGTTTATAACCTATTTTACTAGCCATAGATTCATCAAAATAAGCAAACAACACAATGAAAACAGAATCTGTCAAAAACAGAACAGTCTGTAGTAATCTGTAACTAACGCAAACTTCTGGGACTCAAAAAATTCTAAAATAAATTGGTGGACCGGAGGAATTTGTCTATTAATCATCTGCAAAAAGAATCAACTAAATAGAACTATTCAGTAAAAAGTTTTAACAAATCTCGTGAGAGCTAAAGTTTCTGTTTTTTACAGCGTGATCATAAAGACTTCACCCAAGTCTTCCCAAAGGTTCTACTTGGCACAAACACTAATTAAAACAAAAAACCACATCTAAACATAAGCTAGATGGATTATTTATTCCTAAAAAGAACCAAAAAGTAAGGAACTAAAATAAAATTGGGTTGCCTCCCAACAAGCGATATCGTTTAACGCCCCTAGCTAGGCATAATGATTTCAATGATGCTCACATAAAAGATAAGAATTGAAACATAAAGAGAGCATCATGAAGAATATGACTAGCAAATTTAAGTCTAACCCACTTCCTATGCATAGGGATTTTGTGAGCAAACAACTTATGGGAACAAGAATCAACTTGCATAGGAAGGTAAAACAAGCATAACTTCAAAACTTTAAGCACATAGAGAGGAAACTTGATATTATTGCAATTCCTACAAGCATATATTCCTCCCTCATAATAATTTTCAGTAGAATCATGAATGAATTAAACAATATAACCAGCACCTAAAGCATTCTTTTCATGATCTACTTGCATAGAATTTTTATTACTCTCCACATAAGCAAAAATTTTCTCTTGAATAGTAGTGGAAGCAAACTCAACAAAATAACTATCATATGATTGAAAATTAAGATCAAGATGACAAGTTTCATTGTTATCATTATTCTTTATAGCATACGTGTCATCACAATAATCATCATAGATAGGAGGCATGCTTTCATCATAGTAAATTTGCTCATCAAAGCTCGAGGGACAAAAAATATCATCTTCATCAAACATAGCTTCCCCAAGCTTGTGGCTTTGCATATCATTAGCATCATGGGTATTCAAAGAATTCATACTAACAACATTGCAATCATTCTCTTCATTCACATATTTAATGCCAAGCATTCTATGTAATTCTTCTTCTAGCACTTTGGCACAATTTTCTTTTCCATCATACTCACGAAAGATATTAAAAAGATGAAGCATATGAGACAAACTCAATTCCATTTTTTTTGTAGTTTTCTTTTATAAACTAACTAATGCTAAAACAAGAAACAAAAAGATTTGATTGCAAGATCTAAAGATATACCTTCAAGCACTCACCTCCCCGGCAACGGCGCCAGAAAAGAGCTTAGTTGACGGGGTGTGAGTGCCGCTTACCTAGCCTCCCCAAAGAATCGCGCTTTAAAAGAGCTTGATGTCTACTACACAACCTTCTTCTTGTAGACGTTGTTGGGCCTCCAAGTGCAGAGGTTTGTAGGACAGTAGCAAATTTCCCTCAAGTGGATGACCTAAGATTTATCAATCCGTGGGAGGCGTAGGATGAAGATGGTGTCTCTCAAACAACACTGCAACCAAATAACAAAGAGTCTCTTGTGTCCCCAACACACCCAATACAATGGTAAATTGTATAGGTGCACTAGTTCGGCGAAGAGATGGTGATACAAGTGCAATATGGATGGTAGATATAGGTTTTTGTAATCTGAAAATATAAAAACAGCAAGGAAACAAGTGGTAAAAGTGAGCGTAAACGGTATTGCAATGCTAGGAAACAAGGCCTAGGGTTCATACTTTCACTAGTGCAAGTTCTCTCAACAATAATAACATAATTGGATCATATAACTATCCCTCAACATGCAACATAGAGTCACTCCAAAGTCACTAATAGCGGAGAACAAACGAAGAGATTATGGTAGGGTACGAAACCACCTCAAAGTTATTCTTTCCAATCAATCCGTTGGATATTCCTATAAGTGTCACAAACAGCCCTAGAGTTCGTACTAGAATAACACCTTAGACACAAATCAACCAAAACCCTAATGTCACCTAGATACTCCAATGTCACCTCAAGTATCCATGGGTATGATTATACGATATGCATCACACAATCTCAATTCATCTATTCAAACCAACACACAGAACCTCAAAGAGTGCCCCAAAGTTTCTACCGGAGAATCAAGACGAAAACGTGTGCCAACCCCTATGCATAGGTTCATGGGCGGAACCCGCAAGTTGATCACCAAAACATACATCAAGTGAATCACGTGATATCCCATTGTCACCATAGATATGCACGGCAAGACAAACATCAAGTGTTCTCAAATCATTAAAGAGTCAATCCGATAAGATTACTTCAAAGGGAAAACTCAATCCATTACAAGAGAGTAGAGGGGGAGAAGCAACATAAGATCCAACTATAATAGCAAAGCTCGCGATACATCAAGATCGTGCCAAATCAAGAACACGAGAGAGAGAGAGAGAGAGAGAGAGAGATCAAACACATAGCTACTGGTACATACCCTCAGCCCCGAGGGTGAACTACTCCCTCCTCGTCATGGAGAGCGCCGAGATGATGAAGATGACCACCGGTGAGGGTTCCCCCCTCTGGCAGGGTGCCGGAACAGCGTCACGATTGGTTTTTGGTGGCTTTGGAGGTTTTGGGGCGGCGGAACTCCCGATCTAATCTCTGTCCTTGAAGTTTTAGGGTACGTGGAGTTATGTAGGCGGAAGAAGCACGTCAGGGGAGCCACGAGGGCCCCACGAGGCAGGGGGGCGCGCCCCCCACCATCGTGGCTTCCTTGTTCCTTCCTTGACGTGGGGTCCAAGTCCATTTGGTAGCTTTCCTTCCAAAAATAACTTCTCCAGTTGATTTCGTTCCGTTTTGACTCCGTTTGATATTCCTTTTCTTCGAAATACTGAAATAGGCAAAAAACAGCAAATCAGGCCTGGGCCTCCGGTTAATATGTTAGTCCCAAAAGTAATATAAAAGTGGAAAATAAAGCCCAATATTGCCCAAAACAGTAGATAATATAGCATGGAGCAATCAAAAATTATAGATACGTTGGAGACGTATCAGTCGTCCATACCGTTGATGCCTTCGGAGTCATAGTCAAGCGCGTCGGTTAAGTCTTCAACAGTGGCTATGAAGTGGGTGGTTGGTGGGAAGCAAAATTCTCCTTCATCATCAGCCTCCAGTTCGAACCGGACAGAAGTCGGCTGTGAGTCCCCCGCCAAGGACAAGTTCTTTAATGAGTTCAGCAAATCACCCAAGGGAGAGTGTTGGAAGATGTCTGCAGCGCTAAACTCGAAACTCGATAAGCGATCAAGTTCGGCATCCGCGGACTCACACGGTTCGGAACTTATACCCGGAGAAGAGTCCGGAGTTCCGGTGACACGAGTATTGTATGAGGTTAAATCCATGTGCCGCTCCAACGCCGGGGAAGCTGTGGCCTCCGTGGTGGGGTTGAGCCTCCAATCCTTGGATGTCGCAGTGTGCTCTGTATCTAAGGCCAGAGTGGTTACAGGAGCTATCTCCTGGATGCGGTCTGACGACGGATTTTGGTCATGTTCGTCAAGGTGACC
Source organism: Aegilops longissima (assembly GCA_021605205.1). Lineage (NCBI taxonomy): Eukaryota > Viridiplantae > Streptophyta > Magnoliopsida > Poales > Poaceae > Aegilops > Aegilops longissima. The sequence continues at coordinate 413,634,422 of CM038679.1, forward strand.
AGGAACGGTCGTCGCGGTCTCAAATCCGGCGAAGATCAAATCTCCACGGATGTCTGCGACGTAATTCAAACTCCCAAATCTGACCTGATGGCCAGGGGCGTTGCCATCGATCTGCTCCAGGTGGCCGAACGAGTTGGCCTGCGGCGCGAAGCCGCCGAACACGAAGATCTGTCCAGGGAGGAAGGTTTCCCCTTGGACAGCATTGTTGTTGAAGATTGAAGGGGCCATCGAACCTTTTGGGGACGGCACACTGGAACTCTCAATGAAAGCACCAATTTCGGTGTCAAAACCGGCGGATCTCGGGTAGGGGGTCCCGAACTATGCGTCTAAGGTCGATGGTAACAGGAGGCAGGGGACACGATGTTTACCTAGGTTTGGGCCCTCTCTATGGAGGTAATACCCTACTTCCTGCTTGATTGATCTTGATGGATATGAGTATTACAAGAGTTGATCTACCACGAGATTGTAACGGCTAAACCCTAGAAGCCTAGCCTCTATGACTACGATAATGAATCTCCTCTGGACTAAGCTCTCCGGTTTATATAGACACCGGAGAGATCTAGGGTTACATAAGGTCGGTTACAGAAGGAGGAATCTTCATAATTGATCGCCAAGCTTGCCTTCCACGCCAAGGAGATTCCCATCCGAACACGGGGGAGAGTCTTCGGTCTTCATATCTTCATGGCCCATTAGTCCGGCCCATGGCTAACAGGCCGGACGTCCGAGGACCCATTAGTCCAGGACTCCCTCACCTGTCGCAAGAGTGCTTCGGACGTGACGTCCGAAGACAAGACCCGCTCCTCCGCCGCCGAAGATGACGACGATGATGAGGAGGAGGAGGAGAACAACCCTCCCCTGATGAGGGAAGGAAGAAGAGGGTGGCCTCCATGAACCTGGAGGCGGGGACGTCCAAGAAGGGGAAGGGTTCCTTCACGGACAAATCCGCGTGGGACGTCGAAAGTAGTCCGGAGCGATACCCCCGCACCAAGCCTCAAGCTGCATCATAAGTGCAACGACTCCCGTATACCCGTATGTCCAGCCTCTTTGCTTCAATGTGTTGACATGGTTAATTATGCCTTTGCAGTCCGGCCCACAACAGCTCCCAGCGACACTCATCAAGAGGTTCGTTGGACTCAAAGGAGATGGCCAGCGAGTCTCCGCCGGCCGCTGACTCTCCCAAGGCCAAGGACGACACTGAGGTGCTATCCCGAAGGGCCGCTCTTGTCCGAGGAGAGGCTCAGGCTGCTGTCAGGGAGGCGCCAGAGGGTGAGACCTCTACCGCCGGACACATGGGGGAACAGATCCCCATGGAGATGGGCGAGGAGGGCCATATTCAGTTCAGCCCTCAGCCGGATACAATTCCATAGACCAACTTCGCTCCGGAATCCGGTGAGCAACCTCCTTCGAAAGAGGGGTGCGCCAATTCCACCGGTGACCCTTGTCCAACCAGGGGCACCGGATAATCTGCTGGAAGCGCTGCGAGGCGCTTCCATTATGGATGAGCACCGTGTTCTTATGAGCACGGTGATTGAAAGGGTTCAGTTCGTCAAGAGTGGACTAACCGAAGCCTGCGGTAGCCTACTGACAGGTTTTGAGGTAAGCGACACAAATAGCGAAAATCCCCATATAGACAGTAGCCCCTGAGACACTGTCCGGTGTTCGGAAAGAAAAGCTGGACAGAGGATCAATGTTTTATTGCAGGAAACTAACTAAATTTGTCTGGAATGAATGTGCAGGCATCGCTGCTGGCCGCGGCCTCACATGCTGCCGAAGTCTCCGAACTTAAGCGGAGGCTGGAGCAGGCCACGGAGGAGCTCGGCCAGGTGAAGCGACAGCTCCGGGATAACCAAAGTATGTAATGACCCGGGAAATATTCGAAAAGAGTAAGATGATACACATTGACCGAAGTGTCATGATATGTATAGGAGCGACGACCGAGGTCGAGGCCCTGAAAAAGGCCCTGGGCGAGGCCGAGGGGAAGGTTGTCAAGGAGCAGGCTGCCCGTAAGAAGCTCAAGGCCCGGGTCAGCGAGGTCCAGCAAGAGCTCCAGGACGCGGTGAGGAAGTGCGAGACCTTGGAGCACGATGCGTCGGCTCGAGAGACCGAACTCGCCAAGGCTCGCCAGAGCGCGGAGACGGCCCGGAATGAGGACCAGGGAGCCCTCCAAGAGATCCAGGAGGCCAGGAAGATCGCCGCGGGTAAGGCATTCAGTATGCAAAGCAAATATGTGAAAAGTAATTATCTTTTGCTAACCCAGATTCGGAGTTCTCCAGGGGCTTTTGCTGATCTGCCGCGAAGTGTGTCCGACGCCGCGGAGTTCTTTCGAGTCGAGGAAGGGAGCTCCACGGAAAGATTGTTTTGGTCGCAGTATCTTGCGCCAGAGCATCCCGTGCCCTTCACCGATCAGCTGAAACAGCTGGTGGAGCTGCATAGGGTTGCCGAACTAGCCATGAAGGATTTCATAATCCGGATATGGCCAGCCGAAGCTATGCCCGGCAGCTACTTCGGACTCATGAAGCGGCTGGTGAACGCTTGTCCTTGCCTGAACGTTGTCAAGTGATCGGCCTGTATTCAAGGTGCGCGCATGGCCTTCACCCGTTGCAAGATGTGGTGGGCGAAGATGAACGCCATCGAGCTGGCCAGGGGGCCGCCAGAGGGCAAGGAGCACTGCACACCCGAGCGCTATTTTGCGGATGTCCTAGAAGGGTCTCGCATTGCGGCAACGCAATGTGGGCATGACATTATTTTCGAATGAATACATTCGTGTTGTATTTGCCTTGTATGATGAAACAAAGTCGGTTTGTAATATAATTCTTGTTATGTTTTAATTTTTTCCTCCTGTGCGGCCGTGTTGTATGGAATCTGAGGGTTGGCCAGTCGTTGGCTTCTGCCTCCATGTAGGTAGTACGGGGGTGTTCGCGATGGAATCTAAACAATCTTGATCCAATTGTATGGTTCGTGAAGGAGTTGTTTAGCGCAACGAACCAGGCAATCAGACTATGCGGCTTAAACGCCCTCTGTCGGCGTTCTGGGAACGGGGTCCCCAGACTTGCCTGCTTGCGACCCACGGCGTGGCTAAGCCAGCAGGCCGTACGGCCTATCTTCGTCAACAAGGCATCCAAGACCCTCGCGAGGGGCCGAGCCTTGCGAGGCGGATGACGCAAGACCTCCTCGGGAGTGGCCTAGTCAGGCAGGCTCACGAGGAGCGGAGATATCAAGGCAGGGCAAACCTCACGAGTCTCTCGTGACATGAGCCATGAAGATCGACACCAGGCGGGTGCCAGCGCGCGCAGCGTCCTTGTTTCCTCTTTGGTGCTAAGGAGGCCAGTGCAGGCGAGGAGTACCGAGGCATCAGGCAAAGGTTGCTATATCGGTGCAACGAGACCAAGACCACGAGGACGTCAAGACAGAGGTCATCGTGGAGCCCAAGACGGCGCCACCACCAGAGCCTTTCGCAGGCGTAGACCACTTTTGTCAGGATAGCTTGTACTAGCTATCCCCCTTCAAATTTGCCCGCCGTTGTTGGCTCCCTTCCCGCTCAATATTTGGGAAGAGGACCAGGGGCTATATAAGTAGAGCTTTCCACCACCGTAGGGGCATCGAGCAGTTCATCCAGATCTCACCCGCTAAGTCACCAAGCACAAGAACACCTCAACCTCAGGAGGCTATTCTTCCCTCTGTACTGTTCATCATCAGCCCACGAGGCAATCCACCACCACCACACTGGAGTATGGTATTACACCACAATGGTGGCCCGAACCAGTATAAATCTCATGTCTCTTTGTGTTGTGAGTTCGTCGAGTTCGTCCGCGAGATCTTGGCGAGCTAGGGTGTAGACCGGTAGGAGGGAAAGACTTCGCGCGCACCCCAGTGTTCGAACCTTAAGGGTTTGTCGGAACCCCACATCTGACATTTGGCGCACCAGGTAGGGGTGCGCCGGAGCTTCTTCTCCGCCAGTCGACTTGCCGACGCTCCGCGATCAAGATGTCCGGCGACCCAAGAGCTGACTCCAACCGCTCGGCGGCCTGGCCGGCCTGGGCGACGACACCCGGCCATGAAGACGTCGACCCCGTGCTCCAAGCAGCACGGGCATCGTCCAACACTGCGGGGCACGGGCGGCGCTGCCAGGCGTCGTCCACCCCCACTCCACGACAAGTACGAGCCGCTTCAAGGGCAGCAAGCCACGCCGCGGCGACTGCACCGCACTCGCGGCGAGAGCAGGCAAACATGCGGGCGGCACTCACCGTGGCAAGGGAGCTGCTGCGGTGCCGGCTGATGGAGAGCGGCCGGGACGCGCTGCTGGAACGTGTTACTGAGCTGCTGGACGCTGCGGCCTCGGGATCGCCGACTTTCTGCTATCGAATCCCTTCACTGGCCGTTGCGGGAACTCATGGCGGGCCTCGCCGCACCCACGCGCCGACGGGCGCGCATGGGGGCTTCGTCAACACCAGCGCGGCCGGCGGCGCCGGAGGCCCCGCTGCCCCCACACTGCCCGCAGCAAGCATGAGCTCAAGCGTCGCCCCCATGGTCCCGACGAGATGCCACACTACTACCCTCAGGACGCCATGTTGGGCCGGGCAACATGGAGTGTGGGGCACTACGGCGAGGTGTTCGGGGTAACTGCCCCGGAAGCCTATGTGCCCCGCATGACGGACCAGGAGTAGACACCGGACGACGACCCCATCTCGTTCGTTGGAGAAGATTGGGAAGAGGGGGCGCTAGGAGTCAAAGCCTTCTAGGAGCCGCCGGGGAACCACCATGACCGTGTGTGCAACGACCACTACAGGGTACCTCTAATCCCTCAGGAGCAAGCTTACGCTAACCAGGAGTCGCAGGAGGAACATGTCACCACAACGGCCGACAGGGGGATCGCGTTGGGGGCTGCAGGAGAGGGAAGCCAGGGGACACCCTAAGGTAGGCCCTCTGCCGGGGAGGCTTCGACAACCCTTCCCCCGGCAGAGGACCTGTGGTCACTGAGGGCACCCCTGGCGTCCTCTTTCCCTCTTTTGTGTCGTCTTGGCGACCGGTCGGCTCAAAGGAGGTCAAGGGTGGCGCAAGGCGGGGCCCTTGTTTGGCGATATGAAGCAAGGCCGGTACCTGTGAAGAAGGCCCAGTGCCTGTTAAGCTCGCCGCCCGTGACACTCTCACGTAATAATGAGTTGGGGCTGTACATGCCTCGGAGTCTCAGGAGCGCCGGCCTCAGGCCCTGGGGCTCCCGCCCACGCCTAGTGGCAGCACTTAGCTCCGCGCTGGTGAGAAGACTTGAAGACCGGAAGACTAGACTAGGTGCCGGACGCGGCCTTTTGCTTTGGATCTCTCTTTCTGTACCTTTGCTTTCTGGAATAAGATTTAAGTTGAAGCCGAATTTTTATCGATCTTGCTGAGGAGCCTTTTTCGCTCGAGCAATTTCTTTCCTACGGATCTCGTTTTGTGCAGGACTCATGTCCGTCGCCTTCCCTCACGAGCTCTCGCGAGCTGGATCGGCGAGCGCATGCTCGCGAAAGCAGCGCCGCCGCGCGGCTGGTGCTCACCTCTTGCGGGGCCCCTTCAGACGGGGCGATAAGCTCCGCAGGATTCTCATAAACTCGTCGCTTCATGACCAAGCTCGAAGCTGGCGCTGACTAAGGTAAACCACGACAGAAAACTCGCCCCCGGATTCACGAGTTCACGAGGACACATGCCCACATCGCATAGGAAAGTAAAAACTGCAATTTACTTACATGAGGGGCTCCCCCTCTCAAAATGCTCTTACAAGTTTTCCAAGGGCCACGCCCGAGTTTTGTGTACAGGGTGAAACGACAGGAGAACATGGGATCAGCCAGAAATGTCACTCGCTACATCACCCGCGGACGCGTCACTCGTGTCGTCATCGTCTTCGTCGGCATCGTCGTCACCGTCGGCGACGCCCCCGACGCCGTCGTCAACCATGTCGCCTTCGTCTGACGACCACCACCGCGTCATCCTCCGAAGTGAAGGCCCTGACCAATGCGTCCACATTGTCCTCAACTCAACGCGCCAGGTCGCCCCGGACGGCCGTGGGTACGGGGGCGATGGCGGCGTCAAAATTGAAGTTGGGGTCGGCATTCAGAAGGTGGCTGAAGACACGGGAGAAAGCTCGCTCAAGCAGGCCACGCCCCCTTTCCTCCACACGCTGGCAAGCTCTGGTAGATCGAGCCTCCAGGAGCGTCACCACCTCGGTGAAGAAGGTCAGGTGGCTGGCATAGTCATTCGAGTGAGGGGCCGGTGCATCCACGTCGCAAATATGGCCCAGGGCGGTATTGTCCCTCTTCCAGAGATCCTGAAGCATAGGGGCATGCTCGCGCTCCAGCGTTCATCGTTGGTGCACTTCCTCCGTGTTTTGCCGTGCGACGGCCTCAGCATCATCAACCCGCCTCTGAAGGGAACACAGCTCAGCGCGGGCGGAGGCCAAGTCCGCCTGCACCGTAACCAGGGCGGCGGCCGTGGCTTCCACGAGGCTCTCAGCCTCATCCAACCTGGGCCTAAGGGCGGCGGCCCTGCCCGCATCCTCCGCACCGGCGAGCTTCAGCTTCAGGTCGTACCTACCGTCCAGGTCTACGTGAACCTCGGCCACCCGGCGATTGAGCTCCTCCTCGACTCTGGCCTCGCAAGCCTCGACGGCTTCTTCTGCTTGAGCAACTTGACGCTCCCTCGTCTCCAGTTGCTCGAGCTCGAGGCTGCGCTCCACGGCTTCCAGGTCTAGCTCCCCATCGCGCTTCCGGACCTCCTCATCCTCCGCGGGCGTCCCCCTCAGCGATGCAAGAGTGGCCCTGCGCGCCTCCACCTGCTGCTCAAGGGACGTGCTCCTCCGCAGCCTCGTGACGGCGGTCAGCCTCGCGAGCCTCTTCCAAGGCTCGCGAGCAGGCTTCATGGGCGATCTTGAGGGACGCCTCGGCCTCCGCATTCTCAAGGTCACGCTGATAGCGACCGAGGTTGATGGCCACCCTCAGCTTGCGCCGCTCCTCCACCAGCCAGAGACCTTCAGCCTCAAGGCGCAAGTCGACACCCGCGAGCTCTTCACCAAGTCGTTTCATCACGCCCATCGCCTCCTGGAAGAGCTCGTGGCGAACTACGCTCTGCCCGCGCTCGAGCTCGAACGCTCGACCCACCTCGTCCTCCACCTCGAGGGCCGGGGTGGGGCGCGAAGTGGCACGCCACCTCCCGGCAGGGGGCTGGGGGCTGACGCCACACCTGACATCAGCCCGTCCTCACGAGGAGCCCAAGCCGATCGGGGCTCGCTGCTTGAAGAGGAACCGAAGATCGAAGCCAACCAGCTGCTGTCCATGAGCAAAGGAGGAGTCTTGGGCACGCTCGCCAAGCTCCACGCCAGACCGTGGGGGAGGGGTGGCCAAGCCATGGGCTCAGCGCGCCACGAAGGAGGAGATGCTCCCCCAACCGACCCTGCTCCAGGGGCGGTAGGCAGATCAGGAACGCTCAAGGCCGATGGGGGAGTTGATGAAGGAGGAGGCCGCGTCTCAGAAGACGCAACAGCTTCAACAGAAGGAGCTCTGAAGGACAGACGTCAGGATAACGAGACCACACGCAAGAATCCATGGCAATAAGATACTTATGCGTCAATGGCGATCTACTTCCGTCGCTTCAACGGCCCGAAGATATTGCTGCCGCTGGGGGATCCCTTCCTCTTGCGGAGCTCCTCGAAGTCCACACAAAGACAACCGAAGCGCTGGATGTGACAGCCGGTGCACGGCGGGGCTGAAGAAGAGATGAGAGGGATGGCTTCAGGGGTGCCCGGTTGCAGCGAACAGCCGAGCGCCACCTCACCACAACCTTCCGAGGCTCCTAGAGCCTTGGCCTCAGGAGCCGCATGCCGCGTCTCCTCGTGACCGACGACAGAGGGGGAATTCGCGAGCCCCGAGGACGACGCCCCAGGATCACCACTCGGCATGTGCTCCTCAGCACTCGAGCCACCGGCCCCCGTTGGAGCTCGCTATCCCGCACCGTCACCTGGGCCGAGCTCGGCGCCGCCGGCGAGGAAGGGAACCACGACGACGGGGTTCTCGCGGGATCCCACCAGGTCGATTGGGCGCAGCCCCCACTCATCAAAGGAAGGCATGCTCGCGGCAAATGTGGCTTTGTTCTCGCATCGGTACAACAAGCAGCTGTTCCTGGGCATCTCATCCGGCAGAGGGACACCCGATAGGACCATGAGCACCGTTTGCCGCGTCGCTAGAGGAAGCCCTTCTCCTAAAACCTCATGTGGTCCTGGCTGCGGAGCAAGTCCCACATCGGGCGAGAGTGGCGCTGAAGTGGAGCGACTCGACGCTTGACGAACTCCTTCACCACCATGGGCGCAGTCACGCCGAGGTCCTTCAACCACCTCAGCCTGGCCCAGACGGGGGTAAGGCGGGAGCTCGTGAGCCTCTGATGGCCCCAGCCGGAGTTCGGAACAGCAGGCCCCGCCGGAACTTGGAGCAGAGGGTTGAGCATGCCGGCGTCAACAAACACCCATCGTATGCAGAACTCGCTTGTGGATGAAGGAAGCTCGAAATCAATCCCCGCGCCCGCAGTCGCGGCCACAGCCTGGAAGCCCACGCACCCCAAGCTCTGCCGGGGACCGGCCAGATGCAATGAGAAGAAATGGCAGAGGCGGGCCACGGAAGGAGCGATGCCCACCATGGCCTCGCACAAGAAGGCGAAGACGGCAAGAAGGGTTATAGATTGAGTGTCGAGATGAAGCATGTGGATTTGATAATGTTCGAGCACCGCATTGAAGAAGGCGGAGAAAGGAGGAATCAGGCCAGCCCAGAGGGCCTCTATGAAGATCGGGACCTCGGTGGCTGCCGAGCCATCTTGAACGAGGCACGAGCCAAGCCACCATCTCTCCCCTCGTTGAAACTAGAGGCAAGCATGGGGCGCACCTTGTCCATTGCCTCGTCGTTGAGCACCCGAGGCCGGCCGAGCGCCGGCTCAAAGGACGGAGGTGCAGTTGGCAAAGACAGAGGTTTCTTCCCCTTTTCAGCTTGTTTCGGCGCCATGGCGATGAAGCAGACGAAGCGCAAGTCAGATTGGAAGGGCAAAGCAGGGCCTCGAGGAAGCAGGGATATTGGAAGAGCTAGGTGTGGGCGAAGGAAGAAAAACTATGCGAGATGCGGGTGTCGGATTTCGGGTTCCGGCAGACCCTTGAGGTTCGAACACTGGGGTGCGCGCGGAGATCCAACCTTCCACCGTCTCGCACCTCGCCGAATCGCTGGGACCTAAACTACTAAACGGAACAGCACAAGAGACACGAGATTTATACTGGTTCAGGCCACCATTGTGGTGTAATACCCTACTCCAGTGTGTGGTGTGGTGGATTGCTTCTTGGGTTGATGAGGAACAATACAAGGAAGAACAGACTCGCGAGGGTCTGTTCTTGGCGGGTGCGATGAACTGCTAAGTGGTGTTCAGTCGCTCTAGCTACTGGTTTCTTGATGAGGATTCCGGATCTCTCCCTTCTCTCCCTCTTTCAGATGCCTCTTGCTCTGGGTGTGGCTACTCCTATTTATAGGCGAAGGCCACTGGGCCTCTTCCCAAATATTGGCGGGAAGAGCGCCAACAATTAGCAATTTTGAAGGGGACAATGGGTACACTTATCGACTAAAGTTGGTCCTTGCACGCCAAAGGCTCTGGTGATGGCCTTTGCTTGGGCTCCACAATGACTCCCTTCCAGCCGTTGGGCTGGTCTTGGTCTTGTTGCACCGAAACGGATGCCTTTGCTTGATGCTCTCGCCTGCGCTTGCTCCCTTTGCACCAAAGAGGAAAGGAGGATGCTGCGCGGGCTGGCACCCGACTGGCGCCCTTGGTTGTCATGGCTTGCGTCATGGGCACCTCGCGAGGTACCCTGCCTTGATCTCTCCGCCTCCTCGTGAGCCAGCCTGACGAGGCCGTGCCTGAGGAAGCTCCTTGTCGTCCGCCTCGCGAGCCTTGGCCCCTCGCGAGGTCTTGAGCTTGCGTTGATGAAGATGGGCGTCTTGGGCCTCCTTGAGCCACGCCGCAGGCGCGCCTGCGAGCAAGTCTGGGGACCCCATTCCCGAGCCGGCAGTAGCCCACGGCGCCCGAACTTGGCGGCGAGAGAGGCGAAAGGGCAAGTCGCGAGCGTCGCGGGCCCTAACAGCGTCTTGCCTTGGGCGACAGCGTGGCGGTTGATTGACGCGCGCATTGCTCCCCCCACGATGCCTCGATAACCACCGGATTCGACAAGTCCCTCCATGCGAGTTGGTCATGATTACGGTGATCGTGGAGGCCCGACGGTTGGCCTTCGCCGGCTATAAGTACGAAACGGTGCGCGCCCTTCCAGTGTATTCTTCTGCTTCTCCTCCTCCTCGTTTCGTCTGGTTGCCATGGCTCCGATCTGCCGGTTCTCCATGGAAGAGAAGGGAAAGGCTCCTCAAGAGGATCCCGACCTGCTCCCCCCAAAGAAGCGGATTGCTCTCTGGTGTCAGGGCAGGAGCGTTCGCTAGGAGGCGCCCATGCCCTAGTGCGAGCGGCCGCCACCAAGGTTCCCTCTTCCCTTGTACGCGCAAATTGGTGACTCTGAAGGAGGCGGCGCGGCGCCTGGAAGGCGCCGCCCGGCAGCGCCGGCCAGTCACGAAGGTATCGTCTTCCCCCGGAGTCCACGCCGAGGGCTCCTGCCGGGAGTTTGTGCTTCACGCCGCCATGCCTCCTAAATCTTGGATTGTCTTCCTTCTTTCTTCGCCTCCGTCGTCCAGCAGGGGTAACCCCTAGGACTCTGGTTGCAGCACGCCGGCTGCCGCACCCTCGCGACCGGGCGGAGGTCATGATGGTGCCCAGGCGAGGTCTTCATGACTCGAGGCTGGGGCGAGGTCGCCTGGTCTGCGGGACGAGGCGCCCTCACGATCCACCAGAGTGCGATGGTGCTTCGGTGGTGTCCTTCAAGGTCTTCGACGCGGAGGGTCGTCGGCTGGAGTGCTGCCCCAGGAGAGGTGGTCGGGGTCCTGCTGCGGTGGGACAGAGGCCGGCCGACCACTCCCTTGGCATTTCCTCAGGTGACGAAGGCGCCGGAGGATCTAGCGACTCCGCCGAGCTCTTCGTGGCGCCGGAGATGAGCGACGACAGCTACGAGCCCCCGAGCTTGCGCCATTCCCGGAGCAGGGCGGGCTCGTCAGGTCGTTGCCGCCCCTGATCTGGATGGGGTTGGTGCCAGACCGGGTGGCCCACCGTTGATGATGGCGTCTACCGCGGTGGTCCTTGTAGGTAGGACTCCTTAGGACTCGCGTCTTTTGTTCCTGCGAGGAGCCAAGAATGTACCCCGCGGGGGCTTGTAAGATGTTTGTAGCTTCGTTAGTCAATATAACCCTTTTTATGAGGCAGTGCGAGATGCTCATTCCATTCTAGCTCAGTTTCCTCCTTTCAGTCCTCACGAGGGCCTGATGCTCTGCGCCGACAGGTCCCAGTCCCAAGGCGGCTTCAGCCATCGCTGGTATGCCAGGTCGCGATGCCGTGGTCAAGGCCAGGAGGTGAGCGGCCCGAGGTCCGTTAAGAGCCCCTGAGTCGCGATGCTCAGGAGGTCCCCCTTGGCACTCAAGCAGCCATCATTCGGTGAGAAAGGAGAGCGACGTTGCTAACACGGGGTTGCATTGAGTGTGGGGATGGTGTTGCGATAACTAGTGTGTCCGGAGGGTGACTTATCTCGAGGGTCAGGACAATGCTTCCTGGTGCGGCGCTAGGTCCGTGCCTAGGCCGCGAGAGATGCGTGGCGAGGTCGCTTTCGTGCTCCTTGGAGGGACCTGCAGGTTCACCATAAAAGGAACAAGAGCTCGCCGTGGCGATCGTTAGTTCTGCCATTTGTTGCTTGGGAGGCGTGAGAGGCCTCGCGAGGTGTGTTGGGGCACCCGTGAGCCAGTAGCAGGACTCACGGGCCCTACCTCAAGATGGGTTGCGCTGGCTCTGGGCCTTATCTTGAGTGTGTTCTCGCAAATTTGGCGGATGCGGTGCTCTCGTCTTGGTCCCGGCTCTCGGGCTGGTCTCAGCCGTTCTTTGGCAAGCAGGTCGCGATGCCATGGACAAGACCAGAGGGTGAGGGCGGAGAGCGGTAGGAGCCCTGAGTCGCGATGCTCGGGCACCCCCTTTAGCGCGCAAGCTGGGTTAGATGATGAAACTCTCGTCCTCGGGTCCCGGCTCGGGCTGGTCTCGGCCGTCATTTGGAAAGCCAGGCCGTGATGCCATGGACAAGACCAGAGGTGAGGGCGGAGAGCGGTAGGAGCCCCGAGTCGCGATACTCGGGCACCCCCTTTAGCGCAAGCTGGGTTAGATGTGAAACTCGTCCTCGGATCCCGGCTCGGGCTGGTCTCGGCCGTCGGCGGCAAGCCAGGTCGCGATGCCATGGACAAGACCAGAGGTGAGGGCGGAGGCGGTAGGAGCCCCGAGTCGCGATGCTCGGGCACCCCTTTAGCGTGCAAGATTCCGTCACCCGGAAAAGGCACCAAATAACAAGCATGGCGGGCGAGAGCATAATCCTAAGGAAAGCGTAAGTAGGATACATGCCGCTGGGGACAGGCCAGGCGGCTTGGGGATGATGCAGCCCGAGGCGCCCCAACAGGATAGGCTAATGACATGAAATAAAAGGGATACATGCCGCAGGAACGGACCCACGCGGCCTGGGAATAATGCGGCCCTGAGGGCGCTCCCAGCCGGAAATAAAACTTAAAGATGTCACCTGGTGTTGTTGGGGACGAAGGGGTGTTGGCGTAGCAGACTCGGTGGGCTGCGGGAGCCGATCCTCATGAGCCCCCAGGCCCGGGGTCCTCGGGAGGATCTGGAGACGCTGGCGGCTCTTCGGGGGCCATCTCCATCTCCGCCAGAGCTGCGGCGTGCCTGACCTCTCGAGCCTCCAGGATGGCCCTCATGAGATCTTTGGTGCGCGGCAACCGCATTTGGCGAGCCGTGAGGCATGCGCTTGCGTAGCTGTGGGCGGGCCCTCGTAGCGTCCCACTCGCGAGGGCAGGCGCTCTTGAGATGCGGCTCGGTTGAGCCTTGGTATGTCGATCAGACGCACAGCCCACCATCCTCGCTGGATGGGGGCCACAGTAGTGGCGGCGGCTGCCCCTCATGACCCTTGACTCCTGTAGCTCCTGAATGGCCTTGTTGATGAACTCCTGAGGGTTCGGCCCTCCTTGCCTTGCTCCTGCTTGCGGGAAACGTGCTTCGAAGCACGCCTCCACGTGGTGCCCAAGCGCCTCCCTCGTGACCTTGGCGAGGTCGGCGGCCCTCCAGGGGAGAGCCCCCGAGCCCGGCCTGAGGAGGGCGCCGGGCGCGCTTTCCTATGCGATGGAAGGAGGCTCCCCCTGGCCGGGCGCGGGCCCTGAGGGGCCTGCCTCTTGAGGAGCCAGGCCGGTTGATGTCTTCTTCTTCTTGGGTGCGGCCTCGGGAGGCCTCCTGCTGCTTGTGGTGCAGGTCTTCTAGCGTCTGGCTGAAAGGCTCGCTCCGAGGGAGCACACTGCGTCTCTCTCTTCACGTGGCACCGTGATGACCCGCCGCTTCTGGCATCTTGAGGGCGTTGTAGCCGTGGTGGGTTCGGCCATGAATTTTGCCGGCGTCGGGTACCCGAGGATGGCGTTGTCTGGCGGCGAATGTGGGCGACATCGAAGTCGATGAGCTCGGTGCGGTGGTTGTCGCGAGCCGGAAGGTGACGGGAAGGCGGACCTACCCGATCGGGACCGTGGAGCCGTTGGTGACTCGGAGAAAGGCTTGGTTGGCTGAAAGCGATCATAAGGCACGAAGATTGTTGAATGTTTCCACGGACGGGGCGTTGAGTCCTGCCCCGCCGTCGATGAGGGTCTTGGTGACCAGCACATTGCTGATGATTGGGGAACAAAGCATCGGAGAACTCGGCTGTGGCGCGCGACTTGAGCTGATCCGCTGAGCTGAGCGTGATGGCGCACGCCGACCACGAGAGGCGCTGGCCTCGAGCTTGGGAGGACTGCATTCACCAGCGGCGAACTACTTGAAGATCTGTTGAGAGGCTGGGGCTTGAGCTCCGCCCGGGATGCTGAGCGATCGCCGCGGTTCGGAAGCCCCAGCCCCTCGTCGTCGATAGCGGTCCTCATTTCTCCTTGGCGGCGACGGCAGTGGAGGGAGGCCTGCATTCCCCTGCGGGCGATCCTCACGAGTCTGATCCCTCCAGCCTCCCTCGCGAGGTGGGTCTTGCCAGCGGTCCTCGCGAGGTTGGTCGCGCCACCCTTGGCGCGGGCCGCGGTCTTCCCAGCGTCCTGCATTCCTTCCTCCTCCTCGGCCGTAGCCCCGGTCGCTGCGCTCGGGGCATCTGCCGACCCTTCCTTCACGTACGGCCCAGAGCTCTTGGCATTCATTGGTGTTGTGGGTGTGGAGGTCGTGGTACACGCAGTACCGACTGCCCTTGGAGGACTCGGGCAGATCTCTGCCTCGCTTGGTGTCTGGTTCGGCCGCGAGTACGGCAGCCCCCTTGCGCTTCACGTCCTTGGCCTTGGACTTGTTTTCTTCGGGATCCGCGACAGGCAACTCGAGGAGGGAGAGGCGCCCCTCCTCAGCCCTGGCGCACTTGGTCGCCAAGTTGAACAGCTCCAAGGAGGTGCACAGATCTTCATGCATTGCCAGCTCCTCCTTCATCTTGACATCGCGCACGCCGTCGGAGAAGGCAGAGATGATGGCCTCCTCCGTTACCCTGGGGATCTTGAGGCGTGCGTTGTTGAACCGCTGGATGTACTTTTGCAGGGTTTCCCCTGGCTGCTGCTTGATTCGGGCGCATGTCGCTCATGGCGGGTGGCGGTCGCGAGTACCACGAAGTTGGCGATGAAGCGGGTGCGCATCTCGGCCCAGGAAGAGATCGTGCAGGGGCGATTCAGGAGCAGTGCGGGCTCCGTCCCTCGGCACCATGGGAAACCAGTTCGCCATGACCTTTTCATCCCGTTGGCAGCCTCGATGCCCAGCTCGTGAAGCTGGAGCAACTCCGTAAGGGTCAGCTGTGCCGTCGTAGCAAGGAGGCAGGTCTGGCTTGAACTTGGCGGGCCCGCGACGCCGCGCAGCTCGGAGGTGAAAGCGCGGCAGCCCGCCGTGGCGCGGGGGCCTCGGGCAGCGAGATCTTGGTCTTGCGGGCCTCCTGCGCCACGGCCGGGGCAGCGAGGTCTTAGCGTCTTTGGGCGGGGCGCTCGGGCAGCTTCTTGTGGGCGAGAACTTCTTGGCAGCTCTGCTCTTGCCGCGCGGCGCTGGCGGGCGGGTTCCGCCAGGGCGCGCGCCTTGGGGCAGGCGCCTTCTTGAGGAGGAGGCGGTGGCGCCCGGGAGCTTCATCGCCCGCGAGGCGGGTGCGGTGCAGCGAGGCGGACGGTACGGGCGCCTCTGCAGCGCGGACGAGCTTCGGCGACTTCGGTCGAGCCATTCTTCGTAAACGTCGTCGGCGGGCGGTAGCGCAGGAGCTTCGTTTACGCGATGAGTGCAGCCCGGGCCTCCATGGCAGCTTGAAGCGCGTAACGAAGAACCAGCGAGGGTGGCGGCGTGGCAGTGCGGCCGCCCCGCCTCATGGGCGAGTCTTGGGGCGATGCTTGCTGCTCATTCCCGCCCGGGCGGTGGCGGCGTTGACGGCAGGTGACGGAACAGCGAGGGCGCCCGACGGGAGCTGTCTGGCGACATGGGAGGCGAGGCGGCTCGGCGCTTCAGCGAGCCCGACAGGCGTCGAACATGGTTGCGGTGGTCGGGAAGAACGTGGCGGCGAAGGCAGATTCGGCGCACCTACTGGGCGCGCCAAATGTCGGATTTCGGGTTCCGGCAGACCCTTGAGGTTCGAACACTGGGGTGCGCGCGGAGATCCAACCTTCCACCGTCTCGCACCTCGCCGAATCGCTGGGACCTAAACTACTAAACGGAACAGCACAAGAGACACGAGATTTATACTGGTTCAGGCCACCATTGTGGTGTAATACCCTACTCCAGTGTGTGGTGTGGTGGATTGCCTCTTGGGCTGATGAGGAACAATACAAGGAAGAACAGCCTCGCGAGGGTCTATTCTTGGCGGGTGCGATGAACTGCTAAGTGGTGTTCAGTCGCTCTAGCTACTGGTTTCTTGATGAGGATTCCGGATCTCTCCCTTCTCTCCCTCTTTCAGATGCCTCTTGCTCTGGGTGTGGCTACTCCTATTTATAGGCGAAGGCCCTGGGCCTCTTCCCAAATATTGAGCGGGAAGGGCGCCAACAATTGGCCATTTTGAAGGGGAACAGCAGGTACACTTATCTGACTAAAGTTGGTCCTCGCTTTGCCAAAGGCTCTGGTGATGGCCTTTGCTTGGGCTCCACAATGACTCCCTTCCAGCCGTTGGGCTGGTCTTGGTCTTGTTGCACGAAGCGGATGCCTTTGCTTGATGCTCTCGCTGCGCTTGCTCCCTTTGCACCAAAGAGGAAAGGAGGACGCTGCTGGCTGGCGCCCGATGGCGCCCTTGGTCGTCATGGCTTGCGTCATGGGCACCTCGCGAGTACCCTGCCTTGAACTCTCCGCCTCCTCATGAGCCAGCCCGGCGAGGCCGTGCTCGAGAAGCTCCTTGTCGTCCGCCCCGCAAGGCTTGGCCCCTCGCGAGGTCTTGAGCTGCGTTGATGAAGATGGGCGTCTGGGCCTCCTTGAGCCACGCCGCGGGCCGCGAGCGAGCAAGTCTGGGGACCCCGTTCCCGAGCGCCCGACAGCCAGGGGCATAGCCGAGCAAATTCAAGGGCAGCATGGGGAAGCGGAGATGCCCACATCCAATCAACCGCCAAGCGTCAACTGAGGCTGGAGGCTTTTGCGGCCCGCGGTGCTCCGAACTTGACCCTTGGCTTCACCGCGAAGCCAAGTCCGAGTGCACCTTGGGCCCGGGGGCTACTGTCGATGTTCTAGGAACGAGGGTCCCCAGACTTGCCTGCCTGCGGCCCACGGCGAGGCTAAGCCAGCAGGCCATACGGCCCATCTTCGTCATCAAGGCATCCAAGACCCTCGCGAGGGGCCGAGCCTCGCGAGGCGGACGATGCAAGACTTCCTCAGGAGTGGCCTAGTCAGGCAGGTTCACGAGGAGCGGAGATATCAAGGCGGGGCAAACCTCACGAGGCTCTTGTGACATCAGCCATGACGATTGACCCCAGGCGGGCGCCAGGCGGGCGTCAGCGCGTGCAACATCCTTGTTTCCTCTTTGGTGCTAAGGAGGCCAGCGCAGGCGAGGAGTACCGAGGCATCAGGCAAAGGTTGCTATATCGGTGCAACGAGACCAAGACCAGGAGGACGACAAGACGGAGGTCATCGTGGAGCCCAAGACGGCGTCACCACCAGAGCCTTTCACAGGCGAAGACCACTTTTGTCAGGATAGCTTGTACTAGCTGTCCCCCTTCAAATTTGCCCGCCGTTGTTGGCTCCCTTCCCTCTCAATATTTGGGAAGAGGACCAGGGCCATATAAGTAGAGCTAGCCACCACCGTAGGGGCATCGAGCAGTTCATCCAGCTCTCACCCGCTAAGTCACCAAGCACAAGAACACCTCAACCTCAGGAGGCTGTTCTTCCCTCTATACTGTTCATCATCAGCCCAAGAGGCAATCCACCACCACCACACTGGAGTAGGGTATTACACCACAATGGTGGCCCGAACCAGTATAAATCTCGTGTCTCTTTGTGTTGTGAGTTCGTCGAGTTCGTCCGCGAGATCTTGGCGAGCTAGGGTGTAGATCGGTAGGAGGGAAAGACTTCGTGCGCACCCCAGTGTTCGAACCTTAAGGCTTTGCCGGAACCCCACATCCGACACCCTCACTTAGCCATAGGAGTTTTACGATAAAAACATGGGCGCTGCCCCTAGTATCCGAACTAGAGTGCTATAGGCGTCTTATCGGGAAGTACCGATCCTTCACGTAACGTGGAAGAAATTTCCAAGGATTTGCAACCTCTGAACAGCTGAACGGCTCTCGCCATATCATGACAGTCAGTTTTCGGCTTTCTCTACTGAGGTGCTCATTCGGATAAACCAAGGCACAATCACAGTAGTTCTCCCTTTACTACCTTAGCCGATATAGCGTAATGTAAGGTAGCAAGCACAGGAGCCGGGCAACCCAACTATTGATCAAAGACATGATTCGGAGCCAATGCATATAATGCTAAATTCAGGGTGCCGAACTATACTATAAAAAGTGTTCAGACTTTGTTGCCGTATTGTGGGGCGCTGGGGAGCTCCTGGCAAATATGAAACGTACCAAAGTGTACGGGTGTGAGAAGATAAGTTACCAAATGGAAAAAGGAAAACAGAAAGAGAGCAGGGGTATGGGGCCCTTAAATTTGGGCCACGAACTGTTTCCGTTATAATTGGATTAATGCGTCAAAGTGCATTGATACAAATAGTGCGATAAGCAACCGGCTATTTAACATGCCACAACCAAAGGCGAGCTGCGTGTGGGTCCTGCCAACAGGTACAGTGATCATTGAAATGACCTCTAGAGCTTCCCCTGTACGACTGTGCTTCTTGCCATCCTGGTATATTTATCCTTTGACAGGACCGATACTCAAGCCGTCAAATAAGGCCTATGCAAAAAGAAACCTGAAAAAGGAAAAAAGAGAAATAGAAAAAGTATAGGAAATGTGTGTCCGGGATCGGTCGAGCCGAACTGTGGATCACAAGCTAGCTATGCCTCCGTCGATGCCCATGGAATTTTGAGTGCGTAGTTATGTACGCGCGGCACAAGTGCCACCACTTGATCGAGACTGAGACGTCGGCCGGATTGCTAGTGGAGCTCCTGACGAGCCGAGCTGTCTTTTTGCGGGGTAGTTCGGACCCTCTTGATAGTGTCCGGGAGCTTGGCCGCCGAATTAAGGTTCTGCTTAAGAAGGCCGCTCTGTGCTTCTGCTGCTAAGGCAGCGGTGTGCTCTTCTGTACGGAGGGAGCATTCCGTGTTTCCATTAACTGTTATGACGCCACGTGGTCCGGGCATCTTAAGCTTGAGATAGGCATAATGAGGCACCGCATTGAGTCGAGCGAATGCGGTTCGTCCGAGCAGTGCGTGATAGCCTCTGCGAAAAATGACGATGTCGACGATTAACTCCTCGCTTCTGAAGTTGTCCGGAGATCCGAAGACAACCTCTAGCGTAATTGAGCCCGTACAGCGAGCCTCTACACCTGGTATGACTCCTTTAAAGGTGGTCTTTGTGGGCTTGATCCGGGGTGGGTTAATGCCCATTTTGCGCACTGTGTCCTGATAGAGCAGGTTCAGGCTACTGCCGCCGTCCATAAGGACTCGCGTT
This sequence comes from Aegilops longissima, assembly GCA_021605205.1. Classification (NCBI taxonomy): domain Eukaryota; kingdom Viridiplantae; phylum Streptophyta; class Magnoliopsida; order Poales; family Poaceae; genus Aegilops; species Aegilops longissima. The sequence goes on from CM038679.1 coordinate 413,653,667, forward strand.
AAGTGGAATCCGTCAATTATTGGGTCAAGGACCAATGCGGCTGAACCGCCATGATGGATACTGGTCAGATGGTCCCGTCGGTCAAAAGTGATCAGACACGACGACCATGGATTAAATTTTGGGACGACTGGTTCTATCGCATAGACGTCCCTGAGCGCGCGCTTGCGCTCCGTCTTGGGGATGTGTAGCATATATCATGTTCAACGATTTGACCTGGGTGGAAACTTCTTCTGTCCCCCTGTGTTCGGTTGCCGGGGCTCCTCGTCATCGTCCTCACTTTGTGATCCCTTTTCCTTGTGTTCGGCATTTAACTTGCTGGCCTATTTAAAAACCCAGCAATTTCTGTTGGTATGGTTGGCTGGTTTGTCTGGGGTGCCATGTATCTGGCACAGGCGGTCGAGTATGTGGTCCGGGCTGGATGGTCCCTGGTTGTTTCTTTTGTACGGCTTCTTCCGCTGATTGGACTTGGAGCCGCTGAATCCAGCATGAACTGTAGTGTCATCGGTATTATCGCCGTTGCTTCGGCGTTTGTTTCTGTTGCGTCAGAGCTTGCCCTTGCTGTTTTTGACCTCGGAGGGGCCTGCCTCGCTGGCTGTGGTTTTGCTGTGATCAAGCCAACTATCGTCATCCGTGCAAAAGCGGGTCATGAGTGCCGTGGGGGCTGCCATGGATTTTGGCTTTTCCTGGCCGAGGTGGCGGGCGAGCCATTCGTCACGGATGCTATGTTTAAAGGCTGCTAGGGCTTCGGCATCCGGACAGTCAGCGATCTGGTTCTTTTTAGTTAGGGATCTAGTCCATTATTTCCTGGCTAACTCTCCAGGCTGTTGGAGTATGTGACTTAAGTCGTCGGCGTCTGGTGGAATTTTGTACCTTGGAAGTTGTTGAGAAAAGCTTCTTCCAAGTCCTCCCAGCTGCCGATGGAATTTTCAGGCAGGCTATTTAACCAGTGCCTGGCTGGCGCTTTCAGTTTTAGTGGAAGGTATTTGATAGCATGGAGGTCATCTCCGCGGGCCATGTGAATGTGGAGAATAAAATCCTCGATCCATACCGCTGGATCGGTTGTTCCATCGTATGATTCAATATTGACAGGTTTGAACCCTTCGGGGAATTCAAGGTCCATTACCTCATTAGTGAAGCAGAGAGGGTGTGCAGCGCCTCTATATCTGGCTGCATTGCGCCGTAGCTCCGATGGAGTTCGTCTGCGGTTATCGGCTCGGGTGTGACTAGGTTTGTCACGCACGAATAGGTAGCCATCATCGCGTATCGAGGGGCATCCTCGCGATCCATAAATCGATCGAGTATGTCCTGCTCTACTATCCAGGGCCTGTCGGAGGTCGTATGTGTGACCCCGAGCTGTTTCGTCTCCATTTTTATGAGGCGGTGGGCAGGCTGCTATTCGGCCTGAGCTGCCGCCCTATCCCGACCACGTGGTGGCCGGTCCGCTGCACTGTCCTGACCGCGTGGTGGTCGATCGGCGACGTTACGCGAGGGGGGTATGAGCTCCGGCGCCTCTTCATCGAACTGGGGTAGCAGCCTTTTCTTTGGGTAACTCTTGGCTGGGCGTCTGAGGCCATATTCTTCAGCTACCAGGACATCGGTCCATCTGTCAACGAGCAGATCTTGGTCAGCTTGAAGCTGCTGCTGTTTCTTTTTTAGGCTCCTCGCCGTTGCTATTAGCTAGCGCTTGAAGCGCTCCTGTTCGAGAGATTCCTCAGGCACGATGAAATCTTCGTTGCCGAGGCTTTCCTCATCCTCGGAGCGCAGGCGGTAACTACCGTCCTCCGAGTCACTGGGCCTGGCCTGTTCGTCGGGGCTGGCTTGCCTGTTTTCTTGCTCCTCCTGCTCGGATGTTACCTCTGCAAGGTCTTCATTGTTTTCGGTATCGTCTGGAGTATTATTTTCACCGTTGCCAGCATTGCTATCCTTTGAACGACGTTACTTAGAGCGGCGCCGAGGACGCCGGCGTTTTTGCTGTGTCTCAGGAGGTTTATTCTCGACTGGATTTTATTTGTCGTCGTCGTTGGTTGTTTTGGGTGTATCCACCATGTACACATCCTACAAAGAAGTGGCCGTCCAGCGTCCGGTATATGGCGGATTTTGGTCTTGCTCCTCATCGGCATCGTCGTCCGTACCATCGATATCTTCGGAGTCGTAATCAAACGTGTCGGTTAGGTCCTCGACAGTGGCCATAAAGTGGGTGGCGGTGGGAAGCAAAATTCTCGATCATCAGCCCCCAGTCCGGATCGGACAGAGTTCGGCTGTGAGTCCCCCGCCAAGGACAGGCTCTTTAATGAGTTTAGCACATCGCCCAAAGGTGAGTGCTGGAAGATGTATGCGGCAATGAATTCGAAGATCGATGTGCGATCAAGTTCGGCGTCCGCGGGCTCACATGGTTCGGAACTTATAACCAGAGACGAGTTCGGAATTCCGGTGACACAGATATTGTGTAAGGTTAAGTCCATGTGCGGCTCCAACACCGGGGAATCTGTGGCCTCCGTGGTGGGGTCGAGCCTCCAATCCTTGGATGCAGTGTGCTCTGGATCTAAGGCCGGAGTGGTCGCATGAGCTATCTCATGGGTGCAGTCTGACGATAGATTTAGGTCATGTTCGTCAAGGTGACCAGGGGCGGTCGCCGCTGTCTCGAGTCCGGCGAAGATCAAATCTCCACGGATGTCCGCAACGTAATTCAAGCTCCCAAATCTGACCTGATGGCCAGGGGCGTTGCTATCGATCTGCTCCAGGTGGCCGAACGAGTTGGCCTGCAGCGCGAAGCCACCGAACACGAAGATCTGTCCGTGGAGGAAGGTTTCCCCTTGGACAGCATTGTTGTTGACGATTGAAGGGGCCATCAAACCTTTTGGGGACGGCACAGTGGAACTCTCAATGAAAGCACCAATGTCGGTGTCAAAACCGGCAGATCTCGGGTAGGGGGTCCCGAACTATGCGTCTAAGGTCGATGGTAACAGGAGACAGGGGACATGATGTTTACCTAGGTTCGGGCCCTCTCTATGGAGGTAATACCCTACTTCCTGCTTGATTGATCTTGATGGATATGAGTACAACAAGAGTTGATCTACCACGAGATCGTAATGGTTAAACCCTAGAAGTCTAGCCTGTATGATTATGGCAATGAGTATATATCTTTCCGGACTAAGTCCTCCGGTTTATATAGACACCGGGAGGATCTAGGGTTACACAGGGTCGGTTACAAAGAAAGGAATCTACATATCCGGTCGCCAAGCTTGCCTTCCATGCCAAGGAGAGTCTCATCCGGACACGGGTGCAGTCTTCAGTCTTCGTATCTTCACAGCCCATCAGTTCGGCCCATGACTAACAGGCCGGACGTCCGAGGACCCCTTAGTCCAGGACTCCCCCAGAAGCGGATGAGGACAGCTCTGCTGGGTATGCCCCTCCCTCTACTGAGGCCTCATGGGCTAAGAAGCTGAAGGCCAAGATGAAGGCCTTGTTCTGCATGCAAGCCAAGGGGCAGTACAAGACCCATGTTGCTTCAAAGGAGAGTTGCCACCGCGACAAGAGGATCTTGAGGACATTTGGCGAGGAGGTAACCAGCGGATCCGAGAAGCACATCACCCCAGAGGCTGAATGGATGGTGGAGCAGGGTTACCAGTGGACTGATTCTGAGGACGAGACCATCCCCACTGCCGAGACCGACGAGGAGCGTGATGTCTATTCGCTTTAGCTTGATCCACCACTTGTGTCGTAGGTGTCCTCTCTGCCTTTTTGGTGTCTCAATGCCAAAGGGGGAGAGAGTGTAGGATTTGTGAATCGTGTGTCGTGTTTCATCTTGTCGCTTTGCTTTCATTCTGTTGAACCTCGTTTGCTTTGGTTTGGTTTGTGCTTGTGAGTCCAGAGTTTCTATCATACGGTGTAAGACATATGCACTCTAGCGTACCCTATTGAGCCTATGCTATCTTGTGCCCTTTACTTTATGCTCATAGTTATTATCTTATCTCCTTGCTTAGTGTTAGCTTTACTGTTGCAAGATATGCCTTGTCTATAAAATACAGAGGGAGTGTTGATCCTAGTATGTGTGTCGTGCAGTCCAAAGCACTTCTCGAGGTAGCACATATCTAGGGGGAGCCCGCCTATATTTTATAGATGCTGGGTTTGCCCTTGTTCTACTTTATTTCCCTATGTGCAAATCCCGTATTGTCATCAATCCACCAAAAAGAGGGAGATTGTAAGGGCATATTTATCCCTTAGTTGATTTGGTGATTGATGACAATGCTTTTGCAGACTAATCGTGTGCATTGAGCATTTCAGACATATCATGACTAGGCACAAGACGATTTGGTGCCCCTCGAAGACTATTGAAGACGGCGTTTCTCTACGGTTCTTTTCGGTGGATTTGAGTCGTAGGAAAGCCGTACTATTAAGAGGGGGTCCGCGTTGGAAAGGTTTGGGTGGAATCAAGACGTACCCGTCTGCTCCTTTTGCACCACCTCTCCTTTGGCTCTTTGGAGCATCCTCCATTTCTCCGTGTCATTGCAAAATGAAGGACTCCTAGTGTTGCTGATCAGGGGCATGCGGTAGTACTGCTCTTCCGAGCGGTAGTACCGCAGTTCCTCGCAGTAGTACCGGCCGTAGGCGCGGTAGTACCGCAGGTACTCACGGTAGTACCGCTCCTTGGGAGCGGTAGTACTGTGGCCTCTGGCCAGGCTCAGCTGCTCGAGCGGCTGTAGGGGCGGATGTAATTTTTTTATATCCGCGCCCTACGCGGTAGTACCGCCCCATGGGCGTAGTAGTACCGTGAGCCCTGTCCTGGCACAGTAACATGAGCGGAAGTAGGGGTGGATGTAATTTTTTACATCCGCGCTCTATGCGGTAGTACCGCTTGCCAGGTGCGGTAGTACCGTGTCGGATTTTTGCATGGATAGGAACTCAGCGGAAGTTGATTAATATGTATTTTTATATGTCCGTGCCGTCTCAGTCTATGCCAACCCTGCCTTGCGGTAGTACCGCAAGAAGTGTGACAGTTCGCCCAGCGGTTCTACCGCCCTTGCCTGAGCTGGTCTAGCTCCTGCTGCTGGCCGTAGTACCTGATAACCTCCGGTTGTATTGTGGTCCCGTGCGGTTACCGCTTGCCAGGTGCGGTAGTACCGCTCGTCGCGTGCTGAGTTAGTGGATAATGGTTGGATTATTTCTTGCACTGTATAAGGAGAGTCTTCTTCTCCGAGTTGACTACCTGTTCCATCCCAAGCTCCATTGTTGCTCTAAGCTCCATTTTCGCCCGATCTCTCTACCTAGACAATCAAACTTGTTGATTCTTTAGGATTGGTTGGGAAGGCCCCGATCTACACTTCCACCAAGAGATATTTCATTCCCCCACCAATCCCTTGCGGATCTTGTTACTCTTGGGTGTTTGAGCACCCTAGACGGTTGAGGTCACCACGAAGCCATATTCCATTGTGGTGAAGCTTCGTGGTGTCGTTGGGAGCCTCCAATTAAGTTGTGGAGATTGCCACAACCTTGTTTGTAAAGGTCCGGTCTCCGCCTCCAAGGGCACCAATAGTGGAATCACGACATCTCGCATTGTGTGAGGGCGTGAGGAGAATACGGTGGCCCTAGTGTCTTCTTGTGGAGCATTGTGCCTCCACACCTCTCCAACGGAGACGTACTTCCCCTCAAAAGGAAGGAACTTCGGTAACACATCCTCGTCTTCACCGGCTCCACTCTTGGTTATCTCATGCCTTTACTTGTGCAAGATTATTTGTGTTATATCCCTTGCTTGCTTGTGTGCTTGTTTTTGTTGCATCATATAGGTTTCTCACCTAGTTGCATATCTAGACAACCTACTTTGATGCAAAGTTTAAATTGGTAAAAGAAAAGCTAAAAATTGCTAGTTGCCTATTCGCCCCCCCCCCCCTCTAGTCAACTATATCGATCCATTCAGATGTCCCCAACAATAAGCATATCATATTTCTTTTTGATAGTAGGTAGAGGTATTTGAAAACTTCCAATAGTGATTGTCGGAGATTTTTCAATAACATTAATACCATTCACTTGGAATTGCTTCTTCGGAAAGTGCACTGTATGCTCATTACCATTGATATGAAAAGTGACCTTGCTTTTATTGCAACCAATAACAGCCTCTATAGTTTTCAAGAAGGGTCTACAAAGGATAATCGACATGTTGTCGTCCTCGGGCATCTCAATTATAACAAAGTCAGTCAAAATAGTAACATTAGCAACAACAATGGGCACATCCTCACAGATACCGATAGGTATGGCAGTTGACTTGTTATCCATTTGCAAAGATATTTCAGTAGGTGTGAGTTTATTCAAGTCAATCTTTTATATAAAGAGAAAGGCATAACACTAACAACAGCTCCTAAATCACACAAAGCAGTTTTCACATAATTCTTTTTGATGGAGCAAGGTATAGTTGGTATACCCGGATCTCCAAGTTTTTAGGCACTCCATCTTTGAAAGTATAATTAGCAAGCATAGTGGAGATTTCAACTTCCGGTATTTTTCTCTTATTAGTGATGATGTCTTTCATATACTTTGCATAAGGAGGCATTTTCAAGATATCAGTCAAGCGAATACGCAAAAAGATTGGCCTCATCATTTCAGCAAAGCGTTCAAATTCTTCATCATCATTCTTTTTAGTTGACTTGGGTGGAAAAGGCATATGTTTTTTAACCCACGGTTCTCTTTCTTTACCGTGTCTTCTAGTAATGAAGTCTCTTTTATCATACCTTCGGTTCTTAGGTTGTGGGTTATCAAGATCAACTGGTGGTTCTATCTCAACATCATTATCTGGTTCTTTTTCATTGTCTGGTTGAGTGTCTTCATGAACATCAACATTATGTTTTTCATTATCACTAGGTGGATATTCATTACCAGATTGAGTTTCAACATCAGAGGTAGAAGTTTCATTTTCATTATCAGGAGGTTTTTCTATTTCAGGTTCACTAGAAGCATGCAAAGTCCTATCATTTTTCTTTTTCTTTTTTCTTTTTAGAAGGACTAGGTGAACTAGTGTTATTTCTTTGTGAATCTTGTTCAATTCTTTTTGGGTGTCCCTCAAGATAAAGTGGTTCCTGAGTCATTTTACCTCCTCTAGTTGCAACTCTAACAGCAAAATCATGCATATTATTATTCATTTCATCAAGCAATTCTCTTTGTGATTTAGCAACTTGTTCTAAGTGGATTTGTACCATAGAAGCATGTTTTCCAACACCTCTATCATAATTTGAGATTCTAAATAACAAGTCACTCAAGCGAGCAATCATACCAGAATTGTATTTCAAATTGTTTCATAACATTTGCATTGAAGTGATCTTGTTTTCTAATGTAGTTTTCAAACTCATAAAGGAATTGGTTAGGATGCATATTGTGAGGATTATCATTATCATTGAAGTAGATTAAATAATTTACCTGTGCCACCTTAGGCAGTGGTGGTGTATTAAGCCCATGTATTTCTTCAATAGGAGGTAAATTTTTAATATCCTCAGCTTTAATATCTTTTTCCTTCGTAGATTTCTTTGCCTCTTGCATATCTTCAGGCTGAGATATAATATACCCCTCTTCTTCGGAGTAGGTTTAGCCGGTGGTTCAGCAAGAGTCCAATCATCATAATTTTTCAATATGTTATTCAATAATTCTTCAACTTGAGCAATAGTTTGTTCCCTGTAAACACAACCAGCAGAACTATCTAGCAAGTCCCTAGAAGCATCGGTTAGTCCATTATAGAAGATATCAAGTATTTCATTTTTCTTAAGAGGATGATCAGGCAAAGCATTTGGTAACTGGCAAAGCCTCCCCCAAGCTTGTGGGAGACTCTCTTCTTTAGTTTGCACAAAGTTAAATACTTCCTGTAAGGCAGCTTATTTCTTATGAGCAGGAAAATATTTTTCAGAGTAGTAATAAATCATATCCTGGGGACTACGCACACAACCAGGAGCAAGAGTATTGTACCAAGCTTTAGCATCACCCTTTAATGAGAAAGGAAATAATTAGAGAATAAACTAATAGAGAGTTTTCTCATCATGAGTAAAAAGGGTGGCTAGGTCATTCAACTTAGTGATGTGCCACAACAGTTTCAGTTTCATAACCATGGAAAGGATCAGATTCAACCAAATTAATTAACTCTGGGTTGACAAAGAGTTCATAATCCTTATCATCAATAAAAATAGGTGAAGTAGCAAACTTAGGATCACATTTCATTCTAGCATTCAGAGATTTTTCTTTATACTTGCATAGTAATTTCTCTAGATCATCTCTATCCTTACAAGCAACAGTATCTCTAGTTGTCACCTCATTCATAACATAACCTTCCAGTACCTTAGGCAATTCATATCTTGGAAGGCTAGTTCTAGCAGGTGTTTCAGGAGTTTCAGTTTCAAGCTCATCATCAGATTCAACAACATCATGTTGTATTACTCTAGCAATTTGTTCATCAAGAAATTCACCAAGTGGCACATCATCATTATCGAGCAAGGTACTAGCATCATCATAAGTATTATCCATAGCAGAAGTAGCATCATCAATAACTTGCGACATATTAAAATTGATAGCATGTGGTGGTGTTGCAAGTTTACTCAAAACAGAAGGTGAATCTAAAGCAGAACTGGATTGCAGTTCCTTACCTCCCCTTGTCTTTGAGGGAAATATCTTAGTATTTGGATCCTTCAGATTCTTCATAGTGATAATATGATAATAATCCCAAGTGAATCAACAAATATTGCTATGCTCCCCGGCAACGGCACCAGAAAAAGGTCTTGATAACCCACAAGTATAGGGGATCGCAACAGTTTTCGAGGGTAGAGTATTCAACCCAAATTTATAGATTCGACACAAGGGGAACCAAAGAATATTTGAAGGTATTAGCAGCTGAGTTGTCAATTCAACCACACCTGGAGATTAATTATCTGCAGCAAAGTGATCAGTAGCAAAGTAGTTTGATAGTTTTGATAGTAGTGACAGCAGCAATGGTAACAGTAACAGTGATAGCAGTAATTTTGTAGCAAGTGTAACAGTGATGATAGCAGTAGTAACTTTGCAGAAACAATATAAGATAAATTCATAGGCTTTGGATCGGTACTTGTTCGATGATATTCATCATGTGACAGTTATAACCTAGGGCGATACGGCACTAGCTCCAGTTCATCAATATAATATAGGCATGTATTTCATAAATAGTCATACGTGCTTTATTAAAAAAACTTGCATGACATCTTTTGTCCTACCCTCCCGTGGCAGCGGGGTCCATATTGGAAACTAAGGTATATTAAGGCCTCCTTTTAAGAGAGAACTAGAACGAAGCATTAACACATAGTGAATACATGAACTCCTCAAACTACGGTCATCACCGGGAGTGGGCCCGGTTGTTGTCACTCCGGGGTTGCCGGATCATAACACGTAGTAGGTGACTATAACTTGCAAGATCGGATCTAAAACATGGATATAATAATGAATTCATAAACGGTTCAGATCTGAGTTCATGGCACCCGGGCCCAAAGTGACAAGAATTAAGCATAGCAAAGTCATAGCAACATCAATCTAAGAACATAGTGGATACTAGGGATCAGGCCCTAACAAAACTAACTCAATTACATGACGAATCCCATCCAACTCCTCACCGACCAGCGAGCCTACGAAGGAATTACTCACTCCCGGTGGGGAGCATAATGGAATTGGTGATGGAGATTGGTTGGTGATGACAAAGAACGAAGACCCCCCCTCTCTAGAGCCCCAAACGGACTCCAGATCTGCCCTCCCAAGGAAGAACAGGGCTTGGCGACGGCTCCATCTCGTGGAATGCGATAATTCTTTCTCCCTGATTTTTTCTCTGAAAATAGGAATTTATAGTGTCATGGGGGTCGTCAGTGGGGCGACCACACTGGTCCGCGTCGGTCCTAAACAAACGGTTTTTTACCCCTTTCCGCGACGGCATTTGGAACCGTCGCCAAGTGAGTGTGGGCGATAGGGGGGCCCTTCCCACACGACCCAGAAACCGTCGGGGATAGGGAGCGTTGATGCATATAGTTGTCCCTATATAACCATTTCCGATATCTCGAATATCCCAAACGCTTCATCCTTGCTACTCGTTTGTGCTTGCATTGCCATCGCAGTCGGAGTTTTGTGTTTCTGCCTAAAACTAGGCAGATTCTAGGCACAGGAGCTTTCCAGGCAGATTCCAGGCACGGGAGATTTACGATGCCTAGCACATCACAAACAGTTCATGATTATAAACCGTGTACGATAGGTACACAATCACACACATTTATTTTTCCCGCACCGTATACGATAGTTTTTGACATCACACACGCTTTGCGAACGGCAACTGTGTGCATGCTTGCACACATTTCCTCTCCGTGAACCTTCTCGGATTATGGTGTATATCGCAAACGTTTGTGTTTTACCAACCGTGTGTGCCGTAATGACCTGCACAACGTAATTTCGCCCTAATTTAATTGCTGCTATTTAAAATTGTACCTGATTTAAACTTGAAAGTAGGCTATAGCTTTATTCATATCCATCAGGTTCAAACAACCAATGCATTATTCGATTCACAGGTACATATGTTTAAAAATTACAGAAGCACCAAATAAAGAATGATGTACCAGGGTTCTATACTTTTACTATTACAGATGGTAAAGAAAGAGGCGACAGACATTCCAGTTGCTGAACAAGGTGAAGCGGAATGGCCCTATTGTGCTCTCTTGGATGCAGAAGGCATGCAGGACTCTAGTCCAACCCATTGTGATGGCTGGCCGCCAATCATGTAGTTTGAGAGGTAATCTTGAGTAAACTGCTTCAGGATCCACTGCAAAAGAAAAAATATTCAGATATTGTCATCTAACACAACTCATTACGGGCAGTAAAAAGAAGGCTACAGGGTTCTTACTTACCATCCTGCAGTTCCCTGTTGTCTTGCATAAAGTGTAAACAAATAGTTTGATTGACATCTTTTGACCCATTTTATTAACAATCTTTATTAGTTTCCTCACTTGATGCTGGTTCATGAATATCTCATTGCCCCATGTGCAGAAAGGGTCGAAGTGTGGATCTTTGGCAATGATATATGAACCTAAACGCACCAAGTTAATATTAGAAGCTAAACATATATTGAAAAATGATGTAGTACAACATTCCATCCATCCCATTATATAAGATTTTATTACATGTATATCTAGACATCATCAGAACATTAAGGTAACACTCTTCCTTGTTGCTATGTAGCCTGGGATTGCATATATAGTCATTCAATACAATGCATGTTGCTAAAAAACAATTGAAAAACGAAAAGGCAAGTTAACTGCAATATCCTTAACAGCAACCAAATATCATAATTCATAGTGGTATTGTTGAAACTGTTATTGATGAAATTGAACTGCACAGCAAATAGTTGCACATATAGAGCATCACATTGTGAAGAACTGAAATAAACAAGTCATAAGGACATCTCTAGGCGATCCTTAAAAAGTTAAAGGACTAAAACCCTTAGTGGATATATATATATACTCCAGCAATTTTTGGCCTTTTCTTGTCGATCCCCTAAACTCAAGGTTGTAAACTTCAATTTGATCAAGTTCAAAGAAGGTTCAACCGAAAGTAGCATGCATTCAAACATAAACATAGATAGTTTTGCATAACCGAACATAAAACATAAATTTAAACTAAGCTAAACTAGTTTCGGTCGAAGTAAAGGTCGAGCCAATCCTTCCTCGTCATGTACGGTGTGCCGCGAGCTGGGTCCGGGCCAGTACCGTCAGCGGAGTCATTGGGGAAGGCACTCCTCCACTCGTCGATGTCGATCTCCTCGTCCTGGGGGCCCACCTCGACGCCCTCCACACCGCCTTCGACCTCATCATCAGAGGAGAACGCGATAACCTCGCCGCCCTCCGCGTCGCCTTCGACCTCGTCATCGGAGGAGAGCGCGATTACCTCGCCGCCCTCCGCGCCGGCAAAGATCGCTCGCTCCGCCTATACGAGCTCCGGGTGCTGCCGGCGGAGCTTTTGCATGTAGGCCTCGTCGGTGGCCTCGGCCTCGAGACGCTCCAATGCCTCGCGGTCCTCCCGTGCCATAGCCGAGCTCACCACCCCTGGCTCCGGCGGAACAAGGTGGACCGGACGTGTGCCGAAGGGGAAATTGAGCCTAGCCGCCGCGCCGTGGTAGTGGACCTGCCAATAGTCGTACTCCATGGCCGCGAGCTCAGCCGTGTGGAAGCTACCGAGCCACCGGCGGGTGTGGGTCTCTCGATCTGTAATCTCGGTGACCCACGTCCCCCACCGCTGCTGCCGGACCCCGAGGTAGGACTTCGTCGGCTGCCGGGTCCGGGGGAGGACGGGGAAGTCCTTGAACCGGCGCAGGGGAGCGGCGGCGGGCGAATTGGGGGACAGGCGACGGCGGATCGGGCCCGTAGAGGACGACAGGGACACCTCGGCGGCCACCTCGCCGGCATCAGGCGAAAAGGCCACGATAAACCTCTTTTTGGCCGTTGGCTACTCGAGCTCCCCGGCACACAGGTAGAGGTTGAGGATGGAGGCGCCGGCGATGGCGGCGACCTACCAATGGTTTCGTGGGTTGTGTGTGTCTGTGTGAGCGGGGGTTGTGTTTGAGGAAATACTGCGGCAACTGAAAATTTTACTAAGCGGGAGTAACAAGGTGGGGCTACTGAAAATTTGGATCAAGGGTGAGCAGATATTTTTGAGATTGCGAGGGATGCAGAGGCGGGAGTAAAATGTTGGGGCTACTAAAAATTTGAATCAAAGGACTGAAGCAGAGAGGGATGCAGAGGCCGGAGTTTTGGGGGAGCGAGCTAGTGTAGCCGACGCACCTTCTCGCGTAAGCCATAGGCGTACTATACACCGACGGTGCTCCAAGATATTTTGTAATACATCTCACACGGTTGGTGAGAATAAACCGCGTGGGATCTAATTGATTTGAATTACAAAATGGTGCATAAAAATTGGTTGAAAAATCAAATATGTGTCCTTCAGTGCATGCTTAGGTCCCATGGAAGAAATGGGAATGAATTTTTCGGCGTTCATTTGTCATTTTTTTATACATTAACTGGGTTTTCTAGGCATTTTATATGCATAATTCAACTTTGAACTACAAGCACATGCTCCAATGCACTAAAGTTGGTTGAAAAATCACATGTGTGTCCTTGGGTGAATTTCTAGGTCCCATGCAAGAAATGAGAATGAATTTCAAACACCAGGGCACTGTTGATTGCCGGCAAAATATTGAGGTACCTGATTTTTAAATTCTAGTAAATCCAAAACTCGTCTGAAATACATGAAACTTGGCATGCTATCATGGAGCGGCATCAACATGCAGTGGTGAAAATTTTGTCCCATTTGGGCCAGGTTTGGAAATGAGCTTCTCACAAACCAGAGCTTCTCACAACAAGCATGATGGTTTCGATAGGGAACATACCACCTTTGGGGACAAGACGATCCGTTGCCTCTTATTGCTTTCAAAAAATTTCTAGTGTCAACATAGAACTACAGGAGTTTTGTGTTCAATCTTGGAATTTTTCAGGGTTTGTTTGGCCTTTTTTATACATTAACTGGGTTTTCTAGGCATTTTATGTGCATAATTCAAAATTGAACTACAAGCACATGCTCCAATGCACCAAAGTTGGTTGAAAAATCACATGTGTGTCCTTGGGTGAAATTCTAGGTCCCATGCAAAAGATGGTAATGAATTTCAAACACCAGGGCACTGTTGATTGGCGGAAAAACGTTGAGATGCCTGATTTTTAAACTCTAGTAAATCCAAAACTCATCTGAAATTCATGAAACTTGGCATGCTATTATGGAGCGGCATCAACATGCCGTGGTGAAAATTTTGTCCCATTTGGGGCAGGTTTGGGTATAAGCTTCTCACAAATCAGAGCTTCTCACAACATGCATGATGGTTCCGATAGGGAACGTACCACCTTTGGGGACGAGACGATATCCGTTGCCTCTTATTGCTTCCAAAAAATTTCTAGTTTCAACATAGAACAACAGGAGTGTTGTGTTCAATCTTGGAATTTTCCGGGGTTTGTTTGGCCATTTTTATACATTAACTGGGTTTTCTAGGCATTTTATGTGCATAATTCAAATTTGAACTACAAACACATGCTCCAATGCACCAAAGTTGGTTGAAAAATCACATGCGTGTCCTTAGGTGAATTTCTAGGTCCCATGCAAGGGATATGAATGAAATTCAAACACCATGGCACTGTTGATTGCCGGCAAAACGTTGAGATGCGTGGTTTTTAAATTCTAGTAAATCCAAAACTCGTCTGAAATTCATGAAACTTGGCATGCTATCATGGAGCGGCATCAACATGCCGTGGTGAAAATTTTGTCCCATTTGGGGCAGGTTCAGGTATAAGCTTCTCACAAACCAGAGCTTCTCACAACAAGCATGATGGTTTCGATAGGGAAAGTACCACCTTTGGTGACGGGACGATATCCGTTGCCTCTTATTGCTTTCAAAAAAATTCTAGTGTCAACATAGAACAACATGAGTGTTGTGTTCAATCTTGGAATTTTTCAGGGTTTGTTACGCCTTTTTATACATTAACTGGGTTTTCTAGGCATTTTATGTGCATAATTCAAATTTGAACTACAAGCACTTGCTCCAATGCACTAAAGTTGGTTGAAAATTCACATGTGTGTCCTTGGGTGAATTTCTTGGTCCCATGCAAGAGATAGGAATGAAATTCAGACACCAGGGCACTGTTGATTGCCGGCAAAACATTGAGATGCCTGGTTTTTAAATTCTAGTAAATCCAAAATTCGTATGAAATTCTTGAAACTTGGCATGCTATCAAGGAGTGGCATCAACATGCGATGGTAAAAAAATTGTCCCGTTTGGGGCAGGTTCAGGTATAAGCTTTTCACAAACCAGAGCTTCTCATAACAAGCCTGATGGTTTCGATAGGGAACGTCCCACCTTTGGGGACAAAACGATATCCATTGCCTCTTATTGCTTTGAAATATTTTCTAGTGTCAACATAGAACAATAAGAGTGTTGTGTCATTTGTTGTGATTTTTCGGGCTTCGTTTGGACATTTTTATGCATTAACTGGGTTTTCTAGGCATTTTATGTGCATAATTCAAATTTGAACTACAAGCACATGCTCCAATGCACTAGGGTTGGTTGAAAAATCTAATATGTGTCCTTGGGTGAATTTCTAGGTCCGATGCAAGAGATGGGGATGAAATTCAAACACAAGGGCACTGTTGATTGCACACAAAACATTGAGATGCCTGGTTTTTAAATTCTAGTAAATCCAAAACTCGTCTGAAATTCATGAAACTTGGCATGCTATCATGGAGCGGCATCAACATGCAGTGGTGAAAATTTTGTCCCATTTGGGCCAGGTTTGGAAATGAGCTTCTCACAAACCAGAGCTTCTCACAACAAGCATGATGGTTTCGATAGGGAACATACCACCTCTGGGGACGAGACGATCCGTTGCCTCTTATTGCTTTCAAAAAATTTCTAGTGTCAACATAGAACTACAGGAGTTTTGTGTTCAATCTTGGAATTTTTCAGGGTTTGTTTGGCCTTTTTTATACATTAACTGGGTTTTCTAGGCATTTTATGTGCATAATTCAAAATTGAACTACAAGCACATGCTCCAATGCACCAAAGTTGGTTGAAAAATCACATGTGTGTCCTTGGGTGAATTTCTAGGTCCCATGCAAGAGATGGTAATGAATTTCAAACACCAGGGCAGTGTTGATTGCCAGAAAAACGTTGAGATGCCTGGTTTTTAAACTCTAGTAAATCCAAAACTCATCTGAAATTCATGAAACTTGGCATGCTATTATGGAGCGGCATCAACATGCCGTGGTGAAAATTTTATCCCATTTGGGGCAGGTTTTGGTATAAGCTTCTCACAAATCAGAGCTTCTCACAACATGCATGATGGTTCTGATAGGGAACGTACCACCTTTGGGGACGAGACGATATCCATTGCCTCTTATTGCTTTCAAAAAATTTCTAGTTTCAACATAGAACAACAGGAGTGTTGTGTTCAATCTTGGAATTTTCCGGGGTTCGTTTGGCCATTTTTATACATTAACTGGGTTTTCTAGGCATTTTATGTGCATAATTCAAATTTGAACTACAAACACATGCTCCAATGCACCAAAGTTGGTTGAAAAATCACATGCGTGTCCTTAGGTGAATTTCTAGGTCCCATGCAAGGGATATGAATGAAATTCAAACACCATGGCCTTGTTGATTGCCGCAAAACGTTGAGATGCGTGGTTTTTAAATTCTAGTAAATCCAAAACTCGTCTGAAATTCATGAAACTTGGCATGCTATCATGGAGCGGCATCAACATGCCGTGGTGAAAATTTTGTCCCATTTGGGGCAGGTTCAGGTATAAGCTTCTCACAACAAGCATGATGGTTTCGATAGGGAAAGTACCACCTTTGGTGACGGGACGATATCCGTTGCCTCTTATTGCTTTCAAAAAAATTCTAGTGTCAACATAGAACAACATGAGTGTTGTGTTCAATCTTGGAATTTTTCAGGGTTCGTTATGCCTTTTTATACATTAACTGGGTTTTCTAGGCATTTTATGTCCATAATTCAAATTTGAACTACAAGCACATGCTCCAATGCACTAAAGTTGGTTGAAAATTCACATGTGTGTCCTTGGGTGAATTTCTTGGTCCCATGCAAGAGATAGGAATGAAATTCAGACACCAGGGCACTGTTGATTGCCGGCAAAACATTGAGATGCCTGATTTTTAAATTCTAGTAAATCCAAAATTCGTATGAAATTCTTGAAACTTGGCATGCTATCAAGGAGTGGCATCAACATGCGATGGTAAAAAAAATTTCCCTTTTGGGGCAGGTTCAGGTATAAGCTTTTCACAAACCAGAGCTTCTCATAACAAGCATGATGGTTTCGATAGGGAACGTCCCACCTTTGGGGACAAAACGATATCCATTGCCTCTTATTGCTTTGAAATATTTTCTAGTGTCAACATAGAACAACAAGAGTGTTGTGTCATTTTTTGTGATTTTTCGGGCTTCGTTTGGACATTTTTATGCATTAACTGGGTTTTCTAGGCATTTTATGTGCATAATTCAAATTTGAACTACAAGCACATGCTCCAATGCACTAGGGTTGGTTGAAAAATCTAATATGTGTCCTTGGGTGAATTTCTAGGTCCGATGCAAGAGATGGGGATGAAATTCAAACACGTGGCAATCATTGATTGCACACAAAACATTGAGATGCCTGGTTTTTAAATTCTAGTAAATCCAAAACTCGTCTGAAATTCATGAAACTTGGCATGCTTTCATGGAGCGGCATCAACATGCCGTGTTAAAAAATTTGCCCCATTTGGGGCAGGTTCGGGTATATGCTTCTCACAAACCAGAGCTTCTCACAACAAGCATGATGGTTTCGGTAGGGAACGTCCCACCTTTGGGGACGAAACGATATCCATTGCCTCTTATTGCTTTCATAAAATTTCTCATGTCAACATAGAACAACAGGAGTGTTGTGTAAATTTTTGGGATTTTTCAGGGTTTGTTTGGACATTTTTATGCATTAACTGAGTTTTCAATGCATTTATGCGCATAATTCAAATTTGAACTACACGCACATGCTCCAGTGCATATAAATTGGTTGAAAAATCAAATTTGTGTCCTTGGGGTGCATGCTTAGGTCCCATGCAAGAAATGGGAATGAATTTCAAACACCAGGGCACCGTTGATTGCCGGCAAAACATTGAGATGCCTCGTTTTTAAATTCTAGTAAATCCAAAACTCGTCTAAAATTCATGAAACTTGGCATGCTTTCATGTCGCAGCATCAACATGACGTGGTAAAAAATTTGTCCCATTTGGGGCAGGTTTGGGTATATGCTTCTCACAAACCAAAGCTTCTCACAACAAGCATCATGGTTTCGGTAGGGAACGTCCCACCTTTGGTTACGAAACGATAACCGCTGCCTCTTATTGCTTCCAAAAAATTTCTCGTGTCAACATAGAACAACAGGAGTGTTCTGTCAATTTTTGTGATTTTTTTGGGTTCTTTTGGACAATTTTATGCATTAACTGAGTTTTCAATGTATTTATGTGCATAATTCAAATTTGAACTACATGCACATGCTCCAGTGCATATAAATTGGTTGAAAAATCAAATATGTGTCCTTGGGTGCATGCTTAGGTCCCACGCAATAAATGGGAATGAATTTCAAACACCAGGGCACCGTTGATTGCCGACAAAACATTGAGATGCCTGGTTTTTAAATTCTAGTAAATCCAAAACTCGTCTGAAATTCATGAAACTTGGCATTCTATCATGGAATGGCGCCCGACATGATGTGGTATTTTTCGTGTCCATTTTGAGTGAAGGCGCACTCAAATAATGACACCCAACAAAAGCATTTTGAAAAAAATAGCTGCCACTTAATATCTCAAACGTTTGTATAATTCAAAACATGTGCGTTCTGTTAACCATTCACGTGACGCCACGTGTCTTGGTTTTAATGGCTGTAGGGGGTGCCGTGCGGACAGCTGCTTGGCCTTGACTGAACGGGAGGCGTGCGAGCGCAGTCCGGTGCGCAAGCTGACCGGAAGGCGTGCAAGTTGTCCTCCAATGCGCAGGCTTCAACAGGAAGCGTGCGAGCTTTATGCTGCGCAGGCTCACTGGGAAGCGGGCCCTTTGACTTCCATGGCCGCCCGCCTTCCTCTCCATTAATGGCGCCCGAGCCGCTGTTTAATACGGGCGGCCTTACTGTTCGCCTCCCATTCCCCTCCCCCCGCACCATATGTCTTCTACCACCGTCATGGCGCAGAATGATCATCTACCACTAGTCTTCAAGTTGTGGTGAAGTCAACTCCGAGCCGGAGGAGATCGAAACTAAGGAAGAATGGGGCCTCATGGACATGGCCCAGAACGAGCTAGCCGTGGTGGTTGCGGCCCCCGCTCCCATCCCAGCTCCCATCCATGCGCCCGCGCCAGCGACCATCCCCGTAGCATTGACGGGCTGGTCGCCGAGCACTATCGCAGAGCTGGAAGCCGCGGGCGTCAGCGAGGTCTCCGCGGACCCGCGCAAGCTCATGTACATGCCAGCGCCCGTGCCCGTGCCCGTGCGCGCCCCTCCACCCACCGTGCCGCCGGCCCCCATGCGTTTGGCTGCATCCGCCGCGCCGCGCGCGCCCTCCACCCACCATGGCGCGGTCCCGTGCGTTGGCTGCACCCGCGCCTGCGTCGCGTCCCTCCACCCACCATGGCGCTTGTCCCGTGCGTTGGCTGCACCCGCCGCGCCCGTGCCGTGCCGTGCGTGCCCCCCCCTCAGCGGCATGGGGCGCTGCCGTCGACCGCTACCTCTCAGCGGCGCCAGTTGCCGTCCTCCCGCGCCCCGCCGTCGATCGCGCGACGACATGATGTTTGATTTACAAGTGAAGAACATTTTGTGCTGCCTTGAAGACTTAAACAACAGCGTCCCGAAGGACGACAACGACAACGACAGCGCGGCACGCCGCCTTCGCCGCCGCCGGAAATAGTTTTTTGGGGGTTTAATACTGTATCTCGAATTCTCGATCATATGAATATAAATTCGCAGTGTGACTGAATGAAAGATATGGTTTGAACGAACTTGCGTTTTTCTCTCTTAATGTACAAACTTATCAAACGATTTTCTTTTGAAAAAACATCAACGGTTTTTAAATATAAAACACTCATCGCAAACATTTTAGTTAGAACACCCGTATGCAAACCGACGGCTTCCCCAGGAAGCCAAGGGAAAATGTGCCGAGCAGGATTTCTGCATCCCTTCAACGCAAACGGTTGTTTTGCATGACCCGTGTGCAACCACGTACAAACAATTGGGTAAGATTTGCATATCTGTCATTTTGGGTATGTTGCCATTTCTCAAACTGGAAAGATTGACATTTGCTTATCTAGTAACATTGCCATTTGTCAACCTTGTAACACCGAGATTTGTCAAAATATGCAGCTACAAATCACTAGCACTATCTAATTTTTGCAACTAAAATCACTAGCACTGTTCATATGGACACCACTAGCAGGCGTGAGTTGATGGACGCATATGCAAATGTACCATTGATTACATACAACAGGTCATCAACCCGCAACGACGACGAGGATACACATTGGATTATAGATAATTTCCAACAAAACATTCTAGTATAGTTTTTCTCACACAACAAATAACAAAGCGATGAAATGAACTTCAGCTCAACCACTCATCAGCGTTGGAAACACTTGCTTTGAACCAGAAGTGATTCTCTGGGAAGGGCCAGCTACTGTCAATCTCGAGACCAACGCAGGACTGATCATCGAGGCTGAAGCGGCCTATGTCAGGACCCATATTGGGACGGGAGGGAAGCATAGTAATGTCCGAGGTATAGATACAGTTGCTTCTCATAAATGGTAGTAATGTTGTGTCAACAGAGGCTGGAACGCCTTCCACCATCACTGGATAGTTTTGTCGAAGGAAGAGTGAGTTTCCTCCAAGACTTCCAATACTGAACCAGGGATAAGGTGTTGGTGCTAGTACACTAGTATCCATCCCGAATACCCTGCAACGGATGTTGGAATAGGTCCGGAGAGTGCGACCATATGAGACAACACCTGCTTCCTTAGTAACATCAGCAGTGCCCCGCATACAGACAAGAAGAGGTGATCCATCGGAATAAGTTGCCAGGCGCCACTGAGTATATGGGTCTTGCTCGTCCTCATGCTCGTGAATAAAATTTTCAAGTATAGGTGGTGGAATGTTCACAGGACCTTGGAAACACAAGAAGTTTAATTAGTAAAGGGAAACTAGCTAACCCGCATGCATGTGGATGAAACAATTATAATTACGGTGGAAGAAAAACGTACCAAAATCATGAGGATTCCATGCAAAAACAGTGCCACAAGTGGTGGCAGCAAACACAAGACCCTCGTATTGAATTGCATCACAGTACTGATCCGTGTATAGAAACTAATTTTTGAGCAATATCCATCGAGTCGACCCATGAAGGACGGCAACAAGCTTGTCGAAGATAGCGACAACATAAGCATTCCTATAACCCCAAGAGCAGTTGGGAACTCGACAAATTGCTATCTTTAGTAGATGACAGTCAGCATGATCGTATTTGAACTCACGTAGAATACCGGTGTACTCAACCTCTGGGCAGTCGTCTGAGATTTTTCGAAGTGGAACCCGGTGACGAGTGTACACATTCACAAGTTCCCACTCGCAGTTGTACCCAGTATAAACAACCCAATCGCCATTTGCGCCTGCCCAAGCCTTTCCCTCAAGCGATGGCATCTTAACATCATATTTATCATTATCAAGCGGCATCAACTTACATAAGGCGATGCTTCCCTCGTCCCCACGCTAGTCAGCAGGGTCACGACGAAGAAGATAGGGGAGATCAAACCGCTCCTGAACCCTTGGGTTCCTTGTAATGATGTTATTAGTTGATTCGAGAATGGTCTTGAACGAACCTGCCATGCTAGCCGAGGTGATGACGTCGCACCGATCAATGAGTTCCTCCACCACGTCATCATTCAGATTGGGGCAAGAATAACAGGGTCGTTTCCGGCTTGTTCCCTCCATGGAGAAGACGATCAAAAAATCACAGAAGGAAGGGTGAAGGCAAATGGAGGAGGGAGGAAGAGCTAGCGTGCGACAGCAGTTCCAAATCGAGAGGGAAAGGCTAAGAGTCGGTGTACGGTTGCCACGGTACACGAAGAGGCGCCTGGGGAGCGAACGGTTGCCACAAAGGTCACACACTGACGATAAGGGCCGAGTGAACCGCATGCAATCCCATCACACAACACACATGTCTTGTTAAGTTGAACCGTTTCTGTACTCTTGTGTCAACGCAAATAGTTCATACGAGTGAACTGCATGCCGTATATTCCACACACCTTGATCTGGCTAACCGTTTCTTTTGTGTTGCCTAATCACAAACAGTTCATCCGAGTGAACCGTATGTTGTATATCGCACACACCTTCATCTGGCTGCCCGTTTCTTTTGTGTTGCCTAATCACACACAGTTCGTCCCAGTGAACCGTATGATGTGTATCGCACACGCCTTCATCTGGCTGCCCGTTTCTTTTGTTCCTCCTCATCGCAAACATTTAATTGAATTGAAACTTATGCCCTTCATCGCACACGCAACTAAAACCTGAACCGTGTTTGATGCATCCGTCATCGCAAACGTTTTATACATTTCTGACGGTTTTCATACAACACCGTTTGCGATTATGGCATCACACACAGTTTCTCGAAGGGTCTCTGATTGTAGTGTCGCATTAGCAGCATCCTGCAGTAGTGCCAGGTGGGGACAACCCACCTGGGCGCGCCAGGAGAGGGGGGCGAGCCCTGGTGGGTTGTGCCCATCCAGGGGCCCCTCTCTGGTGGTTCTTGGCTCCAGTATTTCTCTTTTATTCCATAAAAAATCCTCGCAAATTTCGTTTCATTCCGAGAACTTTTATTTCTGCACAAAAACAACACCATGGTAGTTCTGTTAAAAACAGCGTCAGTCCAGGGTTAGTTTCATTCAAATCATGCAAATTAGAGTCCAAAACAAGAGGAAAAGCATGAGAAGAAGTAGATACGTTCGAGACGTATCAGCGATAATAGTCATAATTCTTACCACCAACGCGTTACTTTGATTGGGCGGTATTGTTGGATGAAGCGGCCCGGACCGACATTACATGACCGCGTTCATGAGATTGGTTCTACCGACGTGCTTCGCACAAAGGTGGCTGGAGGGTGTCTGTTTCTCCAACTTTAGTTGAATCGAGTTTGACTACGGCCGGTCCTTGTTGAAGGTTAAAACAACACACTTGACGAAAAATCATTGTCGTTTTGATGCGTAGGTAAGAACAGTTCTGGCTAGAAGCCCGTAGCAGCCACGTAAAACTTGCAACAACAAAGTAGAGGACGTCTAACTTGTTTTTGCAGGGCATGTTGTGATGTGATATGGTCAAGACATGATGCAATATAATTTATTGTATGAGATGATCATGTTTTGTAAAAGTTATCGGCAACTGGCAGGAGCCTTATGGTTGTCGCTTTATTGTATGAAATGCAATCGCCATGTAATTGCTTTACTTTATCACTATGTGGAAGCGATAGTGGTAGAAGCAATAGTTGTCGAGACGACAACAACGCTACAATGAAGATCAAGGTGTCAAGCCGGTGACGATGGAGATCATGACGGTGCTTTGAAGATGGAGATCAAAGGCACAACATGATGATGGCCATATCATGTCACTTATTTTGATTGCATGTGATGTTTATCTTTTTATGCATCTTATTTTTCTTAGTACGACGGTAGCATTATAAGATGATCCCTCACTAAATTTCAAGGTATAAGTGTTCTCCCTGAGTATGCACCGTTGCAACAGTTCGTCGTGCCAAGACACCACGTGATGATCGGGTGTGATAAGCTCTATGTTCACATACAACGGGTGCAAGCCAGTTTTGCACGTGCAGAATACTCGGGTTAAACTTGACGAGCCTAGCATATCCAGATATGGCCTCGGAACACTGAGACCGAAAGGTCGAACGTGAATCATATAGTAGATATGATCAACATAGAGATGTTCACCATTGAAAACTACTCCATCTCACGTGATGATCGGGCATGGTTTAGTTGATATAGATCACGTGATCATTTAGATGACTAGAGGGATGTCTATCTAAGTGGGAGTTCTTTAGTAATATGATTAATTTAACTTTAATTTATCATGAACTTAGTACCTAATAGTTTTTTGAATTTCTATGTTGTTGTAGATCAATGGCCCATGCTACCATTCCTTTGAATTTTAATGCGTTCCTAGAGTAAGCTAAGTTGAAAGATGATGGTAGCAATTACACGGACTGGGTCCGTAACTTGAGGATTATCCTCATTGTTGCACAAAAGAATTACGTCCTGGAAGCACCGCTTGGTGTACCACCTGCGCCAGCAACTGCAGACATTGTGAATGCCTGGCAGTCGCGTGTTGAGGACTACTCGATAGTTCAGTGTGCCATGCTTTACGGCTTAAAATCGTGACTTCAAAGATGTTTTGAGCGTCATGGAGCACATGAGATGTTCCAGGAGTTGGAGTTAATATTTCAAGAAAATGCCCGAATTGAGAGATATGAAGTCTCCATAAGTTCTATAGCTTGAAGATGGAGGAGAATAGTTCTGTCAGTGAACATATACTCAAAATGTCTGGGTACCACAACCACTTGACTCAACTGGGAGTTAATCTTCCTGATGATAGTGTCATTGACAGAGTTCTTCAATCACTGCCACCAAGCAATAAAAGCTTCGTGATGAACTATAAAATGCAAGGGATGCATAAGACAATTCCCGAGCTCTTTGCGATGCTAAAAGCTGCGGAGGTAGAAATCAAGAAGGAGCATCAAGTGTTGATGGTTAACAAGAGAACTAGTTTCAAGAAAAAGGCAAAGGGAAGAAGGGGAACTTCAAGAAGAACGGCAAGCAAGTTGTTGCTCAAGTGAAGAAGCCCAAGTCGGACCTAAGCACGAGATCGAGTGCTTCTGCAAAGGGACATTCCTTTGGAAGTGGAACTGCCCCAAATATTTGACGGATAAGAAGGATGGCAAAGTGAAAGGTATATTTGATATACATGTTATTGATGTGTACCTTACTAATGCTCGTAGTAGCGCCTGGGTATTTGATACTGGTTCTATTTCTCATATTAGCAACTCGAAATAGGGGCTACAGATTAAATGAAGATTGGCTAAGGACGAGGTGACGATGCATGGGAAATGATTCCAAAGTCGATGTGATCGCTGTCGGCACGCTACCTCTACATCTACCTTTGGGATTAGTTTTAGACCTGAATAATTGTTATTTGGTGCGAGCGTTAAGCATGAACATTATATTTGGATCTTGTTTGATGCCAGACGGTTATTCATTTAAATAAGAGAATAATGGTTGTTCTATTTATATGAGTAATATCTTTTATGGTCATTCGCCCATGATGAGTGGTCTATTGTTATTGAATCTCGATTGTAGTGATACACATATTGATAATATTGAAGCTAAAAGATGCAAAGTTAATAATGATAGTGCAAATTATTTGTGGCACTGCCGCTTAGGTCATATTGGTGTAAAGCGCATGAAGAAACTCCATGCTGATGGGCTTTTGGAATCCTTGATGCTTGTGAACCATGCCTCATGGGCAAGATGACTAAGACTCCGTTCTCCGGAACAATGGAGTGAGCAACAGACTTGTTAGAAATAATACATACTGATGTATGCAGTCCGATGAGTGTTGAGGCTCGCGGCGGGTATCGTTATTTTCTGACCTTCACAGATGATTTGGGCAGATATGGGTATATCTACTTGATGAAACATAATCTGAAACATTTGAAAAGTTCAAATAATTTCAGAGTGAAGTGGCAAATCATCATAACAAGAAAATATAGTTTCTACGATCTGATCGTGGAGGTGAATATTTGAGTTATGAGTTTGGTCTTCATTTGAAACAATGTGGAATAGTTTCGCAACTCACTCCAGCTGGAACACCACACCGTAATGGTGTGTCCAAATGTCGTAACCGTACTTTATTAGATATGGTGCGATATATGATGTCTCTTACCGATTTACCACTATCGTTTTGGGGTTATGCTTTAGAGACGGCCGCATTCACGTTAAATAGGGCACCATCTAAATCCTCTGAGACGACACCATATGAACTATGGTTTAGCAAGAAACCTAAGCTGTCGTTTCTTAAAGTTTGGGGCTGCGATGCTTATGTGAAAAAACTTCAACCTGATAAGCTTGAACCCAAATCGTATAAATGTGAGTTCATAGGATACCTAAAGGAGACTATTGGGTACACCTTCTATCACAGATCCGAAGGCAAGATGTTCGTTTCTAAGAATGGATCCTTTCTAGGGAAGGAGTTTCTCTCAAAAGAAGTGAGTGGGAGGAAAGTAGAACTTGATGAGGTAATTGTACCTTCTCCCGAATTGGAAAGTAGTGCATCACAGAAATCAGTTCTAGTGATTCCTACACCAATTGGTGAGGAAGCTAATGATGATGATCATGAAACTTCATATCAAGTTACTACAGAACCTCATAGGTCAACCAGAGTATGGTTCGCAACATAGTGGTATGGTAATCCTGTTCTAGAGGTCATGTTACTTTACCATGACGAACCTACGAACTATGAGGAAGCGATGATGAGCACAGATTCCGCAAAATGGCTTGAAGCCATGAAATCTGAGATGGGATCCATGTATGAGAACAAAGTGTGGACTTTGGTTGACTTGCCCGATGATCGGCAAGCCATAGAGAATAAATGGATCTTCAAGAAAAGACTGACGCTGACGGTAATGTTACTGTCTACAAAGCTCGACTTGTTGCGAAAGTTTTTCGACAAGTTCAAGGAGTTGACTACGATGAGACCTTCTCACCCGCAGCGATGCTTAAGTCTGTCCGAATCATGTTAGAAATTGCCGCATTTTATGATTATGAAATTTGGCAAATGGATGTCAAAACTGCATTCCTAAATGGATATCTTAAAGAAGAGTTGTATATGATGCAACCAGAAGGTTTTGTCGATCCTAAAAGTGCTAACAAAGTGTGCAAGCTCCAGCGATCCATTTATGGCACTAAAAAAAATACACTTCCGTGATGATACGTGTTTGTCACAGTAGGTCGCGTTTTCTGTCATGCATGTACATCCATGACGATTTTATGACAGAATCAAGAATTCATACCTGTGCTGTCGTAGAAGTGTTCCATGACATTACCAAAATTATCATCACGGAAGTGTCCACTTCCATGACGATAAATCGCGCGTCACAGAATTGCTTTCGTCAAGGGTGACCGACACATGGCATCCACCGTAACGGAACTCCATTAAGCTATCGGGTCGGGTTTTGGATCCGATAACTCGTTAATAGCCCCGACCAATGGGGATTTTCCATGTGTAAAATCATCATTGGCTGGAGGAAACACGTGTCGGCTCATCGCTGGGACAGATGTCATCCACTCATTGGACAGAAGGCGCCTATGATACGTCGACACGTGGCACGGCCCAACAGAGGCCCATTCCTGTGAAAAGGCCAGCCCGTTTGACTTGGTCAAAAGGTGGTGGGTCGGCCCATGGGAAGCCTGTTAACGGCCTGTTCGCATATAGCCTATTTACAGCACGCTAACCCAAGGCCCGTTATGCCCTATTCGAATTAGGCCCAGTAGCGTCATTTGGGCCATCCAATATGATTCTAGCCCATTTTCACTTCTGGCCCATGTATGGCCCATGACGTCTTTCGGCCCATATGAGGCCCTATGTAAATCTTGGCCTATTAACGGCCCGTGGTGAAATCGCCCATAATGAACAAAGGTATCACTTTACACCCATTAACGCGTGGTGAAACTGGGTCAGAAGAACAAAGGTATCACTTTATACCCATTAACGGCCCGATATTCCGCTAATGCTCCCAGCCCATGTTATCTTTCGGCCTTCTCGAGCCCATTTATTCTGGGCTATTTTCTAGCATTCGCTTACTTACGGCCCGTTAGTGTCATTTTCGCCAGGCCAAATTCAACCCGTGGTTCTGATCGGCCCGTTTGTGGTCCGTTATCGTTGGCGTTTTCATGGCGCCATGAAATACGGCCTATTAACGATGGCCCATTATGGTCAGCCCATGAACGGACGATTCCAACTCTAGCCCGTTTACGACCAGAATGTGGTCTGTTTGGCCCATGTTTGGTAATCGATCATACGGCCCGTATAAGGCCCGTTGATGATACGGCCCGTAGAAGGCCCATTGTTTCTACGACCCGTAGAAGGCCCATTGTTTCTACGGCACGTAGAAGGCCCACTGTTTCTACGGCCCGTAGAAGGCCCACTGTTTATACGGCCTGTAGAAGGACCATTGTTTCTACGGCCCGTAGGAGGCCCAGTGTCACTACAGTAAATATTAGCCCATGGTTATTGTGGCCTAGATTTAAAAAATAGGTTATTGCAGCCACTAGCAAACCGCAGAAAAAGAACTGCACTGACTACAAGCAAACAAATAAACAAGACAACAAGGAAATAAAAAAGCAAGCAACTTACACTAGGCTATCATGGCTATTACACATATTGTTGGGGAACGCAGCAGAAATTCAAAATTTTCCTACGTGTCACCAAGATCTATCTATGGAGAAACTAGCAACGAGGGGAAGAAGAGTGCATCTACATACCCTTGTAGATCGCTAAGCGGAAGCGTTCAAGAGAACGGGGTTGAAGGAGTCGACTTGCCGTGATCCAAATCACCGGAGATCCTAGTGCCAAACGGACGGCACCTCCGCTGCTCAACACACGTACAGCCCGGTGGCGTCTCCCATGCCTTGATCCAGCAAGGAGAGAGGGATAGGTTGGGTAAGACTCCATCCAGCAGCAGACGACGGTGTGGTGGTGATGGAGGAGCGTGGCAATCTGCAGGGCTTCGCCAAGCACCATGGGAGAGGAGGACTTGGGAGAGGGGAGGGCTGCGCCAGGCAAGGGTGCAGCTCCCATGCGCCTCCCCACTATATATAGGGGTGGAGGGGATTATTTCTTGCCCTCCAAGTCCATTGGGGCGTTAGCAAAGGTGGGAGGAAAGAAATCCCATCCTTTCCTTTCCCCACCGATTGTTATCCCCCCTTTTTAGGGATCTTGATCTTATCACTTCGGGATATGATATTATTCCTGCTAAGGGGGAATCTTGGTGCGCCTTGACCAGGGGTGTGGGGCCTTGCCCCCACTACCCACGTTCATGTGGGTCCCCCATGCAGGTGGGCCCCACTTCGGAACCTTCTAGAACCTTCCCGGTACAATACCGAAAAATCCTAACATTTTCCGGTG
This sequence comes from Aegilops longissima, assembly GCA_021605205.1. Lineage (NCBI taxonomy): Eukaryota > Viridiplantae > Streptophyta > Magnoliopsida > Poales > Poaceae > Aegilops > Aegilops longissima. The sequence goes on from CM038679.1 coordinate 413,682,503, forward strand.
GCCAAAATAGGACTTCCCATATATAAATCTTTACCTCCGGACCATTCCGGAACTCCTCGTGACGCTCGGGATCTCATCCGGACTCGAACAACATTAGGTAACCACGTATATCTATTCCCTATAACCCTAGCGCCATCGAACCTTAGTGTGTAGACCCTATGGGTTCGGGAACCATGCGAACATGATCGAGACGTTCTTGGTCAATAACCAACAGCGGGATCTGGATACCCATGTTGGCTCCCACATGTTCCATGATGATCTCATCGGATGAACCACGATGTCAAGGACTCAATCGATCCCGTATACAATTCCCTTTGTCTAACGGTATTGTACTTGCCCGAGATTCGATCGTCGGTATACCGATACCTTGTTCAAACTCGTTACCGGCAAGTCTCTTTACTCGTTCCGTAACACATCATCCCGTGATCAACCCCTTGGTCACATTGTGCACATTATGATGATGTCCTACCGAGTGGGCCCAGAGATACCTCTCCGTTTACACAGAGTGACAAATCCCAGTCTCGATTCGTATACAGTAAGCAATGCAAGGCACCAGGGTGGCATTGAAAAATTCACATATATGATGCCTGGCTAGACAAGATGGCATTGCATGATTCACATATACGATAAAGAAACTAAACAGATGGCATTGACACAAAGCATGTCTAAACTAAGCAAATGACATCTTTAATGTATACAATAAGCAATGCAAGGCACCATATGCATGATATTACCAACATCAGCATGCCAAGTTAGAGTGAAGACCTCATGGGGTAAATAGGAGTGGTCTTCTCCTTCTGAATCCCCCTCGGAACAGTTATCTTCCTCTTGATTACGATCCAAAATGGGTGTAGGGGGGGCTGCCTTTGCGCCCAACATGGAATGACGTCTGCATGAAATTTTATTGCCACGCAAGGCTCGTCTCTTTTGCTCTACATGATCAGTTCCATTGTGTACAATAACTGGCATGCATAGGAATAAAACATAGTGAGATTATGTAAGGAGTGCATGCACAAATCCAGAGTGATGGTAGCAAACTGTGGATAGACCCAAAACCAATGATAGCAAAGCAGATAATAGCTTTAGTTAAAAAATACAGATAATGGCTCCTTTAATGTTTGTTTGCACCCAACATGAAACTCATAGTAGACACCGGAGATTAACCAGATAGTAGACAGATAGTACTGATTGCTGCCCCAATATGTACCCCACAACCATTTAAAAACTCAAGTTTCAGCATTAGTTTGGACCTGACTCGGAGTCTAATAGGTGAACACGACGATAATGTAGCATGTCATATTAAGCAACGCATAACATAGGCAGACACGGAAGAGTGCGACCTCTCTTGCGGACCCGTGTAGTCCTCAAGGTCATCTACTCAGTTGATGATGGTAATGCAGTTGCCGTGGCTGCCGGCGGCGGGGAAGAAGATTTGAGGCGGCGAAAGACAGTCTGGAGAGCGGATCCCTGCTGTGGTGAACCCTTCCGTCTTTGGAGCAGCTGAGCTAGGGTGGAACACAATGCCGCAGGAGCAGGACAAACCACACAAGGTTTTCTTTGACACATATCTGTAACAGAAGTAATTAAGTAAGGGCTTGTTTGAATTTGAGGATTCTAACAATGCAGGGAAAGGGAATAGACAGGAATAGGATAGGAATGCACGTGCAAAAGCAGAGAATTTAAAACACGGGATTTCGCCAACTGGGTGTTTGATTCACAACAATTGAAGATCACAGGATGCAAAAAGCATGGTGAGATTAAGTCAAACCACACGAAAATGTACGGTTATAATGCTATTATGCTACTATCTCTTAGTCTTGTGCTTGATGAATAGGAATATGAAAAGGAGAGAAGTGGAATGTAGAATTCCTACGGTTTTTCTTTCAAGGAGACACTAAAGGAACAAATCCTACAGTTTTCCTTTGCTCCATTCCTTTGCACCAAATTCATGAAAAGTAGTACCATAGGAAACTTTCCAATTCTGATGATTTTCATTTACTTTTCCTTTCAAGCACTAGTGATTCTAGTAGGCAGGCTTGAGCAAGGAAAATCCTACACTAAAAAATGTTTTTGTGCTACTTCTATTACTTTGGACCCAAGCCCACGCCATACTAGCTCAACTCCTGTGCCCATCGACAAATGCATGTGTCAAACACGCAGAGATAAATAATGATTGCATTCAAGAGAGTCCATAACGGATAGCTAAGTTGCACGGTACCTCACCGCTTGTCATATAGTAGGATAAAATAATCGATTTCCGTTACTACGAAAGTGCTCGATGGACAATATATATAACATGTAGAGTAAAAAGAGATGCAACAAGTGTACAACCTCTTTGGCGAAGCCATGTCGATCTCAGCGTGATTAGGTTGGCCGGTGAGGATGCTCCGGCTGACTTGGCTGTCGGAGGAGGGGAAGAAGATCTTAGGCGTCTGGAGATGGAGCCTGAGGTACTGCTCCGCTGTGATGGAGGGTTTCGTTGTTGGAGGAGCTCCGTGAGTTGTATGACGCCGAGGTGAAGCAGGACAAGAGAGACAACGAACAACGTTAACATGAGTGGAATTCTAATAGCATCTCCAATACATGACGTAAAATACATAACCACAAACTGCTAGATGTAAATACATCAGCCGCTCATCTCTGAACTTAAGCGTCGAAAATGAATTTAAGCGTCAAACTGAACTTAATCGTCAAACTGAACTTAAGCGTCAAACTGAATTTTCTTTGTCGAAACTGAATTTTGCTGTCAAACCGAACGCACTAGCAAGGTGAGGCTACACGTCACCGACTAACTTTTTCATCTCTCGTCGGTCGATTTTGCAGCCGTTGGATACGAAATCAAGGGCTGCGGTTCATCTTCAACCTCCAACCCCCTGAGCCGCCAGCCACCATCGGCCAAACAGCAGCCCCCCACCTCCGCGACCGGCGGCGCCGCCCACCCGCCCGAACACACTCCCCATCGCCGGTCCGCCTCGCCTGGCCATCCTCTAGCCCCGTGCGGGCGATCCCCACGCCACCGCCACTGCTAACGCCCACCACCGCTGGCGACCACCGCCCCATCCTAAACCCTAAGATAGATAGTGGGGTACCTCTTGGTGAGCCCCCCTCCCGCTGCGTTGGTTCTTCCTTCACCCAGCTAGCCCCCCCCTCGAAAATCGTGACCCAAAAGTCGATCCAGAGATCAAGTGTAGCTAAATCGGAGCAGCATCGAAAGCAAGAGCAAGAGCGAGAGCAGCAGCGCGAGCAAGAGCAATAGCAAGAGCAGACCAGGCGGGGGACCGAGAGCAAGAGCAGAGCAGCAGCGTGAGCGAGAGCTAAAGCAGAAGCAGCTCCTACTGATGTGGACGTCGCCGCCGAGGGAGCGACGCCGTGGAGGAAGTGGCCGGCGATGCCGCCGTGGATGGAGTCGCGCCGGCAACACCGTGAGATTGAATCAAGAAGAAAATGCGGCGATTAGTGTACAACCTCTTTGGTGACGCCGATTAGGCCGCAGCTTCATCCGAGGAAACGGTGATGATGATGCTCTTACGGTGGTGCAGGTGAAGACGACGGTGTGGGAATGGAGGTGGCGCGAAAGACGAGGGGAACGTTGGGGTAGCTCCTTGGAGGTGGAGGACGGGGTGGCTGAACCTTCGGGATGATGAGATCGACGACGGATCCTCATCCAGTATGGTGGATGAGGGACGTCGAGGTGTTGCTGTGGACAACGTCGTCGGGGAAGAGGCTCCGGCTGGGTGGCGGATGAGAGCAGGTGTGGGGTTTAAATCGCTGGTTTTCACGGCCTCGGTGTACGAATGGGTGGGCGGATGGGATGGCAGTGGGGAACCATGGCTTAGAGACGCGCTTGTCCGAAATGTGGGTAAGTTACGAAAGTACCCCCACCAATTTGAGGCGGTTCTTTTGGTTCAGGGTACCACGGGCATTTCGCGTGTCGGGATTTCACAGAGGTGGGAGTTTTCGCGTTGTAATTTCAGAATAGCAAGGCGCGGGTTGAGATGGAGGGAGTTGTCGAGCACAACGAGACAAAGATATATCTTAAATATTTAAGGCTAACAACGCTGGGTTGAAGAAGCGGAGTTTCGCAAAGACGATGAGCAGAGATGCTAGCTTGAATTTTCAGCATAACAAGGTGCGGCTTGAAATTTCGGAAGAACAAGCTTAACGTGTACCCAAAAAAAGACAATTTGCACCTCAACATGCACAACACGCACACAAACACCATTTAGACTAGAGTAAGGTACACGTGCATTGCATGCATGAGATTTGGCAACCAAATTATGAATAAATACCACATTATAGCATGCAAGCTTTGAGTCATATATGCATGATGTAGATGTTCGTTTAATTCTTATAGTTCATTTCATTCAAAATCATCTAGTTTTTATAAGAAAGCTAATCTATTTTAAAATTCATGGAATTGTGCGTCGTAAGACATAAAGTAAAAACAAATAATGGCAAATCATGTAGAAAAACATTTGGGCAATTCTGATACGGAAGATTCTAGAACAAATAAGAAGTGCTTGTGTTTTGATGTTTGTGCATTATGCTTAAGTTCAACCATGTAGTCTTCTAGATTATACATGTGGCGAAATCTGGTGGAATCTAGATGATATCCAATGGCCAGTAGTGCTCAAATTTGCCATCTTTGGACCATAGGATTCGCCTCATCCAACGACCATCTTTCGAAGTTAAGTTACCCGCACACAATATAAAATATATATATATATATATATATATATATATATATATATATATATATATATATATATATATATATATATATATATATATATATATATTTAGGGTATAGACATAGATATGTGACGTGAAAGCCGCCCATCATCTCCAATTAGAATAGTGTGTCCATGCACGGATGCAACGTGGCCAAATGATGTCTGCCATCGGTATCTCAAATTCAAATCAGCCTGACCTTGTTCAATGTGTATACATTACAACATGCTCGTTTCCAAACCACACCACGCGGATTTCCGTTATATTCATTCATCCATGGGTTTCAAACATCAGGATCTCTTATTCAAATATTTGAATTCAACTTTACATTGATTATAACCTCACCTATTCTTTTACACCCACACAGTAGTCTTCTCTTTATAATTGTACAATAACTTTCTCTCGTGCATGCATGCACACACACTACCAGTCGGCATTATCCATCGCACGCATGCAATCTTTTTCTTAAGGTCAGTCTCCCATGAAGGCACACACCCACACACATCCCCTCTCCATCATATCGGGCATTCTTTATCTCTCACGCGTGCATGCGCAACGATTGATGTTCCTCTATGTATGTGTGTATATAGCTAGGTCTTTCATAGTTTTCCACACAAACCGATCAACCGATATATCCAGTGAGGTCTCACCCTCTTTCCCACGTCCACATCGATCAATCTATACCTATCTATATAGGATTAACATATATAGCTAATACACCCACATTAATTATATATCCAACGTCCCCCTCTCATCATCCATGCCTTCCGCTTCATCTCTCGGATCGTGCACAATGAGCGAAGACAAGGCGAAGGGCCCTGCCCCTCCCCTAACATCACTATATATCGAGTCTAATATGAATGTGATCATTAGACAATTGCTGCTAAAATGGTTTAAATTCATGAATTGACCCTACTCGTAAAGGATTAGCAATGCTTGGCCCCTAGCTCATTTATTTTTCATGGCTCCATCATCAAGCAACAAGCGCACGTGTTCGCCCTCTCTCTAAATATCGATCTCGCACTTGTGCATTCCTTCATAGTCTCCCTCCACTCGGCCCTCGCACCATCTTCTAGCCCCCACCAAATTTTGCCACATGTACAATCTAGCAGACTCCATGGTTGAACTTAAGCATAATGCACAAACCTCAAAACAACAAGTGGTTCTCTTTTGTTCTAGAATCTTCCGTATCATAACTGCCCAAACTTTTTTCTAGTTGAATTGCCATTATTTGTTTTTACTTTATGCTTTACAACGCACAATTCCATGAATCATAAAATAGATTAAGGGCTTCTTTGATTCAAAGGATTCTCAAAGGAATTTTGGAGGATTCTAATCATTAGGAATTTTTCCTATCTTGGTTGTTTGATTCGTAGGATTGTAAACCATAGGAATTTTTCCATATGATTCATTTGCACTAGATTTCATAGGAAACATCCCATCCACTCAAACCTCTTTAAAAGAATTCTGCGTCTTTTCTATGCACAACCAAACACTCGTACAATCCTGTAGGATTAAAGACGACATTCCACTATAATCCCATGTTTTTCCTATTCCCGCGTTCTTAGATTTTTTATAAAAACTAATTTATTTTGAATGAGATGAACTATAAGAATTTATTATATCCGTACGCAATCCTCGGGGACTTTAATTATATCTGTAGCCCCGAAAATCGTAATAAGCCCTGCGGAAGCATTAATGACATGATCACGTTCAACGATTTCATACGTACGCAATGTCTTGTTGAACTGCCAATTAAAGGCCGCAATTTTACTTGGAGTAATATGCAGCAGGATCCACTTTTGGAGCAACTAGATTGGTTTTTCACATCTTGCAACTGGACGGGTTCTTACCCTAACATCATTGTTAAACCATTGGGTAAGCCAGTATCTGATCACATCCCGTGCGTAGTCACCATTGAAACCTCAATCCCAAGGAGCAAACTCTTCCGTTTCGAACCCTTTTGGATACATCACCCGGGCTTCATGGATATTGTGCAGTCAGCTTGGGATAAGCCAGTACGATCTACCAATAGTGCAACTATTCTTTGCAGAAAATTCAAGCACTTACGGTACTGTCTGAAAAAATGGAGTAAGAATATTTCCCGCCTCTCTATTGCAATTGAAAACTCCAACAAAACTCTTGCACACCTGGACACGATTGAAAACAGAAGGCAATTGACCATTTGATGGGTCCGTTTTGGTGATGAGAATTCCAAGTTCTTCCAAGCAATGGCTTCCAAACGATACAGAAGAAACAATATTGCCTCTCTAACCTTACCTGATGGAACTATAGTTGATGATCATGCAAGCAAGGAATCGGTCATTTATCACTCCTTCAAAGAACGACTTGGGACCTCGTCTAAACATGATATGAAATTCAATCTTCCCTCCATCATCAAGCGAATTGAGGGATTGGACGACCTAACTGTACCTTTTACTCGACAAGAGATTGATCTAGTCATCAAAGAAATGCCGGCGGATAGGGCACCGGGTCCGGATGGATTCAACGGAGCATTCCTCAAATCTTGTTGGAATATAATTAAGGAGGACTTTTATGCTCTCTGTGATCAGTTCTTCGAGGGTGGCCTTAATCTGGAGAGCATTAACGATGGATTAATCACACTCGTTCCCAAAGTTGCTGCACCTCAAGGAGTTAATGACTTCCGACCGATTACTCTGTTAAATTGCTGTCTCAATGTCATTACAAAACTCCTCGCCAATCGGCTTCAAAAAATCATGCTAAAAATTATACACCGTAACCAGTATGGGTTTTTGAAAAAGAGGTCCATCCAGGATTGCCTTGCATGGGCGTTTGAGTACATCTACCAATGCCAAGCTTCTAAAAATCCAATAGTTATCCTCAAACTGGACTTTGCAAAAGCGTTTGACACCATTGATCATGAGGCTATGTTGGATATTATGAAGCACATGGGCTTCAATGACAAATGGTTGGGGTGGATCAAAACCATTTTCTCTTCGGCCAAATCTTCTGTTCTACTTAATGGCGTCTCGGGAAAACAATTTAATTAAGGCTCATGGCGTCTGACGTGGTGATCCGTTGTCCCCCTTAATCTTTGTCTTGGCGGCAGATTTATTGCAAGCTGCGATTAATGACTCCTTTTGAAGGAATGAACTACACTTGCCCTTCAACCGTCCCAACCAATCGGACTACCCAGTGATCCAATACGCAGACGACACTATCATTTTGTTACCGGCGTGTCAAGACCAAGCGACTCTTGTCAAAAACATACTCACCGATTATGCCACGTCTGTTGGACTAAAGATCAACTTTCACAAGTCAGCCCTGGTGCCAATGAATTGCGACGCTGCAACTGCCCAACATATTTCCCAAATTTTCGGCTGCGTGGTGGGGAAGCTCCCTTTTACCTATCTTGGATTGCCAATGGGCACGACAAAACCTTCTGTACAGGATCTCATGCCTTTGGTTTGTGGCGTTCAACGAAGACTCTCTGCAACTTTATCAATGATCTCCTATGGAGGGAAACTATCGCTTCTCAACTCGGTCATCACTTCACTCATCATCTTTGCACTCTGCACCCTTAAAATGCCACAAAAGATTATTGATTTACTTGATAAAATTAGAAGGCAATGTCTTTGGACTAAGAAGACTGATGATGGGGACAAGTGCAACTCTTTGGCCTCATGGCAGATGGTTTGCAGACCCAAGGAATGTGGAGGACTTGGGGTGCTTGACTTACAAACTCAAAGTGATGCTTTGCTCATGAAATACCTACACAAGTTCTACAACCATTGGGATCTACCGTGGGTTGATTTAATTTGGTGCACATACTACACTGACAAAATCCCACACGCCTCAGACCCTTGTGGCTCTTTCTGGTGGAAAGATTTGCTCAAACTTACCCCTATCTATCGAGGCATCTCGCATGTGATCGTCGCAGAGGAGATATCGCGCTTATGTGGAAAGACCTCTGGTGGATGAGGTCTGACTCATTCACATCCGCGTCGTTCTCTTATACCAAAAATGAAGATATTTCGTCCGGGACTTCCTTGGCAGCACCAACCTCAGCGAAACCTTCCACCTCCCCCTTTCCATGCAAGCTTACAATGAACTGCGAAATATCCAGGAGATCACATTACATGTTGGCAACGATGCAGAAGAGGGCGTAGACGCTGGGTCTATGAGTGGGGATCTGAGATTTACACAGCAAAAGGTACTACAAGTTCTACTTTCGAGAGGTCACGCACACGATAGTTATAAATGGCTCGAAATCTTCGCCACAATGAAAATAAAGGTTTTTGGTTGGCTACTGCTATCTGATCGCCTGAATACCAGAAACATGCTTAAGAGACGTCATTATAACATTGGAGACAATCACGGTTGCATCTTGTGTGGCAGTACGGAGGAAGAAACAGTCGAGCACATGATTTTTACGTGTCATTTCAGTTTAACTTGTTGGGATACTTTGAACATCCACTGGTCAACTAATGGAGATCGTCTCAATTGGATCAAAGAAGCAAAGACAGCATGGGACAACCCAATGTTCATGGAGATTTTCCTATACGCCTCCTGGAGCCTATGGAAAGAAAGAAATAACAAACACTTCCGAAGGATAAACCCCACGCTAGGCTCTTGGGCAAGAAGATTCATAGAGGATTTCTCTCTACTCAGGCATAGAGCCAAAGAGAAGCACAGAGCATTTATTTCCTCTTTTGCCCAATCCTTTGTTGTACCATAACCTTGTATTCTCCTTGGTTTCCCATTTCTATCTTAGTTGGTCAATGGCTATGGATGTAAGGTTATGACCTTGTAAGAACCTTTTTTTGATAATTTAATATACACAGTAGGAGCCTCTCCTACTGTTTTAGCTGTCAAAAAAACTATAAGAATTAAACGAAGGGCTACATCAGGCATATATGACTCAGAGCTTACATGCTATAGTGTGGTATTTATTCATAATTTGGTTGCAAAATCTGATGCGTGCAATGCACGTGTACCTTACTAGTACTTCGAGTATGTGCAAAACACGTAAATTAGAATACCAATGGCGCGCTACACAGTGTCTCTCTTACAGTTATTGAAGCCATGTGGCACATGTGGAGGCGTTGTCGCAACCTCCTTGCGTGGATTGATCACAGTGACGTGCTGCTGGTTCCAGAAGAATGTACTCGTCCTCCCTGAGCCATACTGGTGGTACATGCACGAAGCGAAGATGTGCACGCACGCCATGCACGCACTCATTCCCTCGCACGCACACACGGGTACACGGGCGGACGCAAATTTGTACCAATATCCACCCCATGTGATAATTTGACGCGTGTAAAGTCGTTCACTTCATTGATGGTCAATTAATACAGCGCATGCAAATTCAGTGGACGTGAGGGCGGAAGAAAGACATTATTACTCCACTGCGCGCATGCAAGTAGTTAAATCGTGGGTTGCTAGTAGTACTTCCATTGGTCTCCTTCAGTATTTTGTGCCAATTTTGACAAGAACATAATATTTACGATTTGAGCAGTGTAGTACTTGAAATTTATGTTCCGCTAAACTCATCGGGAGCCGTTTCGGGCCTCGAAACCAAAACCATCAATTAATTTTTACGTTGTTCTCATCACATTCGAAAGCCTGCTCACACCTACTAGTACGTAACAAACCTGAAAGTGTTCCCGCTATGCAGGTATTAGTACTAGTGCTAGTACTTAGGTTATAAAAAGGGGAACTACCTAACCAAAACTTATTCTACCTTTCCTCCTCGTAAGTGCTTCTTCTTCGTCCGTCGTTGCCATGGCCGTTGAGCAGAGCTCTAGGTCGAGAACTACTCGTAACAAGGGAGCGGCAACCAAGGCTGCGGAAAAAAAAGAGGGCTCACCGCCACGCAGAGACCTCGAAAGATCTCTCACGGGCAGGCGATGGCTCCCAGGAGCGCCCTAGCAGCGGAGGCGAACATGCCGAGTCGGCGGAGCTGGAGTCGTTATCCCTCGAAGGCATGCCCGATCAGCTCAATAACCAGAAGGAGTTCATCCAAGGCTTGATGGAGTTGCTGAAGGAGAGCCTCGACGACATGCCCGTTGAGCTCAATCAGCAGGGGGAGTTGACCGCCGGCTTGGTGATGCTGCTGAAGAAGAGCATTGCCTCAGTGAAGAAGACGACCGATGAAATCCTGCGATTTCAGGAGGACAAGGCGAAGCTCTGCCATGAGATCGACCTGTTGAAGGAGAAGAACGTCGGCTGGAAGAAGCTGCATGAGAATAGTAGTTCCTCGATGAAGATGTTGCAGGCCCTCGTCATGGAGCGTATGAGGAGTTGGCGAAGCTCGCGATCGAGCACCGCTGCTGTCAAGGTACGTAATGCGGCCGTGGAACAGATGATGAAGGCTCGCGTCGAGAAATCCCGCGTCATGGACAGAATGAAGAAGATGGCGGAGGAGACGCGCAAGGAGATGGAGGTCGTGGAGGCGATTAAGAAGTAGTTACGACTCTGCGGCGAATTAGATCATTTGGGGTGATAATCTTCCTTCTTCTTTTGCTCCTGCGTTTCATCTTTTGCTTCGGGTGTTTCGTCGCACGTGTCACGTTCTCTGCGAGGCATGAATAGAACAATGGTTTTTTTAGGGAATGAATAGAACAATGATAACAATGAGATGACTAGCAAATTAGATCATTTATTATCGCCATATGGCACTGGGTTGCCGTGTTTCGTGCTCCTCCATCGCAGTACTACTCCAGTGGAAAACTTGAGTATACCGCACGATTCTTTGCTCCTCCTCGATCTGGTCGTCGGCGCATTTATACGAGCAGTCAAATCACAAGGCCCTGCCTTCCAGCAATAATGAGCCATCAAATCACAAAGGCCCTCGCCTCTCATGAAACCGACCAAGCTAGACTGCCCCGCCCTCTAGCCTTTTAAAAAATGTATACTTTTGTACAACAGTAGTATCGATGGATTGCGCCATGGAGCAAAACTTGAAACTAAAAAAAAAGGTGGTACATATGGAGAGCGCTCGTCGCCAAATTATGCATATAGTACTATTAAAAAGGCTAGTCACAATAATGGTGTCCAGCACAACCCACCCCTCAAATAAAACTAAGAGGGTGCTTGGATACGTTTTAGTCCCATGACTAAAAGTAGTGGGGCTAAAACATGCTAGCCTCACCCATGCTTGGATCCAAATACTAAAAAGGCTAAAACAAGTTAATGAGCATTTATTATCCTCCAAACCCTCCAATCCAGAACTCGCCTTTGTTAAAGGAGAGGAGTTAAATCAGTAGAGAGAGGACTAATCCACATTTTAGTAGGGGTACCCCTGACTAAAAAAATTTAGTCTCAAGACTAGTTTTAGCCCCTCTTTAGTTAGGGGTGCTTGGAACTTTAGCCTCTTAAAGAGACTATTTTTAGTCAGACTAAAATAAGTCCCTTGGATCCAAGCACCCTCTAAGCATCCTGGAATTCTTTGACAAAACTAAGCACCCTGAAATTCTTTGACAACTAAACTGCTGGCTATATGATGTTGGCCATATATAAAGTACGTATATAATGTGAAGAAACGAGTGGTAGTACTATACCAACTAAAAGATGAAATGTAAGAAATACTAGTATGTACGTACTGAAGAGTTAAAGTGACGAGAAGAAACATAACATAGTTCTGCTGGGGGCTCAGCACAGCACACCCCTCAAATTAGATTAAGCACACCTGAAATTAAACTTTGCAACTATTCCGGTAGACACTGCATTAGAACCACCATGAGCAATGACACTGCCACCTTACTCGGAGTCCTCGTCAACGTCCTCGACTTCGTCCTTGTCCCTCTTCCTCTTGGCCGATACTTCTTTGCTTGAACCGCACACTTGGCTGTTGCTCTTCATCCAACCCTTGTAGATATTGAAGCAAAGGTAGCCATCCATTGCAGCGTAGTGGATGTGGTCTATATCTAGTACATTCCGCTGCCATGCATGACGATGAAACGTGTATGGAGGTTTCTCCAGGTTACCGTACGAAGGATGAACCATGGCTCCTGCCAGGGTCAGCATTGAAGCTAGGCTGATGAGAGGACACCAGCCGATTCTTCTAGAGGTCGAAGGTGTTGCCTACAACAAGGCCTATCCGACGCATGACTTCTTTGTCGTTATCAAAGTCTACAATAACGAATTTGACTGGGTTGCTCTCGAGGAAGTCCTTAAAATCCTGGCACTCAACGTCGGCATGGCATATGTGGTAGACCAAGCATAAGTCATGCACGCAAACCTGGATCACGGCGGGCTTCTTCCTCTCTTCGTCCTTTAGATCCTTCTCTCGTCCCAGGACTGTGGTGTACTAAACATCTAGCCCAGCGACCCACTCATCATCTGAGTCTTCGAACATGCGTCTGAAGCGAGAAAGGCATCCTTTCACCGTCGCGGAAGAACGGGTGTAGATGACGTCGAACTCATCATCGATGATGGTTCTAACCTTCTACTCACCGCCGATCGTGGAGATTTGGACGCCATGGATTTGGGAGGAGGGTTAGGATTAGTGGAACTGCTGTAATGTGAATGGACAGGACGACTAGGAGCGAACCGCCGTAGTATTGAAGGACGTGTGGGGACGAGTAGGAGCGAACTGCTAGCGTGCGAACGGCAGGGTAGTGGCTTTCCATTCTCCCATGATACGAGCTTCCGAGAGCCCTTGGATCTGAGATCGAACGGTTGCATGGCGTGATTCTAGACCTATGGGTGAATATCCTATCCTAGAGGGTTATTCTGCAAATTTTCAGCAACTTAGCATGCACCGCTTGATCTCAGATCCAAGGGCTGCCAAGAGTCCGTATCATGGTCACGCCTACCACGATCGTCGCGTTGCTTTCATGCGGTCGCGCCTTTGGAGATTTAACACGGTGCGTTAGGCTATCTGATGTTGGCATGTCATACATAGTCATCACTTAGTCACTCGTACTACAACAAGGTTGGCTATAAGGTTGGCTATAAGTGTATTTTTTTACTCCTCTCTATCTCTTTCTTCATACTCCCTCCGTCCCATAATATAAGAACGTTTTTGACACTAGTGTAGTGCCAAAAACATTCTTATATTATGGGACGCAGGAGTATTTATTGCATTTGCCAAGGAGTGACCTCTTCCAATGAAATGGTGCTGCTAAGTTTGCTTCATTTAATTAGCTATATACTCAAAATTGTCTTTTCACCTAGGTACACGCGCTTAGCACCGTTTCTTCCTTGGGTCACCAAACTAGTCTCTCTCTTCTTGATTAACTTGCCACATCATACTTTTTGCCTATGTGGCAAGCTTAAGCACCTATAGGAGCAAGTAAAAGTAAGTACAATAGTGCGCTTTACATGGCATTTTTGCATATGTGGAGGAAAGAGAGGCAAGGAAAAAGTGGAGAAGTGGGCTCTCATGCAAGAGCCAGCCTCTACTACATGGTGGAGCATTGGGAGAGGCACCTGTATGGAGGTGGTCAGAATCGAAGACTCACGCGGTTGTAGCGCCCAGATTAAAATGATAATGGCAAGTCAAATCACGGGCCCCACCTGTCCAGCGATAACTCATTGTCAAATCACACCGCCCCACGCTTGCAGCAGCCTACTCCCTCGTCTTCTCGCGTCTCTGTCGAACCGACTAGGCGGAACTGCCCCGCCGCCACCGCGCAGAAAAGCCCCCCTCGACTTTTAAATAGTATACAGTATACTAATTTTGTATCCATGGATTGCGCCCGCGCCATGGAGCAAAGTGTCTAGAAAATGGTGGTACAGATGTACGGAGTATACAGCATGCCCGTCGCGTTCGCGTCGCACCCCAGACGGTCGGTCGGTCTGGCACACTGCTCTCCGAAAGGAACGCGCATCATATTGCGTTTGCACACACATGTGGGACGACAATTGAGAACCGACCATACACACACTCCCCGGCCCCGCAAGTCGGGTGACTTAATAGAAGAGGGAGACGAGCGATAGTACTAGAGAAGTGTTGTACTACGTTGGTGCTCGGACGATCCCGCAAGACACGTAAGATCGTTCGTCCATGCATGTGACCAGACTCCAAAGCAAACACGCCTAGATTGGCTATTGTCTACATATCGTGCAGGCTGTGTTGTACATGGCTGTAGTTGTGGTGAGAAATCTAAAAAGGTTTCTTGTCATCTCGCAAAATTAGGTGTCATGTGCTTGGATCTTTGTGAGGGTTAAACAGCGACAACCGAGTTGGGCTAGTCATTGGGGGCACATGCACTAACAGTGACTACTCGGCTGCCATCTAGGTCAAGCGGGCTATGTTAATTAGGACATCTATCGACGGACCCCTTTTCTACGAGTTTATCTTTAATTTGAGCTTTGTTCCTCGTCTAGTTTGTCCGTCGGGATTCATGTTGTCTCCTTTGGGCAGTGAGGTTATGATTTCTTGTCATGTGGCATTTTTTCGTCTTATATGTTATAATCGGGTGCTTCAGATCAAAATGACGACAACTGCGCCTCCGGGCCAAGTGCATGAAGACTTCTCGACAGTCATTGACGAGGTCAAGCCGGCTCTGGTAGACAAAAGAAAACTAGTACTACTCTACTCTATAGGCAGGAGCCTCCGCGCTTGCTTGCTAGTGTTGATCTCTTCACACTGTATCGGCCTCTCCAGATCTAAACACGACAGAGGTGGCCACACTCTCTCTCTCTCTCTCTCTCTCTCTCTGCTCACCACAGGTCACAGATCCAGCCGGATCCTCTCCGCCGGGGAACATGAGAAGGTGCAATGTTCACGCGGTCGTCCTCGGCGACAGCTCTTACCCACTGTTGGGCGCGTCCCGATCAGCCTGCCTTGTCGTTCTCTCCCAAGCACCGCTGGCGAGGGAGGGTCTCCGACCCCTTCTTCCTCGCTGCCGTAGTGTGGGCAGATCCGCCTCCGCCGCCCACCTAGCGACATCCCGCGACCATCGGTATAACTTCCTTCAAACCGCCTTGTTCTACTTCCCGAGCTCCCGACGTCGCTGCATTTGTATCTTTTACTATTTCTCAGGCCCCCTCATAGATAGGATCGATCGGCTGTTCGAAAACCACCTAATTTTTTTATGTTTAAGAGGTAAAACTAGTTCATGCACTCGAATCTAGTACTACTTGGTTCAAACAAGGAAGAAAGGGGGTGGGGGCGGAGGAGGATTTGTTACCTGAATCTAGGACTTGGTCGAAAGAGGAAATAATGGGGCAAAAAGTAGCAGAGACTAACTATACAACTGGTCTCTAGGTCTAATAGGGAAATAAAGGGAAATGTAGTACAAACTCAATATAAACCCGATCTATTGGTTGAAAAAGGAAAGAAAGTGGGGACTGGGGGACAAGTCAACAGAGTAAGTCCATCACTAGATTTGCTAGCCTCACACAGGATAAGGTGGCTATACCGAACAAAAATGGGACCAACCCGGATATCACATTCGATGTTTGTTGCCCCGAGCCACTCTTATGTAATGCCACTAGTAAAATGTAGCAATCGACCGTTAAAAGTAAGGACACGTTAAATCAATGTTGTTTTCAATGAAATGCCTCGAGAATATGAATCAATGGCACTTCTTTACATGTCCCGCTAAAATTTCCCATTAAGATAAGTTGGTTCTTTACGTTAGAAATGCAAGCATCTGGTCCGCCTACTCTCCCGTGCCCAAAGTAATGTCGATTTAACGGTTGTCATAGTTAATCCTAATGCCCACACTAATATCTAGCAATGCCTTGCTTTAGAAATTGCTCTTGTCCTTGTAGGATTGCCATTCAGATAAGGAACATGCTTCTTTTCATTTGATGCATGTTTCATCACTTGTTAGTCACCCTCCTTTCCACCTTTTTTGTCAAACAGAGATATACATTTCACGCTTCGATCTTAGTTGAACTGCACAAATGATATCCAAATTATAGTTGAGAATTCCAGAGCTTCACAACCAACCTTGATGTTGCTCAATTTTATTGCAACTAATGAAGAAGAAGCTCTGTGGGTTTCGTTTTCGATGGAAATGGAACCGGGCTGGAGCCCTTTTCTTAAAAAATTGAAGAAGCTGCTAGCTCACGGGACATTGCTTCATTTTAGGTGAACTGCACCAAAAGGTCCCATGAATTGAATCATCCATGTTGGTGACTGAAAGAGCTTGACTTCAAAGATCCCGCCTAAGCACCCCTGCCTCCATCCTTGCGGACGACGGTACACCTCGTTTGCCACCTGCTCGACCCTAGTGTCACTGATAAAATGAAGTAATAATACAGTTAAAATAGAGCAAGTGTCATCTCTATCATTTCATTTCCAATGTAGATAAAGAAAGTGCTTCTCTTTGTTAATGTATGTTTCATCAACTAGTCCCATTGTTAATGTTTAAGCGTTTACGCAAACTGGGGTGCTTAATTTTAGTTGATATGTACAAAATAGATATTTGAATGTCTCAAAGCGCCCTTGTACTACCGCTGTACACCGATGTTCATCACCGATGTAAGGTGTATCTGGGAGACTTGGGACGATGTCCAAGATGAGGCGCACTGTATGAGGCGCCGCAGGCCCATCTCCCTCGCAAGATGGCATACTATGATACTATTGCAATATTTTCTTCTATTTATTTTGTGTGTTTCATCAACTAGTGCCACTATAATGTAATCACGCTTTTCATTATCTGTGCAAACAGGGTTATTCAGCTGCATTTTGGTGGAACTGCACAAATGTACGTATGGAACCGGCATATATGCAGAGTGCAAGGTGTGCCAAGTAAAATTACCGACACCAACCATGCTGCATGCACGATTGGCATCCACCACCGATGGGATGTGTGGCGCTCTATATGGACGGATCTTTTCAGCAAAGAAATCATCTAACCAAATACTAGTAGCTTATATTGGCAGTTTTCTAGGGAGTACTATTTTCTGAAAGAAGCACCAATCTATTTTTCTTTATCTGTACACTGTGTCACAACTTTGACCCAAAGGTCCAGAGCTATTTTAGGGTGATTGGCGTAGTACTCGGAGACTAATTTTAAGCATGATTTTCATTAGCTGTCACACTGATTATAAGCATGAGCAGGTGGAAGAGTAGGTTAGTGCGAAGCTTACCTTAAACCCTACCGCCGCCGTTGAAACGAGGCGAGCATCAAGGGAACCGTGGAGAATGGCGGGGAAGCGACGTCGCGCCATCCGGCCTTCTCTTGTAGTGGGAGAACGAATACTCCTGTGGCTCCGGCTGGCTCTGCACCCCCACGAACGGCACACCATACTCGATCGATTCGTTATCCTCTTGGTTCTCGACCTTTGACCTGTACGCCCACCACCTCCGCCTGACTGTCGCCTCGGGCGAATCTGTCTGCTCCATCACCCAGAGGAGATACTCGATGAACTCGGAGGACTGCGGCGTGACTACCGCCGAGGAGTACATGTACATCGCCGCCCTCATCGCCTCGTCTCGCTCTTTCGCATACATTGCCACATGGCCCACACCGTCCTCGAAATCTCCCACTCATTGTCAAACCAACTAAGGATGTCCTTCAACCTGGCTAACTTTCCCTGGTCGCCGCCGGTGATTTGCCTGATTCGTTGTTGCATCCTCTCCATAGATGTCCTTCTGAGTGGTCCGGTGCTAGCTTTGGAAGATGGGAGGAGAGACGGTGGTCTTGCAATAGAGAAGAGGGAGAGGCGAGACGGTGGTTTTGGAATGGAGATGATGGAGAGGAGAGGAGGTGGTTTTGCAAAGGAGAAGATCAGAAGAGGGAGAGGAGAGACGGTGGTTTTGGAATGGAGATGATGGAGAGGAGAGGAGGTGGTTTTGCAATGGAGAAGAGGGAGAGGAGCGTGCGGCAGCGATTTAGGATTGGACGAGAGGACCGGCACGCTGTGACTGGATCAAAATCAAAATCAATTTACTCTTCAATTAAGAAAGCGACCCCACATTAACTAGTCTCCCTTTTATTCTAGGTCATAATTGACCATGATTTTCGCACATAAAATATATGTTATACGTTGCGAAAATAATATAATTTGAAAGTACATTCAGATATGAAGGATACAATTTTTGGTGACATGCATTCACATTTTTCTTGTCAAATACGTGGTCAAACTTTGACCCAAAATACGCAAAACAACAAAAAAATACTTCCAAGACCAGTACCGCTCTTCCGCTCTTCTCCTCTTAAACCACCACCGCTCCTCTCCTGTTCCAATCTAAATGCAGCGCGGCTCCTCTCCTCTTCCATTTCAAAACCACCGCCCCTCCTCTCCTGTTCCAGTCCAAAACTAGCGTCGCTCCTCTCCCGTTCTAATCCAAAACCAGCGCTGCTCCTCTCCTCTTCCATTCAAAAACCACCGCCGGCGAGTGAAGGTGCTGTGGAGAAGTTGATCGATGGAGGAGTACAACCGATACGTGAGGATCACGGACGGCGACCCTGTGAAGCTAGCTAGGATGTTGGAGATACAGTCTTGGTTTGAAAACAAGGACCAACTAGCGGCAACGGCGACATCCATGGCCAAATATCTGCAACAGAGCGAAAAGGCGGCGATACTCCCGGAGGGAGTCGCGCCGGAGTACATGGAGCTGCTCCTCTGGGCCATGGAGCAAAATAGATTCACCGAATCCGATCGTGAGGGAGCGGTGGTGGGAGTATCGATCCCAGATGGAGCATCCACCAGAGATTGAAGGATCGAGCATCTACAGGGTGCCGTTTGTGAGGGTGTCCTGCCAGAGCGAGCCGGTGGAGTCTTCGTCGACCGAACCCAACTGCAAGAGGGCCCGACGACACTTCCCCGCCATCGTCTCCCTTGCCGTTCACATCGTCTCAAGGGGTGGCTGTCTGCCGCCGAGGAATAGGAGGGGGCTGCCCCCCCCCCCAACCCAATAGTCGGGCAGGTTGTGAATTGTTAGGAAGAGCTTAGGGTTGTCAGTATTTGCAGGTTGTGAATTGTGTTTTGTGTATTTTGAGAGTACTTTCAGATATGAATGTCTTTTGAATTTCAGATTTGTAGTGTTGAGCATATGAAGTATTTTATGAATTCTAGAGATCTATTTTAGCACTTAAAAAATGTAGTTTCATAGGAGTATAAAAGTGCGAGACAATGTGATTCTCAGAGAAGAAACGCAAGTTTGAGCCAGATAAGAAAGCGCAAGTTCAGTTTCAGATAAGAAACTGCAACTTTCAGAGGCAGAGCATTTATATTAACACGGCCTTTTCAAACAGGGTTAACATCATGTTGGAAGTTTTATTCATGGTCGAAAATGGAACTACCAGCCAGTTAACATCATGCTGATCAAGATTCATGCATAGCACATCTTCATATGATGCACAGTCAAAATGCCCACACAATGTCGAGTGTGCGAAACACAGAGAAAACGAGGGACGAATTTTTGGCAAGTGTTGGACGTGGTTTTGGGCTGCCCCGTCTAGACTTTCATTTTTAACATGCGCAGCCCACGACCTCGGATAGGAGGTCCATAGGGCTATTTGTATTTTCTTAGGGCCGTCATGTATCGACCGACCTATGGACCTCCCATCCGAGGTTTTATTTTTGGCAGCCCAATTTATGTATTTTTTTGAAGAAAAGGCAGAGGTCTGTCCTATTTTTCTATATAAGAATAGGAACGCCAGGTCCAACTTATGTTTCCCTTCTAACTATATTATATATATTTAAATTATTTAATATGTTATTATATATTATTTTATTGTCATCATATATTTAATGAGATACTTACATATGTAAGAAAACAATATCCCACATCTTATTAACTTATAAAATAATTTCTTAACAAATAAAATCCTGGATTGTTTTGGCACGAAAATCCTAGTGATTGTGTACAAAAGCTTGGTAAGATTTAAGGACGAATGTAATAATATCACTTATTATTTAAATATACTTATAACAAAATGGTCAGCCCTTTATTATTTTTTTGATAACGTTGCTGGCCCAACCCAACATTTTAATTAGAATTAGCCGAGCAAAATCGTGTATTTCGAGAAAGTGCAAATGGCCTGTAATTTCTTAGGAAATAAAATAAATGGGCCGCATGGACGCTACATTATTTGTTCACCCAGCCCAGCTAATGGCTGTAATTCAAAAAAAAGATCAAATTTACTGTAAATTCTACTGTGCAAAAAACGACTGTAAATTCTGAAAAAATGGGTTGAATACATGCCACATTTTTGGAGGCTGAAATGTGGGCCAATAGGTCGAAGCCAACGCAAGTCGTTGTCAATTTAGTCAACAAATGATTCTGACATGTTAGATGTTGGATTTACATCCAACGACCGGCATCCATCTTCAATATCTCGTCTTCTTCCTCCAGCGCCTTGGGACCACCTCCGCCTCCTGCCGCTAGCAGCTCTGCTTAGCACGCCGCTATGAAGCGCTACTCCACCGCTGGCTGGCCATCCCTCCACCCTCCACACCTCCTGTTCTTCTCCACCGACCGCCGAACCACACCGCACGAGAACCGATTAACCCTCAGACACCTCTCCGTCTGCGACTCTACTCCGCGTCTTCCCATCTCCGCTTGTTGCTGTCGGGGCCTCTCGTCGTCCACCACCTTGGATGCGCTTTCGCCGGGCGTGGTCAACATGGTCAACGAACGACACCATCGGAAGTAGGTGCATGGAGAGGCCGATATTGGTCCACGGCCGCACACAAGGAAATGCCTCCTTATTACGCGCAAAATAATGATTCCTCCACGACATCTGGGACCCACCGGAAGGGCCTCTGTATTTCGGGAAAATAACATGCCCCCCGCTGACCTGTCGGACCCACTAGCTATCTTCGCACGCAAGGAAGTGCCTCCTTATTACGCACAAAAATGAATACTCCTCGCCACCTGGAACCCAAAGATAGTGGGAGGCTGACTTAGGGCCTACCAAGTTGACGGGACGGAGGGCTTTGTCAACTTAGTCAATATGAACTATTCTAGCTCCTGTTACCGCACGATGTTCATCCAACGGCCGTAGTGCTTCTTCAACCTCTGTTCTTCTTGCTCCAGCCGCACAAACCAGCACCGGTCGTGCCGCGTGCTCCTCGCCTCCCGTGGTCGGGTCTGTGATGCCGCATGAGGCCTCACCGCCCTACTACTCCCACCGCTGGCCAGGCCATCCCTCTACTCACCCACACCCCCGTTATTCTGGCGGCGACAACAGCCTCACACAACAGCCGAACCAGTGAACCTCGTACTCCTCTTGGCGCGGCATCCATCGCTGTGTCTTCCCGGCCCGAAGTCGCCCCTTCCTAGTCCTCGCCGTCGCCCACCGCCGTGGTGCTCTCGATCGCGGCGTGGTCAACGAAGTCAAGGAACGACTTCCATCGGACGTGGGATCAGACGTGGAGAGGCTGACAGCTGGGTCCACGGCCACAGCAAGGAAGTGCCTCCTTATTACGCGCAAAATAATGATTCCTCCACCTGACAACGGGACCCACCGGACGGGCCACCGTATTTTGCAAAAAAAAACATTTCCCCCTGACTGCTGGGACCCACCAGCTACATCTTCGCACGCAAGGAAGTGCGTCCGGGAAAAAAAATGATTTGCCCCCTGACTACTGGGACCCACCAGCTACATCTTCGCACGCAAGGAAGTGCGTCCCGCAAAAACGATTCGCCCTCGACTGCTGGGACCCACCAGCTACATCTTCGCACGCAAGGAAGTGCTCGATAGTCGGGACCCACCTGGTCGAAGCGCACGAAAGTGTTGTCATTCTGGTCGCGAACGGTAACGTACATATATACCTTTGGTGGATGTAGAGGCGTGCGTGTCGTAGTAGAGGCGCGCGACGATGTCGTAGTAGAGGCACGCACGTAGCATGTACACGCACGTACATCGGCAGGTGCAAGAAAGAAAATACGCCACGTATGTGTACATCTTGGCGGGGTCTCGAACGCCTACTCGCAAGACACGCACGCCGGGGCTCGTGTACATGGCTGGGTTGGAACGGAGAAACAACATCGTCGTCGTGTTCATGGGGAGGCAACAGAATGCATCGTGTTCATGGGGAGGCAATGGAATGCGTCGTGTTCATGGGGAGGCAACGGAATGCGTCGTGTTCATCGAGAGGCAACGGAACGCGTGGGAGCCAACCGGCTGGGTCGGAACGAAATGCGTGGTCGTGTTCATCGGGAGGGCTTGGACGTAACAGGCGATGGAAACGAGGCCTAGCATACCGCAAAATGGAGGAAACGAACCTCCTACATTCGGAAAGGGGTCCCGTTGATCGGGAGGGGTGTGGCGTACCGCAAAACGGAGGAAACGGACCTCCTACGGTCGAAACGGGGGTCCTGTTGATCGGTAGGGGTGTGGCATACCGCAAAATGGAGAAACGGACCTCCCTACGGTCGAAACGGGGTCCTGTTGATCGGGAGGGTGTGGCGCCGCCAAAACGGACAAACGGACCTCCCACGGTCAAAAGCGGGGTCTGTTGATCGGGAGGGTGTGGCGCATCAAAAGCAGATTTAAACGGACCTCCTACGGTCAAACGGGGTCCTGTTCATCGGGAGGGTGTGGCATCGCAAAACAGGACTCCACGGATACTGTTCATCTCCACCGCCGACCTCCTCCAGCCTCCACGGGCTACCGCCGACCTCCTCCAGCCTCCACGGGCTCCTGTTCATCCAGCCTCCACCACCGCCACATCACCGCTCATCGTTCAACCACCCCTCCACGGGCACCTCTCCACTTTCTACTTTTCATCCAACCCTCCACATCATGGGGTCCTGTTCAACCACCCTCCACCGTCTCATCGCTCATCCAGCCCTCCGCACCACGGGTCCTGTTCATCCGAGCCAACGCCACCGCCACTCGCTCATCCAACCCCTCGCGCAACACTCACTTTGTTCATCCAATCGATCGGCTTGATTAGCAGCAGAGCGGCGAATCACTCTATCGGGTTCGATTAATCGCCATCGATCGATCGCTCGGGTTCACTAACGCGAGTCGCTGCGGTAATCGCCGGGTTGATTAGAGCCCATTGCCTCGCTCGGTTCGATTAGAGCCAACGCCTCACACACACGCAGCGTCACGTATGAGTGAAGCGCGCATCGCCGCCCCCGACCTCCCACCGAATCGGAACTCCCGAAATTTTCCTCCCCTCGCTTCTACCACGGTTTTTTCCGTCATGGACGGCCCAAAGAATGTCATGCGATTCGTCTCCGCCCGCCCGTGACGAAAAGCCCATTTTCTTTCATAATTTTTTGTCATAGAAGTAGGAGCCCACCACATCTATGATGATACCGGGTTTTGTCACAATTATCGTCATAGAAGTGTCATATGTATGACACACAAAAAATCGTTCGGCCCAAAATGTCATGGATGTGTCTTTTTTTGGTAGTGTGGACTGGTGCAAGCATCTCGGAGTTGGAATATATGCTTTGATAGTGTGATCAAGCATATGGTTTTATACATACCGTTGGAGAAGCCTGTATTTACAAGAAAGTGAGTGGGAGCTCTATAGCATTTCTGATATTATATGTGGATGACATATTGTTGACCGGAAATGATATAGAATTTCTGGATAGCATAAAAGGATACTTGAATAAGAATTTTTCAATGAAGTACCTCGGTGAAGCTGCTTATATATTGGGCATCAAGATCTATAGAGATAGATCAAGATTCTTAATTGGACTTTCACAAAAGCACATACCTTGATAAAGTTTT
Organism: Aegilops longissima; assembly: GCA_021605205.1. Taxonomy (NCBI): domain Eukaryota; kingdom Viridiplantae; phylum Streptophyta; class Magnoliopsida; order Poales; family Poaceae; genus Aegilops; species Aegilops longissima. The sequence continues at coordinate 413,706,826 of CM038679.1, forward strand.
GAAGAAGTTCAAAATGGATCAGTCAAAGAAAGGGTTCTTGCCTGTGTTACAAGGTGTGAAGTTGAGTCAGACTCAATACCCTACCACTGCAGAAGATAGAGAGAAAATGAAAGTCATTCTCTATGCCTCAGCCATAGGTTCTATCATGTATGCAATGATGTGTACCAGACCTGATGTGTGCCTTGCTATTAGTTTAGCAGGGAGGTACCAAATTAATCCAGGAGTGGATCATCGACGGAGGTCAAGAATATCCCTGAAATACCGAAAAGGACTAAGGATATGTTTTCGTTTATGGAGGTGACAAAAGCTAGTCGTAAATGGTTACGTCGATGCAAGCATTGACACCGATCCGGACGATTCTAAATCGCAAACCGGATACGTGTTCATATTGAGCGGTGGAGCGATCGGTTGGTGCAGTTCTAAACAAAGCGTCGTGGCGGGATCTACATGCGAAGCGGAGTACATAGCTGCTTCGAAGCAAGCAAATGAAGGAGTGCGGATGAAAGAGTTCATTTCCGATCTAGGTGTCATACCTAGTGCATCGGGACCAATGAAGATCTTACGTGACAATCTTGGTGCAATTGCCTTGGCAAAGGAATCCAGATTTCACAAGAGGACCAAGCACATCAAGAGACGCTTCAATTCCATCCGGGACCAAGTCCGTGGGAGACATAGATATTTGCAAGATACATACGGATCTGAATGTTGCGGAACCGTTGACTAAGCCTCTTCCACGAAAGCAAAACATGATCAACACCAAGACTCCATGGGTGTTAGAATCATCACCGTAATCTAGATTATTGACTCTAGTGCAAGTGGGAGATCAAGGAAATATGCCCTAGAGGCAATAATAAAGTTGTTATTTATATTTCCTTATATCATGATAAATGTTTATTATTCATGCTAGAATTGTATTAACCGAAAACTTAGTACATGTGTGAATACATCGACAAACTGAGTGCCCCTAGTATGCCTCTACTTGACTAGCTCATTAATCAAAGATGGTTAAGTTTCCTAGCCATAGACATGTGTTGTCATTTGATGAACGGGATCACATCATTAGAGAATAATGTGATGGACAAGACCCACTCGTTAGCTTAGCATAATGACCGTTTAGTTTTATTGCTATTGCTTTCTTCATGACTTATACATGTTCCTCTAACTATGAGATTATGCAACTCCCAAATACCGGAGGAACACCTTGTGTGCTATCAAACGTCACAACATAACTGGGTGATTATAAAGATGCTCTACAGGTGTCTCCGAAGGTGTTTATTGAGTTGGCATAGATCGAGATTAGGATTTTTCACTCTGTGTATCGGAGAGGTATCTCTGGGCCCTCTCGGTAATGCACATCACTATAATCCTTGCAAGCAATGTGACTAATGAAGTTATTTACGGGATGATGCATTACGGAACGAGTAAAGAGACTTGCCGGTAACGAGATTGAACTAGGTATGAGGATACCGACGATCGAATCTCGGGTAAGTAACATACCGATGACAAAGGGAATGACGTATGTTGTTATGCGGTTTGAACGATAAAGATCTTCGTAGAATATATATAGGAGCCAATATGAGCATCCAGGTTCCGCTATTGGTTCGATGACAATTTGTATTATGAGTTATGTGATTTGATGACCGAAGTTTGTTCGGAGTCCCATATGAGATCACGAACATGACGAGGAGTCTCGAAATGGTCCAGAGGTAAAGATTCATATATTGGAAGGTTATATTCGGCCATGAGAATGGTTCCGAATGATTCGGGTATTTTTCCGGAGTACCGAGGGGTTACCGGAACCCCCCGGGAAAGTATTGGGCCTTACTGGGCTTTAGTGGAGATGAGGAGGCAGGCCAAGGGGAGGTGGCGCCCCCCCATGGAGTCCGAATTGGACTAGGGGAGGGGGCGGCGCCCCCCTTGCCCTTTCCTACTCCCTCTCTCTTTCCCTCTCTCCTACTCTGGAAAGGAAAGGTGAATCCTACTAGGACTTGGGAGTCCTAGAAGGACTCTCCACACGTGGCGCGCCCCTAGGGGGGCGGCCTCTCTCCTTCCCTCCTTTATATACGTGGGCAGGGGGCACCCCAATGGCACAACAGATAATCTCTTAGCCGTGTGAAGTGCCCCCTCCACAGTTTAACACCTCGGTCATATCGTCGTAGTGCTTAGGCGAAGCCCTGCGCCGGTAACTTCATCATCACAATCGCCACACCGTCGTGCTGACAGAACTCTCCCTTGACCCTCTACTGGATCAATAGCTCGAGGGACGTCATCATGATAAACGTGTGCTGAACACGGAGGTGCCGTAATGTTCGGTACTTGGATCGGTTGGATCATAAAGACGTTCGACTACATCAACCGCGCTAGTAAACGCTTCCTCTTTCGGTCTACGAGGGTACGTGGATACACTCTCCCCGCTCGTTGCTATGCTTCTCCTAGATAGATCTTGCGTGATCGTAGGAATTTTTTTGAATTACTACGTTCCCCAATAGGGGACAGGAGCGCAACTTATCCTGACTAAAGGCGGTTTCAGTGTGCAAAGCTACTGACCATGACGCACTGGTGGGATCGGTGATGACCTCCACCCTGGCGCGCTCATCGTCCTGGTCTTCATGCACCGAATCGGCAACCTTTGGGATTTCCTTGGGAACTGGTGGATGGCCTTGCTCCCTTAGCACAAAAGAGGAAAGCCTCCTCATCCGCGCCTACTGGTGCTCCTCTGGCTTCGCTCGTCGCTGTGCGCATCACCCACGTGAAGGCGCAGGGCCACGTGACTCTGCCGAACTGCTCTTGACTTGTATGACTTCGCGAGGGGCCTCGGGAGGTAGCCTTAGGACGCCACCTCGCGAGATGGCCACGCGAGACTCCTGGCAGCGCTTATTGACGTCTGCCTCGCGAGGGTCTTTCTCCTGAAGTCCAATGGTGAGCCATGCGCTGGGCCTAGGATATGCGCCGAGCATCGGGTCAGAGGTAGATGGGCTCGGTACCCTCAGCCCACGGAACGATCAGAAACCCCGGCCCATGGTGCCCATGTCACCGCCCGTTGGGTGGGGGGCGAAACAGTGCGGGCCCTAACCGCCTGCGGGCCAGGCGCGACGCATGGCGCACGACGGGGCACGGGACACTCTCACTTCTCCCATGATTCCTTGGCAACCGCCCACGCTGACATAAAGCCTGCCCACGCACGTGCGGGCCATCATCGCTTCCTTGCTTCGCATCTGCCTTCCTGTGCCTCCCTTCTCATGCTTGACTCCTTGCGATCCAATCTCAGGTGCGGCACTCCCCATCTCTGCTCGCAGCTCCACGACATGCACATGGCGCCCGCCGGCAAGAAGGAGAAGTCGATGGCCCCGGTCGCAAGCCTGTCCGCCGTTGGGGCGACGCTCCTGTACTCCTCCGTCGCCAACATGGATGACCTGAGCCCAGTGCTCCTGATGGTGGCCGGTTACCACAACAAGGGGCAGGCGACCAAGATCTGGACGGGCTCGCGAGCGCGGATCAGTCTGGGGGAGTGCGCCTACCCCTTCTTCCTCCACAGTGTTTTCGCCGGGTTAGTCCCGCCATTCTCGGAGTTGTCCTACGCCATCCTCTTCCACTACCAAATCCACACCCTTCAGCTGCAACCCAACTCCGTCCTCCTCCTGGCCATATTCACCATCTACTACGATAATTTTGTGGGCGTGAGGCCCTCGGTGGCGCTCTTTGGCCATTTCTTTAGCTTGGGGTTCACCGCCCTGGACCAACACTCTGCGTGCATCTCCTTCATCGATGTCAAGGGTGTGACCGTCCGCTTGAAGGTCGGGAAGAAGGTGGAAGGCTATCACAGCGTTGTCTTCATGGACGCGTGCTAGACTTGCCCTCTCCTGATGCTTCCGGCGGACCGGCCTGAGTAGAATCCCGGGTCGGGCCATGAGAAGCTTACTGACCCGAGGGTGGAGCCAGTCCTGGAGCGGATGGCCACACACGGGGCCGCAGGGTTGTTGGGGCCGATAATCGTCAAGGAGTTTCCTGGGGCAGCACATCGCGTCGCTCCAAGCACGCTCACGGACCGTGTGGGAGTATACCGGCGCAAGGGACATGATGAGGTTGCACGTCGCCGGCCTGACGCCCGAGGATCTAGATGGGGCCCTTGAGGCCCTGCTTGGCAATGTCCTAGAGGACCCTCCCTAGGCTGTGTCCCAGCTGTACTGCTATCGAGAGAGGGCAGAGCTGATTGCGGTGATGCCCGTCTTTGACGAGTGGGGGCTCGCGTTGAACGACAACGATGGCCCTCGCGGGAACCCATCCACGATGGTGTTGGACCCCAGCGAGAGCGCCATCGATGAAGACTCGGAGGAGACGGCAGAGGAGGACGATGCCAGCCGGGCGCCATCGCGCTACCACTGCAGGTCCCTTCGTGACTTCAGGGATGCCGACGACGGCGCAGACGAGTTGGTAAACCCCAAGTATGTTCGGAAACCAGGCAATCCGGTCATAATGCTTGAACAGACAAACTGTATTTGGGGAGTTATGTTATATTACTTTTTAACGTAAGAAACATCTTCTAGGGAGAATAGTTACGTTAAGGGTTCCTCTCCCTAGGGTAGCATGCGTTGTTTATGCATACCTATGATGTGATATGAAAAATCACATGAGGGTTTGTATATCGCAACAAAGGCAGTTTGTCGTTTGTCCGCCGACCAATTATTCTCTTAAGAACGCTAGCTTTGGCTTCACCCGTCTGAGGTACATGTCCGGATGACCCGGTTGTAACAATCGCAGAGGTGCTCCCTTTATGCCCGAGCCGAACAAGCGGGAACGTAGGGCATAAGCACAGGAGCCAGGCAACCCAGCTTGGCAAAAACTTAAGTCATAAAGGTGCATATAATGGCGAAGAAAGGACGTATGTGAGAAAACGACACATATATTTGGTGAGCTTTATGCTCAAAATAATAATAAGCTTCTGTTGAGAGAAGCCCCAGTTATGGTGGCATGTGTACATTTTAAGGGTGTATACCCCTCAAGTGTGCGGCTTACCCGAACACACGCTAGAAATCGTATAAAGACGAGAAAAAAAAAGAGAAAAAGGAACGAACAGATGTATATATCCGAACTTAGGCGTAGAATCTTCAGAGCCGAGCAGCATTCCATGGGTTCGGCTCTAAGCGATTATCCGATGCATTGCGCAGGTGATAGGCTCCTCCAGTGAGAACTTCATCTATAATGAAGGGACCCCCCCCCCATTTGGGCTTGAGCTTGTCCTTTTTCTTCTCTGGTAGGCGTAGAACGAGTTCACCGACATTATATGTCTTCGCCTGCACTTCTCTCTTTGGTATCTTCGAGCCTGTTGTTGATAAAATGCGGAACGGGCTCTTGCGACATCGCGCTCCTCTTCCAGGCCGTCTAGATCATCCTGCCGGTCAAGCTCGGCTTCTCTCTCTTCATACATGCGCACTCGAGGTGAATCATGAATAATGTCGCAGGGCAGGACAGCCTCTGCGCCGTACACCATAAAGAAGGGTGTGTATCCGGTTATGCGATTGGGCATGGTTCACATCCCCCAGAGTACGGAATCAAGCTCCTCAACCCAGTGCTTATATGATTCCCGTAGGGATCACAGGAGTCTGGGTTTGATGCCACTCATTATCAGGCCGTTAGCCCGTTCAACCTGACCATTTGTTTGAGGGTGATATACGGAGGCGTAATCGAGCTTGATGCCCAGATTAGCACACCAAGTTTTCACCTCGTCGGCTGTAAAGTTGGAGCCGTTATCAGTGATGATGTTGTGGGGTACACCATAACGGTGTACGACACCGGATATGAAGTCTATCACCGGTCCGGCTTCGGCGGTTTTTACTGGTTTGGCCTCTATCCACTAAGTTAATTTATCTACCATAACCAGCAGGTATTTCTTCTTATGGCTTCCCCCTTTAAGGGGCCCAACCATGTCCAGCCCCGAGACCACGAAAGGCCAAGTGATGGGGATTGTTCGTAGGGCCGTAGGTGGCTGTCGGATTTCGGGTTCCCTCAAAACCCTTAAGGTTCGAACACTCGGGTGCGTGCGAAGATCTCCCCCTCGCCGATCATGCCCTCAGATACTTCGCGATCTCTAGGCTAGGCGCGATGAACTCACAACACATGAGACACAAGATTTATACTAGTTCGGGCCACCATTGTGGTGTAATACCCTACTCCAGTGTGGTGGTGGTGGATTGCCTCTTGGGCTGAGGATGAACAGTACAAGGGGAAGAACAGCCTCCTGAGGAGAGGTGCTCTTGTGCTTGGTGAGTGGGTGTGCGGTTGAGGATCCCCGCCTTCTACTGTGGTGCCTAGTCCTATTTATAGAGGCCCTGGTCCTCTTCCCAAATATTGAGCGGGAAGGGATGCCACAACGGTCAATTTGAAAGGGGACAGCTAGTACAGCTTATCCTGACAAAATTAGTCTTCGCCTGCCAAAGGCTCTAGTGGTGACGCCATCTTGGGCTCCAGGACGACCTCCGTCTTGCCATCCTGCTGGTCTTGGTCTTGTTGCATCGATATGGAAACCTTTGCCTGACGCCTCGGTACTCCTCACCGGCGCTTGCCTCCTTAGCACCAAAGAGGAAACAAGTGACATCAGGTCGGCCACTGGCGCCTCCTTCGGTCTCGATCGTCACAGCTTGCATCATTGGAACCTCGCGAGGTTTGCCTTGCCTCGATCTCTCCGCCCCTCGCGAGCCAGCCTGGTGAGGCCGCTCCCGAGAGGGTCTTGCGTCGCCCGCCTCGCGAGGCTTGGCCCCTCGCGAGTGTCTTGAGTGCTCGCTGCTGAAGATGAGCCATATGAGCCCACTTGTGGAGCCACGTCGTGGGCCGCAGGCAGGCAAGTCTGGTAACCCCGTTCCCAAAACACCGACAGTAGCCCGGGGCCCAAGGCGCGCTCGGACTTGGCTTCGAGGCGAAGCCAAAGGGCAAGTGCAAAGCGTCACGGGCCCCTATAGCCTGTGGCCTTGGTCGACGCGTGGCGGTTGATTGGACGTGGGCGTCTCCGCTTCCCCACGCTGCCTCGGCAACTGCCTGATTTGACGAGTCCCTGCTGCATGCAAAGAAAAACCATCATTACCTGTGATCGTGGGGGGGTGCCGGTTGGCCTTCTCCTACTATAAATGGGGAGGGGGGCTGAGCCCCCGTCGCCCATCTCTTCCCATTCCGCCCGCTTCTCCCCTTTGCTCCATTGCTAGTAGCGACACCAATGGCGCCGCTGAAGAGGTTTTCCGCCGCGGAGAAGGCCCGTCTGGAGGGGCCCGGCTCGCCGGTGCCCAAGCGTGGACGCGGCCGTCCCCGCCAGAACGTCGCGACCCCCGCCGCTGCCCCCTGCAGCCGCAGTGGCGCCGCTTCGCGCGGTGGGGGTCGCCCTGGTCGTGGCAGCCCTGTCGGTGAAGAGAGACGTGTCGTGGTCGCGCGGCCTCCCCCGCCGCGCTTCCACTCGGCGGAGGTCCCGGTGGAGTTCATCGTCTGGTCGGAGAACCCGGCCGGCAACTCGCTTCAGCTCCCGCGCTTCTTCACCGACGAGCTGCCGGCCGCAGGTCCAGGCGGGCTCTGGCTGCAGGCGGACGGATGCTGCAGCAGGGCTTCCTGTGTCGCGGTTGAGGTCTCCGTCGCGGGCAACATAGCCCTGGCCCGCGGCTGGCAGACGTACGCCCACGCGCGTGGCCTAGGCAGGCGGTGCACCCTCCATTTCAAGTACGACGGTGACGCAACCCTCTACGTGAGGGTGTTTGGGGAAGATGGTCGCCGCGCCGGGTGCTGCCCCGAGGTCAATGACGGTGACGAGGTGCTCGGACTTGGTGATGGTCGTGACGAGGATGAGGGCGAACCCACCCTTGGTGCCGAACACGTCTCGTCCAGCTATGGCGGTTCTTCCTCCGGCGACAGCTCCAGCAGCGGTGGTTACGACCAGCCGCCGCACCCGCTTTGAAGGCGGCGGCGGGTCGTCTCGTCGCCGCACCTCCGTGAAGCGCAAGGAGGGGTCTGGCTGAGCCGGTGCCAAGAGCCCGCCCTCGCGGACCGCTGTGGGGGCACGCGCCGCTTTTATTTCATTCTTCCTTTCCTTCGTGTATTAAGAAAGAAACCACCATGCAACGAACTATGATTTCCCGGTTATTATGCTATGTTTATCATTTCTGTATTGTGTCGTAGCATAAATGTCTTATATAGGTACGTAGGAGTAACTTAGCTTGTCGTGCTTGAAGTAGTCTCCGCCTTACGAGGCACGCATTCCTCAGTACCTGGCCAGGCTTTTGGGAACTGCAAAAAAATTTAGTTAGGGAATTTCGAGCCCTGATCGCTGGTGCCGCCACCAACCATGACTAAGCACCTCGCATCGCAGTACCCGTGGGGCACGGATTAGGGGAGGAGCACCAGCTTGCGCCTTGAACGAGGGTGCTTCACGAAAAAAAACAAGACGCTGACGAGGAAGGCAGAATAGAGGCAGAAAGCGACAGGGCGAGACCAGCAAGAGAACACCAGAAAGCAAATTTCGACTAAAGAGGGGCGAGCCAATTATGGAAAGCAAATGAAAAGCCGCGTCCGGCACCTAATCTAGTCTTCTTGTCTTCTCACCAGCGCGGAGCTAAGTGCTGCCACTAGGACATGGGAGGGAGCCCCAGAGGCCCGAGGGCGGCACTCCTGAGACTCCGGGGCGTGTACAGCCCCACTCATTATTACGTGAGTGTCAAGAGCGGAGACCTTCACAGGCACTGGGCCTTCTTCACAGCGCCTGGCCTTCTTCGTGGTAGAACTTCCGGAGGTGCCGGATGTTCCAGCGCTCGATGGGTACTTGCCCTGCATCTCCAGCGCGGTGTGCTAAGCGGAGACGTGGACGACCTTGAACGGGCCCTCCCACATGGGCGAGAGCTTATGCAGCCCTTCCCTTGAGAGCACCCGCGTTAGGACAAGGTCACCCACCTCGAAGCGCCCTGAGCGGATCTTTGGCGGTGCAAGGCACGGCGCCCTCTTATCGATATCTTGCCGTCAGAAGCGTGGCTTCACGACGGCGTTTTCCTCAAAGACGAGGTCCATCCCCCGCATGGCGTCCTGCTGCGCCTCATCAAACGCCAGGACCCGTGCTGAGCGATGTTTGACCTCGTGAGAGAGAACCGCTTCTGCTCCGTAGACGAGGAAGAATGGGGTCTCGCCCGTTGGCTTGGTGGCGGTGGTGCGGATGGACCATAGCACAGACTGGAGCTTGTCGTGCCAGCCCCTGCTGCAGGCCTCGAGCTTCTACTTGAAGGTCCTGGTCTTGAGGCCCCTCAGGACCTCTGCATGCTGCTCGCCCGACCTGCTGCTCCTGGGTGCGCCACCGAGGCATAGCAGATCTGCGTTCCAAGGTTAGCCCAATATGTCTTGAAGAGGTTACTAGTGAACTGCAAGCCATTATCGGTGATGATGCGGTTGGGGACCCAGAACCGGCTCACAAGACCCTTGATGAACTTGACCGCGGAGCCAGCTGGGATGGTGCGGACGGCTTCTACCTCCGCCCATTTGGTGAATTTGTCGATGGCGATGTAGAGGTATCGGTAGCCCCCAGGCGCTCGAGGGAACGGGCCCAAGATATCCAGCCCCCAGACTGCGAATGGCCATGAGGGTGGGATGGTATGGAGGCCCTGAGCCGGCTGATGAATCTGCTTGGCGTGGAACTCGCAGGCCTCGCAGGACCTCAACAGCTCAGTCACGTCGTTGAGTGTCGTGGGCGGGTAGAATCCGCTGCGGAACACCTTGCCGACGAGGGTTCGCGATGACGAGTAGTGCCCGCAGTCCCCTCCGTGTATGTCGGCCAGCAGCTCTCTTCCTTGCTCCCTGAAGATGCCACACAAGGAAACATCATTTGGCCGCTTCCTGTATAACTCACCGTCCCGAATGCAGTATGCCATGGCTTGTCGGGCCACATGCTCCATGTCCTCCTCCTCTTCCGGCAGCGTCCCTTTCGTCAGGTATTCCTTGAATTCCTTGATCCAGCACCCCTCCTGAGGTTTGAGCGCCAAGAGCAAGCACGCTCCCGAGGTCGGGCCGCAGGCCGGGGCTCCTGAGGCAGGTGGTTGAGGGAGCTCCTCCCGGGGTAGCGTTGTTTTGAGAGTGGCGGTGTTGCTGATGGTTTGAAGAGCCGCTCCAAAAACACGCCGGGCTCTTGGGGTAGCCGCTTGGATGCCCTTCTGGCGATGTCGCCGACTTCCTTGTTGGTGCCACGGGGTACATGCTGCAACTCCAGGCCCGAGAACTGCTTCCCTATCTTGCGCACCTCCGCGAGGTATGCCTCCATGTGCTCGTCCTTTTGGCTTATATACTTTGTTGGAGAAGTTGACGAGGAGCTGCGAGTCGCCCTTGATGGTGAGACGCCTCACCCCCAGGGCCACCGCAGCCCTAAGGCCAGCTATGAGGCCCTTGTACTCTGCTATGTTATTGGAGACCTTCTCGCCCTGCTGAAAGCAGAGCTACACGACATAGTAGAGCTTGTCCTGGGTGGGTGAGATGAGCACCGCTCCAGCCCCCGCACCATCGCGCGAGAACGCGCCGTCGAAGTACATGACCCAGCCATCCGGCGCTTCGCTCCCTGGAGCCTGCTTCGAGCTCTGGGGTGTCAGTCCATTCCGCCACAAAGTCTGCGAGCGCAGCCCCTTTGATGACCCTGGTCGTGCTAAACTCTAGGTCAAATGCTTGCAGCTCTATGTTTCATTCAGCGACTCACCCGGCAGCATTGGGGCTCCTGAGCACTCTTTCCAGAGCCGAGACGACCTTGATGGGGTGACCCTGGAAGTAGTGGCGCAGCTTGCGCGAGGCCACCAGGAGCGCGAGTAGGATCTTCTGAGGCATGGGGTATCGTGCCCTCGCATCCCGCAGCACTGTGCTGACAAAGTATACCGGGTGCTCGACGAGGGCGGGCGAGCTGTCAGAGTCCTTGGCTTCCGTGGGTTGAGGCGTCTCTTTGGGGTCTTCGACCAGAGGCGGCGGCTCGAAGCAAGCAGCTGCATCGAGGCATGACCTTGGTGCCGCGCTGCCTCGTCCGGCCTAGAGGCTTCACTTGGCGGGCCCTTGACCTGGCGCTCTTCTTGGAGAGCCACCAGCGCTGCGCTGGCGGAGTGGGGTGTGGCATATAGGTAGAGCACCAAGGGCTCGAGGGGTCGAGGCGCCACCATCACTGGCGGGCTGGTCAGGTATCTCTTGAGGTGTTGAAACGCTTGGTGGGCCTTCGGATTCCACTCGAATGGGCCTTTCTTCTTCATCAGCTTGAAGAATGTTAGGGCACGCTCTCCCAGCTTGGAGATAAAACGCCCCAACGCAGTGACGCGACCGGCAAGCTTCTGCATCTCCTTGATGGTCTGCGGTGGACTCATGTCTTCGATTGCCTTGACCTTTTCCGGGTTCGCCTCGATCCCTCTGTGGGACACGAGAAATCCCAGCAGCTTGCCCGAAGGGACACCGAACACGCACTTCTCCGAGTTGAGCCGCAAGTTCACCTGGCGTAGGCTCGCGAAGGTCTCTTCCAGGTCTTGGATCAAAGTTCTCGCCTCCTGAGACTTCACCACAATGTCGTCGATGTAGGCCTCTGCGTTTCTCCTGAGCTGCTGCCCTAAGGCGATGTGCATCAGCCACTGGAAGGTTGCTCCCGCGTTACGCAGTCTGAAAGGCATGCAAGTATAGCAGTACACCCCGCACGGGGTCAGCAAGGTGGTCTTCTCCACATCTTCTACTGCCATCTTGATCTGGTGATAGCCTGAGAATGCATCCAGGAAGCACAGCAAATTGCACTCGGCGGTGGAGTCGACGATCTGGTCGATGCGTGGAAGCGGGAACGGGTCTTGGGGGCAGGCCTTGTTGAGGTTGGTGAAGTCGACACACATGCGCTCCTTCCCGCCTTTCTTCGGCACAACAACGGGGTTCGCCAGCCACTCGGGGTACCGAACCTCGCGAATGGCACCCGCCGCCTCCAGCTTGCGGGTTTCTTGGACGATGAAGGCCTGCTTCTCCGCGGATTGTCGTCTCGCCCGCTGCTTCATAGGGCGTACATTGGGGCACACCTTTAAATGATGCTCAATCACCTCTCTCGGGACCCCTACCAGTTGTTTGGGTTCCCATGCGAATATTTCCTTGTTTGCACGCAAGAACTTCACCAACGCTCCCTCTTGATCAGGGTCGAGGTCGGCACCTGTGGTGAAGGTGGCTCCTGAGGACCCGTCTTCATTGACTGGCACCTGCTTGGTTTGTGCCTTGTCTTGAGTGAACAACTACTTCTTCTTGGTTGGTGCGGCTCCCTTGTCCTTGGAGGCGTCCGCGTCGGCGGGCCGCACCATCGCGGCGGACTTGAGGGAAAGCTTGAGCGTCATCAGGGCTTCCTTGGTGTCCCCAACTATTGTGAGGACACCCTTGCTCCCGGGCATCTTCATGAGGTTGTAGGCCGGATGAGTCGCCGCCATGAACTGAGCCAGGGCCGGGTACCCGAGGATGGTGTTGTACGGGAGGCTGATGTGGGCGACGTCGAAGTCGATCAGCTCGGTGCGGTAGTTGCCGCGCGTGCTGAAGGTGACAGGAAGGCGGATCTGTCCCTGGGAGTGGGCGGTGCCGCCGCCAACTCCTGAGAAAGGCTTGCTGAGGCGGAGCCACTCGGGTGGTACGTGAAGAAGGCTGAAGGCCTCCATGGAGAGCAAGTTGAGGCCGGCGCCGCCGTCGATGAGGGTCTTGGTGACGGACACGTTGCAGATGGTGGGCGTGCAAAGCATTGGGAGCATACCCGAGCCAGCGGTGGAGATGGGATGATCCCCTGAGTCGAAGGTGAGGTCGGCCTCAGGCGCCACCCAACCCGGGGGAGCCCCCGACCGCTTGGTAGCCGCACCGATCTGGCGAAGGAACGGCTTGATGTGACAATCCGAGGTGGCGCTTGCGAGCCGCCGAGGAGGGCCACGACCGCGTGGTGTGCCGGTGCCGCGAAGCGCGCGACGAAGAGATCACGCAGCTCCTCCCAAGATGCCACCGTGGATCCGGGGAGGTTGAGCATCCAGGCGCGCGGCATGCCTGTCAGGGCCATGGGAAGCCAGGTTGCCATAACCTTGTCGTCGCCCCCGGCCTTGAGGACGGCTTCTCGACGCCAGCGGTGAAAACCGACGGTCTCACACGCCGTCAGCACGGGCGGCATCTCCGTCTTGAACTTGGGCGGCCACTGCACCCGCTGCAGGGCGGGATTAAGGGCCCGGAGCCCCCAGGCGCCGCCGTGGGCGCCCGCAGATCCAGCCGGAAGAGCAGCGCCAGCCATGGGGAGTGGGCGAGAAGATGGTGGCGCGCGGATCGACGGAAGAAAAGCTCCTGCGCGCCCCTACCTGGCGCGCCAAATGTCGGATTTCGAGTTCTAGCAAAACCCTTAAGGTTCGAACACTGGGGTGCGCACGAAGATCTCCCCCTCACCGATCACGCCCTCACACTCTTCGCGATGTCTAGGCTAGGCGCGATGAACTCACAACACACGATACATAAGATTTATACTGGTTCGGGCCACCGTTGTGGTGTAATACCCTACTCCGGTGTGGTGGTGGTGGGTTGCCTCTTGGGCTGAGGATGAACAGTACAAGGGGAAGAACAACCTCCTGAGGAGAGGTGCTCTTGTGCTTGGTGAGTGGGTGTGCGGTTGAGGATCCCCGCCTTCTACTGTGGTGGCTAGTCCTATTTATAGAGGCCCTGGTCCTCTTCCCATATATTGAGCGGGAAGGGACGCCACAACGGCCAATTTGAAAGGGGACAGCTAGTATAGCTTATCCTGACAAAAGTAGTCTTTGTCTGCCAAAGGCTCTGGTGGTGATGCCGTCTTGGACTCCACGGTGACCTCCATCTTGCCGTCCTGCTGGTCTTGGTCTCATTGCACCGATATGGAAACCTTTGCCTGACGCCTCGGTACTCCTCGCCTGCACTTGCCTCCTTAGCACCAAAGAGAAAACAAGGACACTGTGCGCGCTGGCGCCCGCCTGGCGCCCCCTGATCTCGATCGTCACGGCTTGCGTCATTCGAACCTCGCGAGGTTTGCCCATCCTTGATCTCTCCACCCCTTGTGAGCCAGCCTGGTGAGGCCTCTCCCGAGAGGGTCTTGCGTCACCCGCCTCGCGAGGCTTGGCCCCTCGCGAGGGTCTTGAGTGCTCGCTCCTGAAGATGGGTCATACGGGCCCGCTTGTGGAGCCACGTCGTGGGCCGTAGGCAGGCAAGTCTGGGGACCCCGTTCCGAGAATGCCGACAGCGGCATATGGCTTTGATTGGCAAAAATCTGGCATCCCACACAACGCTGCACGAGGTCCTATGCATCTTCTTGGGCCGTGGGCCAAAAGAAGCCTACACGGAAGGCCTTACTTACAAGGGCACGAGCTGTGGCATGATGGCCGCCAAGACCAGCATGTATTTCGGCCAAGAGTTGTCGTCCCTCCTCTTCAGAGATACATCTTTAAAGGACTCCGGTAGAACTTTTCTTGTAGAGTTATCCTTCATGAACTATGTAGGATTTCGAACGTCGAATTATACGGTGGGCCTCGTTCTGGTCATCAGGGAGCTCTCGCCTATTAAGGTAGGCTAGGAAGGGTTCGGTCCATGGGGCAATAACAGCCATAATTACATGGGCGGAAGGTGTCACTTCAGTTTCCGAGCCCCCGATGTCATTAGAATTGTGTTCGGCATCTGAGGGTATGGTCGGTGTCGGTCTAGTATTGCCGCTCTTCTCCTGCCATACCACTGATGGCTTAAAAAGCCTTTCAATGAAAGTGTTGGGTGGGACAGGGTCGCGTTAAGCACCCATGCGAGCAAGGATGTCCGCTGCCTGATTACTATCTCGAGCTACGTGATGGAACTCGAGCCCCTCAAACCGAGCCGATGTCTTGAGTACGGTATTACGGTAGGCCGCCATTGATACGTCTCCAACGTATCTATAATTTTTTATTGTTCCATGCTATATTATATTCTGTTTTGGATGTTTATTGGGCTTTATTATACACTTTTATATTATTTTTTGGACTAACCTATTAACCGGAGGCCTAGCCCAAATTGTTGTTTTTTTTACCTATTTCAGTGTTTCGAAGGGAAAGGATATCAAACGGAGTCCAAAAGGAATGAACCTTCGGGAACGTGATTTTCCGAACAAACGTGTTCGAGAGGACTTGGAGTCTACATAAAGTAATCAACGAGGAAGGCACGAGGCAGGGGGGCGCGCCTACCCCCCCTAGACGCGCCCTCCACCCTCGTGGGGCCCACGTTGCTCCACCGACGTACTTCTTACTCCTCTATATACCCATATACCCTGGAAACATCATATACGGAGCCAAAACCCTATTTCCACCGCCGCAACCTTCTGTACCCATGAGATCCCATCTTGGGGCCTTTTCCGGTGCTCCGTCGGAGGGGGCATTGATCACGGAGGGCTTCTACATCAACACCATAGCCTCTCCGATGATGTGTGAGTAGTTTACCTCAGACCTTCGGGTCCATAGTTATTAGCTAGATGGCTTCTTCTCTCTCTTTGGATCTCAATACAAAGTTCTCCTCGATCTTCTTGGAGATCTATTCGGTGTAATATTCTTTTGTGGTGCGTTTGTCGAGATCTGATGAATTGTGGGTTTATGATCAAGTTTATCTATGAACAATATTTGAATATCCTCTGAATTCTTTTATGTATAATTGGTTATATTTGCAAGTCTCTTTGAATTATCAGTTTGGTTTGGCCTACTAGATTGATCTTTCTTGCAATGGGAGAAGTGCTTAGCTTTGGGTTCAATCTTATGTGTCCTTTCCCAAAGGATGTAGGGCAGCAAGGCACGTATTGTATTGTTGCCATCAAGGATAAAAATATGGGGTTTATATCATATTGCATGAGTTTATCCCTCTACATCATGTCATCTTGCTTAAAGCATTACTCTGTTCTTATGAACTTAATACTCTAGATGCATGCTGGATAGCGGTCAATGTGTGGAGTAATAGTAGTAGATGCAGAATCATTTCAGTCTACTTGTCGCGGACGTGATGCCTATATACATGATCATACCTAGATATTCTCATAACTATGCTCAATTCTATCAATTGCTCGACAGTAATTCGTTCACCCACCGTAATACTTATGCTATCTTGAGAGAAGCCACTAGTGAAACCTATGGCCCCCGGGTCTATTTTCGATCATATTAATCTCCCGTCAACAAGCTATTTCTGTGGCCGTTTATTTTGCTTTCTTTACTTCTAGTCTTTATCATAAAAATACCAAAAATGTTATCTTATCATATCTATTAGATCTCACTCTCGTAAGTGACCGTGAAGGGATTGACAACCCCTTTATTGCGTTGGTTGCGAGGTTCTTATTTGTTTGTGTAGGTGCGTGGGACTCGAGCATGGTCTCCTACTGGATTGTTACCTTGGTTCTCAAAAACTGAGGGAAATACTTACGCTACTTTACTGCATCAGCCTTTCCTCTTCAAGGGAAAACCAACGGAGTGCTCAAGAGGTAGCAAGAAGGATTTGTAGCACCGTTCCCGGGGATATTTGCGCCAAGTCAAGTCAAGGTTTGACTCCTGACAACGAGCCATTTCTGGCGCCGTTGCCGGGGAGTCTACGCACAAGTCAAGACATACCAAGTACCCATCACAAACTCTTATCCCTCGCATTACATTATTTGCCATTTGCCTCTCGTTTTCCTCTCCCCCACTTCACCTTTGCCGTTTTCTTCGCCCTCCTACCGTTCGATCTTGTGTTTACCATGTGCCTTCTTTTTGCTTGCTAAAATTTTATGGATCCTCATCCCCTTGCTAATATTTTTAAGAGATCCCATTATGATGAATCTATTTCTAGTGATTTGTGTGCACTAGATTATCTTTATAAGGTTTTGCTTGAAATCCGTCAATCTGAAAATTGTAATGAAATGATTCACAATAGATCTTTGAATAAAAAGGATGATTGCAATGATGTTATTATAAATTATATTAATGTCAATTGTGTTAATGATATGCAAAACCCTAAGCTTGGGGATGCTAGTTTTGCTATGTCTACTACTTGTTGCAATGATCATGATTGGGCTGATTCTTCTTATGATCTTGAAAATTTATTGATAAAAGTGGGTTTGGAGAGGTCATGACTTTAGTTAATGTTAATCCCACTATTTTGGAAGAGTGTCAACTTCGCATGCATGTGGATCGTGTTGAGAATATGTTATGTGTTAGCTATTTTGTTGAATTTTCTTATGATCCTACATGTAATTATTATGAGAGAGGAAAATATGGTTGTAGAAATTTTCATGTTACTAAATTACCTCTAGTTATGTTGAGATTGCTATTGTTTCTTTCCGCTTCCTTGCATATGCTAGTTTTTGCTTGCCTTGATAATTAGTTTGCCTACAATATGCCTATGCATAGGAAGTATGTTAGACTTAGATGTGTTTTTCACATGTTTTATGATGCTCTCTTTGTGCTTCAATTCTTGTCTTTCATGTGAGCATCATCGAAATCTCTATGCCTAGCTAGGGGCGTTAAACGATAGCGCTTGTTGGGAGGCAACCCAATTTTATTTTAGTTTTTTTTTGCTTCTGTTTAGGAATAAATATTTGATCTAGCCTCTGGTTAGATTTGTTTTTATGTTTTAATTAGTGTTTGTGCCAAGTTAAACCTATAGGATCTTCTTGGATGATAGTTATTTGATTTTGCTGAAAATTCCAGAAACTTTCTGTTCACAAAAACAATTGTTTAAAATCACCAGAACGTGATAAAATACTTATTCCAATTGCAGTAGATCAATAAACAAATTTTCTAGGTCTTCCTATTTTAGTCGAAATTTTTGAGTTCCAGAAGTTTGCGTTAATTACAGATTACTACAGACTGTTCTGTTTTTGACAGATTCTGTTTTTCGCATGTTGTTTGCTTATTTTGATGAATCTATGGCTAGTAAAAGAGTTTATAAACCATAGAGAAGTTGGAATACAGTAGGTTTAACACCAATATAAATAAAGAATGAGTTCAATACAGTACCTTGAAGTGGTGTTTTGTTTTCTTTTGCTAACGGAGCTCACGAGATTTTCTGTCGAGTTTTGTGTTGTGAAGTTTTCAAGTTTTGGGTAAAGATTTGGTTGATTATGTAACAAAGAGTGGCAAGATCCTAAGCTTGGGGATGCCCATGGAACCCGCAAGGTAATCTAAGGACACCAAAAAGCCAAAGCTTGGGGATGCCCCGGAAGGCATCCCCTCTTTCGTCTTCATCTATCGGTAACTTTACTTGGGGCTATATTTTTATTCACCACATGATATGTGTTTGGCTTGGAGTGTCTTGTATGATTTGAGTGTTTGATTTTTAGTTTACCACAATCATCCTTGCTGTACACACCTTTTGAGAGAGACACACATGATTCGGAATTTATTATAATACTCTTTGTGCATCACTTATATCTTTTGAGCTATATAGTTTTTGCTCTAGTGCTTCACTTATATCTTTTAGAGCACGGTGGTGGATTTGTTTTATAGAAACTATTGTTCTCTCATGCTTCACTTATATTATTTTGAGAGTCCTACAAAACATCATGGTAATTTGCTTTAATTGTGAAATTAGTCCCAATATGATAGGCATCCAAGATTAGTAAAAAAATCTTATGAGTGTGTTGAATACTATGAGAAGTTTGATGCTTGATAATTGTTTTGAGATATGAAGATGGTGATATTAGAGTCATGCTAGTTGAGTAGTTGTGAATTTGAGAAATACTTGTGTTAAAGTTTGTGATTCCCGTAGCATGCACGTATGGTGAACCGTTATGTGATAAAGTCGGAGCATGATTTATTTATTGATTGTCTTCCTTATGAGTGGTGGTCGGGGACGAGCGATGGTCTTTTCCTACCAATCTATCCACCTAGGAGCATGCGCGTAATACTTTGTTTCAATAACTAATAGATTTTTTCAACAAGTATATGAGTTCTTTATGACTAATGTTGAGTCCATGGTTTATACGCACTTTCATCCTTCCATCATTGCTAGCCTCTCTAATACCGCGCACTTTTCGCCGGTACCATACACCCGCCATTACCTTCCTCAAAACAGCCACCATACCTACCTATCATGGCATTTCCATAGTCATTCCGAGATATATTGCCATGCAACTTACCACCGTTCCGTTTACTATGACACGCTCCGTTATTGTCATATTGCTTTGCATGATCATGTAGTTGACATTGTATTTGAGGCAAAGCCACCATTCATTATTTTCATACATGTCACTCTTGATTCATTGCATATCCCGGTACACCGCCGGAGGCATTCATATAGAGTCATATCTTGTTCTAAGTATTGAGTTGTAATTCTTGAGTTGTAAGTAAATAAAAGTGTGATGATCATCATTTTTAGAGCATTGTCCCAAGTGAGGAAAGATGATGGAGACTATGATTCCCCCACAAGTCGGGATGAGACTCCGGACGAAAAAAGGCCATAAAAAGAGAAGGCCCAAAAAAATGAGAGAAAATGAGAGGAGGGACAATCTTACTATCCTTTTACCACACTTGTGCTTCAAAGTAGCATCATAATCTTCATGATAGAGAGTCTCCTATGTTGTCACTTTCATATACTAGTGGGGATTTTACATTATAGAACTTGGCTTGTATATTCCGATGATGGGCTTCCTCAAAATGCCCTAGGTCTTCGTGAGCAAGCGAGTTGGGTGCACACCCACTTAGTTTCTTTCGTTGAGCTTTCATATACTTATAGCTCTAGTGCATCCGTTGCATGGCAATCCCTACTCACTCACATTGATATCTATTAATGGGAATCTCCATAGCCCGTTGATACGCCTAGTTGATGTGAGACTATCTTCTTCTTTTTTGTCTTCTCCACAACCACCATTCTATTCCACATATAGTGCTATGTCCATGGCTCACGCTCATGTATTGCGTGAAGATTGAAAAAGTTTGAAAACATTAAAAGTATGAAACAATTGCTTGGCTTGTCATTGGGGTTGTGCATGATTAAATACTTTGAGTGATGAATATAGAGCATAGCCAGACTATATGATTTTGTAGGGATAACTTTCTTTGGCCATGTTATTTTGAGAAGACATAATTTCTTAGTATCCTTGAAGTATTATTATTTTTATGTCAATATTAAACTTTCATCTTGAATCTTTCAGATCTGCATATTCATACCACAATTAAGAGGGTTGCATTGAAAAATTATGCTAATTAGCATTCCACATCAAAAATTCTGTTTTTATCATTTACCACTCGAGGACGAGCAGGAATTAAGCTTGGGGATGCTTGATACGTCTCCAACGTATCTATAATTTTTTATTGTTCCATGCTATATTATATTCTATTTTTTATGTTTATTGGGCTTTATTATACACTTTTATATTATTTTCGGGACTAACCTATTAACCGGAGGCCCAGCCCAAATTGCTGTTTTTTTGCCTATTTCAGTGTTTTGAAGAAAAAGGATATCAAACGGAGTCCAAACGGAATGAAACCTTCGGGAATGTGATTTTCGGAACAAACGTGATCCAGAGGACTTGGAATCTACGTAAAGTAATCAACGAGGAAGGCACGAGGCAGGGGGGCGCACCTCCCCCCTTGGGCGCGCCGTCCACCCTCGTGGGGCCCACGTTGCTCCACCGACGTACTTCTTCCTCCTATATATACCCATATACCCTAGAAACATCATATACGGAGCCAAAACCCTATTTCCACCGCCGCAACCTTCTGTTCCCATGAGATCCCATCTTGGGGCCTTTTTTGGCGCTCCACCGGAGGGGGCATTGATCACGGAGGGCTTCTACATCCACACCATAGCCTCTCCGATGATGTGTGAGTAGTTTACCTCAGACCTTCGGGTCCATATTTATTAGCTAGATGGCTTCTTCTCTCTCTTTGGATCTCAATACAAAGTTCTCCTCGATCTTCTTGGAGATCTATTCGATGTAATCTTCTTTTATGTGTGTTTGTCGAGATCCGATGAATTGTGGGTTTATGATCAAGTTTATCTATTAACAATATTTGAATCCTCTGAATTCTTTTATGTATGATTGGTTATCTTTGCAAGTCTCTTCAATTATCGGTTTGGTTTGGCCTACTAGATTGATCTTTCTTGCAATGGGAGAAGTGCTTAGCTTTGGGTTCAATCTTTATGTGTCCTTTCCAAATGATAGCAGGGCAGCAAGGCACATATTGTATTGTTGCCATCGAGGATAAAAGATGGGGTTTATATCATATTGCATGAGTTTATCCTCTACATCATGTCATCTTGCTTAAAGCATTACTCGTTCTTATGAACTTAATACTCTAGATGCATGCTGGATAGCGGTCCATGTGTGGAGTAATAGTAGTAGATGCAGAATCGTTTCGGTCTACTTGTCGCGGACGTGATGCCTATATACATGATCATGCCTAGATATTCTCATAACTATGCTCAATTCTATCAATTGCTCGACAGTAATTCGTTCACCCACTGTAATACTTATGCTATCTTGAGAGAAGCCACTAGTGAAACCTATGGCCTCCAGGTCTATTTTCCATCATATTAATCTCCCGTCAACAAGCTATTTTCGGCGCCGTTTATTTTGCTTTCTTTACTTGTAGTCTTTATCATAAAAATACCAAAAATATTATCTTATCATATCTATTAGATCTCACTCTCGTAAGTGACCGTGGAGGGATTGAGAACCCCTTTACTGTGTTGGTTGCGAGGTTCTTATTTGTTTGTGTAGGTGCGTGGGACTCGAGCGTGGTCTCCTACTGGATTGATACCTTGGTTCTCAAAAACTGTGGGAAATACTTACACTACTTTATTGCATCACCCTTTCCTCTTCAAGGGAAAACCAACACAGTGCTCAAGAGGTAGCAGCCATCTTTGGATCTTTCGCATCGAATTCTCCATTTATTTGGGATATTGCGAGGTTCGAGTCCCCGCGCACCTCGAGGCATTGTATGCCCATGGAAACAGCCATCCGGAGACCATGCAGTAGTGCCTCATATTCGGCTGCGTTGTTGGAGTCCGTGTACCTGATTTGCAATACATATCGGACTGTGTCCCCTGTAGGGGATGTTAGGATGACACCAGCGCCCAATCCGGCTAACATTTTGGAGCCATCGAAGTACATCACCCAGTTGGAGTATGTGTTGTACTCTTTAGCGAGTTTGGCTCCTGTCCATTCGGCAACGAAGTCAGCCAGCACTTGAGATTTAATAGTTCGGCATGGCTTGTATGTTATTTCAAATGGTAAGAGCTCGATAGCCAATTTGGCAATACACCCGGTAGCGCCTCGATTGTTTATGATGTCATTTAGTGGTACCTCTGAGGCCACCATGATCGAGCACTCTTGAAAGTAGTGTCTTAGCTTCCGGGATGCCATGAAGACCGCGTACGCTATCTTTTGATAGTGCGGGTATCGAGATTTGCATGGTGTAAGGACCGTCGATACATAATACACTGGTTTTTGCCTTGGGAATTTATGTCCCTCTTCCTCTCGTTCGACGACGAGCACTGCGCTCACCACCTCGTGGGTTGCAGATATGTAAAGCAACATAGGTTCACCGATGTTTGGTGCGACAAGGATTGGGTTGCTTGCTAACAAAGTTTGTATTTCTTCCAATCCGGCCGTTGTTGCATCCGTCCACTCGAAGTGATCGGTGGGTCGGAGCAGGCGATAGAGTGGTAGTGCCTTTTCTCCCAATCTGGAGATAAAGCGGCTCAAAGCTGCCACGCACCCGGCTAGTTTTTGGACCTGTTTTAGGTCAGTTGGCGTTGCCAATTGTGACAGGGCTCGAATTTTGGCTGGGTTTGCTTCGATTCCTCTGTTGGAATTGATGAACCCTAGCAGTTTTCCGGCTGGAACGCCGAAAACGCATTTTTCCGGATTGAGCCGTATGTCATATGTTCGGAGATTGTCGAATGTGAGGCGTAAGTCGTCCACCAATGATTCGACATGTTTAGTCTTGATGACCACATCATATACATATGCTCCACTGTCTTGCAAATTTGCTTTCCGAGGCATGTTTGAATCATGCATTTGTAAGTGGCGCCGGCGTTTTTAAGTCTGAAAGGCATGGTGTTGAAGCAAAAAGGCCCATACGGAGTAATGAATGCCGTTGCGGCCTGATCGGGTTCCTTCATCTTAGTTTGATGGTATCCGGAGTATGCGTCGAGGAAGCACAGTGAATCGTGTCCTGCAGTTGCATCAATGATATGGTCAATTAGGGGCAGGGGAAGGGGTCCTTAGGGCAGTCCTTGTTGAGGTCTTTGAAATCGACACAAAGGCATCAAGATTTGTCCTTCTTTGGCACTTTGACCAGGTTTGCTAGCCAGTGCGGGTGTTTGATCTCTCTGATGAACCCAGCCTCAAGTAGTTTGGCTAGATCCTCCCCCATAGCTTGTCGCTTGGGTTCAGAGAATCGTGGCAGCGTTTGTTTGACTAGCTTGAACCCCTTTATTATGTTGAGGCTGTGTTCGGCCAGTCTGCGTGGGATTCCTGGCATATCCGAAGGATGCCAGGCAAAGATGTACCAATTCTCGCATAAGAATGCCCTTAGAGCGGCGTCGACCGTTGGATCGAGCTGTGCTCCAATGGCGCTATTTTATTAGGATCCGTCGGGTGAACTTGAAATTTGACTATTTCGTCTGCTGGCTTGAAAGAAGTGGACTTAGGCCTCTTATCGAGGATTACGTCGTCTCTGTCCATTGTGGAGCGTAGAGCGGTGAGTTCCTCGGCTGCAAGGGCCTCGGATAATGCCTCGAGGGCAAGGGATGCGGGTTTTTTTTCGGTGCGGAGTGCTATGTCCGGATCACTGGTGATAGTGATAACTCCATTGGGCCCGGGCATCTTGAGCTTCATGTACCGATAATGAGGTATGGCTTGAAAGCATGTAAATTTGTCTCGCCCCAACAGGGCGCGATATCCGCTGTTGAAAGGTGCCACATGGAAGATTGACTCTTCGGACCTGTAGTTCTCCGACGTGCCGAATACCACGTCAAGCTTAATTTCCCCCGAACATCACGCTTCTCAACTGGGGATAATGCCTCTAAAGGTTGTACTGCTTTGCTCGATGCGGCTCCTTTCCATTTGCATTTTGTCGAGCGTATCCTCATAGATGAGGTTCAGTCCGCTGCTGCCGTCCATGAACACTTTAGTGAGCCGAAAGCCGTCCACGATTGGGTTTAAGACCAAAGCGGCTGGTGCGCGGACTGATCGAGCCTGTGCTACCTCTTGAGCATGCGTTGGTTTTCCCTTGAAAAGGTAAGGGTAATGCAGCAAAGTAGAGTAAGTATTTCCCTTAGTTTTTGAGAACCAAGGTATCAATCCAGTAGGAGACTACACGCAAATCCCTCGTACCTGCACAAACAAATAAGAACCTTGCAACCAACACGATAAAGGGGTTGTCAATCCCTTCATGACCACTTGCAAAAGTGAGATCTGATAAAGATAATAAGATAAATATTTTTGATATTTTTGTTGTATAGATTGAAAAGTAAAGATTGCAAAATAAATGGCGACAGAAATAGCTAGTTGACGAGAGATTAATATGATGGGAAATAGACCCGGGGGCCATAGGTTTCACTAGTGACTTCTCTCAAGATAGCATAATTTACGGCGGGTGAACAAATTACTGTCGAGCAATTGATAGCAAAGCGCATAGTTATGAGAATATCTAGGCATGATCATGTATATAGGCATCACGTCCGTGACAAGTAGACCGAAATGATTCTGCATCTACTACTATTACTCCACACATCGACCGCTATCCAACATGCATCTAGAGTATTAAGTTCATAAGAACAGAGTAACGCATTAGGCAAGATGACATGATGTAGAGGGATAAACTCAAACAATATGATATAAACCCCATCTTTTTATCGTCGATGGCAACAATACAATACGTGCCTTGTTGCCCTAACATCCATTGGGAAAGGACACCGCAAGATTGAACCCAAAGCTAAGCACTTCTCCCATTGCAAGAAAGATCAATCTTGTAGGCCAAACCAAACTGATAATCTGAAGAGACTTGCAAAGATATAAAATCATGCATATAAGAATTCAGAGAAGAATCAAATATTGTTCATAGATAATCTTGATCATAAACCCACAATTCATCAGATCTCGACAAACACACCGCAAAAATAATTACATCGAATAGATCTCCAAGATAATCGAGGAGAACTTTGTATTGAGATCCAAAGAGGGAGAAGAAGCCATCTAGCTAATAACTATGGACCCGAAGGTCTATGGTAAACTACCCACCCATCATCGGAGAGGCCATGGTGTTGATGTAGAGGCCCTCCATGATCGATTCCCCCTTCGGCGGAGCGCCGGAAAAGGCCCCAAGATGGGATCTCACGTGTACAGAAGGTTGCTGCGGTGGAAATAGGGTTTCGTGTTACTCCTGGATGATTTCAGGGTATATGAGTATATATAGGCGAAGGAAGTAGGTCGGTGGAGCCACGAGGGGCCCATGAGGGTGGGGGCGCGCCTACCCCCCTGGGCGCGCCTCCCTACCTCGTGGCCGCCTCGCTGCTTCCTTGACGCCCACTCCAAGTCTCCTTGATTATGCTTGTTCCAAAAATGATCCTCGAGAAGGTTTCATTCTGTTTGGATTCTGCTTGATATTCCTTTTCACTAAACTCTTGAAATAGGCAAAAACAGCAATTTGCACCGGGCCTTCGTTAATAGGTTAGTCCCAAAATAATATAAAACTGCATAATAAAGCCCATTAAACATCCAAAACGGATTATATAATAGCATGGAACAATAAAAATTATAGAATCGTATGCTGAAAGTGATCGCCGATCATTCCAAGGATTTATCGTGGCTACTTGGTAGACTTTGAGAGGTCGTGGAGCACCCTTTACGCTGATTATTTGAAGAAAAGGTCTCAAGAACGTGAATACGTTGAGATTGTCGATCCTCCAAGAGTATTTTCTCGAGGTCGTGTTGGTGAGGATAGCCTCACCGCTCTTAGCCACCTGCCGGAGTATCCAACATGCCCGAAGGCTATGTGTTGGTTCGGAATTCAGCATCGTGTGTATCTGATAGGGCTTGTCGAGCCATTCATCAAGGACAGTTCTATGTCCCGTTAAGGGCTTAGTTTTCTTGTCCGTGGGACGATAATCGGGTGCCCCGTGGGGGTGCATCCTTTTTGCCCGTCCGGTGGGTGGCTTAAAGGCAGGCGGTTCCCACCGGGCTGTCTGGGTTTTCCAAGCGCTTTCCATTTTGCAATACTGTTGTACTATGTGTGCCAGATCTACAAAGTGCAGTATGCGGCGTCGGTTGAGGGCGTTAAGGATCCCTTCATCCGTACAGTTGCGGCAAAATACTGAAACCGCGTCGTTGTCGCAGCAATCTTTGACCTTGTTCTTAACAAGGAGGAATCTAGCCCAAAAGTGATTTACTGTTTCCTGAGGTTGCTGCCGCACATACATTTGGTCGCATATGTTCGGAGGACCGAAATTGCTTGGGGAGTATTGCTTGTGGTGGGTGGGTGGGGTTGAATTTGAACCCTGACACTGTGAGATCCGGAGTTTGAAGAATTTCTGAGGTCATTGGCCCAGGATCCGGAGTGTCCTGGGGGTTTTCGGGCTTAACACCTGGTTCCATGTTCGGAGGACAGAGGGTCACTTCCCGAGGATGGGTATCCGACTCGCAGGGCTCGGAGGTCCGAACATAGCTTGTTCTCAGCATAGGGGGAGAGGTATCCTCGGTTGGTTCCTCCACAACCGCTATCAGATGGGTGATCGGTAGGGACCTGATTTCCCTCTGGTCGGGTTTAAGCCCAATCCGCCATAGTCTGTTGCGAACCCCAGGACGGCGATGCGATCTAGCAGTTTGTTAAAAGACGAGGCATCTGTCGGATCCATCTTATCGAGGTGTTCGAGGCCGATGCGGAGATGATTTTTGGCAATTGGATGGATCGCTTTTGGCTTAACGGCCGAGCGGGCGCCCATGGTAAAACTGCCGAGCTGGAGGTTCTGCCCAGGAGCTAGGGCCATTCCAGAGGTGATTTTGTCCTTGACGACGAGGCAAGCCATCGATCCTTCTGCTGACGACACAGAGGAACTCTCAATGAAAGCACAAATGTCGGTGTCAAAACCGGCTGATCTCGGGTAGGGGGTCCCGAACTATGCGTCTGAGGATCGAAGGTGATAGGAGACAGGGGACACGATGTTTACCCAGGTTTGGGCCCTCTTAATGGACGCAATACCCTACTTCATGCTTGATTGACTTTGATGAGTATAGGGGTTACAAGAGTTGATCTACCATGAGATCATAGTGGCTAAACCATAGATATCTAGCCTGTATGATTTTTGTGTTAGCCTCCACAAGGTTGGGGCTTTTGGTTGTCCTTGAATTTTACCTTGGGGTGCCTTGGGAATCCCCAAGCTTAGGCTCTTGCCACTCCTTATTCTACTGCTATTACTCCACACATCAACAGCTATCCAGCATGCATCTAGAGTATTAAGTTCATAAGAATGAGTAATGCATTAGGCAAGATGACATGATGTAAAGGGATAAACTCAAGCAATATGATATAAACCCCATCTTTTTATCCTCGATGGCAACAATACAATACCTGCCTTGCCGCCCCTGCTATTACTGAGAAAGGACACCGCAAGATTGAACCCAAAGCTAAGCACTTCTCCCATTGCAAGAAAGATCAATCTAGTAGGCCAAACCAAACTGATAATTCGAAGAGACTTGCAAAGATATAAAATCATGCATATAAGAATTCAGAGAAGAATCAAATATTGTTCATAGATAATCTTGATCATGAACCCACAATTCATCGTATCTCAACAAACACACCGCGAAAAGAATTACATAGAATAGATCTCCAAGAGAATCGAGGAGAACTTTGTATTGAGATCCAAAGAGAGAGAAGAAGCCATCTAGCTAATAACTATGGACCCGAAGGTCTGTGGTAAACTACTCACACATCATCGGAGAGGCCATGGTGTTGATGTAGAGGCCCTCCGTGATCGATTCCCCCTCCGTGAGAGCTGAAAAGGCCCCAAGATGGGATCTCACGGGTACAGAAGGTTGCGGCGGTGGAAATAGGGTTTCGTGGTGCTCCTGGATGTTTTCAGGGTATATGAGTATATATAGGCGAAGGAAGTAGGTCGGTGGAGCCACGAGGGGCCCATGAGGGTGGGGGCGTGCCTACCCCCCTGGGCGCGCCTCCCTACCTCGTGGCCGCCTCGTTGCTTCCTTGACGTCCACTCCAAGTCTCCTTGATTGCGTTTGTTCCAAAAATGATCCTCGAGAAGGTTTCATTCTGTTTGGATTCTGTTTGATATTCCTTTTCTGCGAAACACTGAAATAGGCAAAAACAGCAATTTGCACCGGGCCTTCGTTAATAGGTTAGTCCCAAAATAATATAGAAGTGCATAATAAAGCCCATTAAACATCCAAAACGGATTATATAATAGCATGGAACAATAAAAATTATAGAATCGTATGCTGAAAGTGATCGCCGATCGCTCCAAGGATTTATCGTGGCTACTTGGTAGACTTTGAGAGGTCGTGGAGCACCCTTTACGCTGATTATTTGAAGAAAAGGTCTCGAAGAACGTGAATACGTTGAGATTGTCGTCCTCCGAAGAGTATTTCTCTGAGGTCGTGTCGGTGAGGATAGCCTCACCGCTCTTAGCCACCTGCCGGAGTATTCAACATGCCCGAAGGCTATGTGTTGGTTCGGAATCAGCATCGTGTGTATCTGATAGGGCTTGTCGAGCCATTCATCAAGGACAGTTCTATTTCCCGTTAAGGGCTTAGTTTTCTTGTCCGTGGGACGATAATCGGGTGCCCCGTGGGGGTGCATCCTTTTTGCCCGTCCGGTGGGTGGCTTAAAGGCAGGCGGTTCCCACCGGGCTGTCTGGGTTTTCCAAGCGCTTTCCATTTTGCAATACTGTTGTACTATGTGTGCCAGATCTACAAAGTGCAGTATGCGGCGTCGGTTGAGGGCGTTAAGGATCCCTTCATCCGCATAGATTATGGCAAAATACTGAAACCGCGTCGTTGTCGCAGCAATCTTTGACCTTGTTCTTAACAAGGAGGAATCTAGCCCAAAAGTGATTTACTGTTTCCTGAGGTTGCTGCCGCACATACATTTGGTTGCATATGTTCGGAGGACCGGAATTGCTTGGGGAGTATTGCTTGTGGTGGGTGGGTGGGGTTGAATTCGAACCCTGACCCACTGTGAGATCCGGAGTTTGAAGAATTTCTGAGGTCATTGGCCCAGGATCCGGAGTGTCCTGGGGGTTTTCGGGCTTAACGCCTGGTTCCATGTTCGGAGGACAGAGGGTCACTTCCCGAGGATGGGTATCCGACTCGCAGGGCTCGGAGATCCGAACATAGCTTGTTCTCAGCATAGGGGGAGAGGTATCCTCGGTTGGTTCCTCCACAACCGCTATCAGATGGGTGATCGGTAGGGACCTGATTTCCCTCTGGTCGGGTTTAAGCCCAATCCGACCATAGTCTGTTGCGACCCCCAGGACGGCGATGCGATCTAGCAGTTTGTTAAAAGACGAGGCATCTGCCGGATCCATCTTATCGAGGTGTTCGAGGCCGATGCGGAGATGATTTTTGGCAATTGAATGGATCGCTGGCTTAACGCCGAAAGCGGGCGCCCATGGTAAAACTGCCGAGCTGGAGGTTCTGCCCAGGAGCTAGGGCCATTCCAGAGGTGATTTTGTCGTTGACGACGAGGCAAGCCATCGATCCTTCTGCTGACGACACAGAGGAACTCTCAATGAAAGCACAAATGTCGGTGTCAAAACCGGCTGATCTCGGGTAGGGGGTCCCGAACTATGCGTCTGAGGATCGAAGGTGATAGGAGACAGGGGACACGATGTTTACCCAGGTTTGGGCCCTCTTAATGGAGGCAATACCCTACTTCCTGCTTGATTGACTTTGATGAGTATAGGGGTTACAAGAGTTGATCTACCATGAGATCATAGTGGCTAAACCCTAGATGTCTAGCCTGTATGATTTTTGTGTTAGCCTCCACAAGCTTGGGGCTTTTGGTTGTCCTTGAATTTTACCTTGGGGTGCCTTGGGAATCCCCAAGCTTAGGCTCTTGCCACTCCTTATTCCATAATCCATCAAATATTTACCCAAAACTTGAAAACTTCACAACACAAAACTCAACAGAAAATCTCATGAGCTCCGTTAGTATAAGAAAACAAATCACCACCATAAGGTACGGTAATGAAATCATTATTTATTTATTTATTTTTGTGTTAAACCTAATTTATTCAAACTTCTCCATGGTTCATACCCCCCGATACTAGCCATAGATTCATCAAAATAAGCAAACACACACGAAAAACAGAATCTGTCAAAAACAGAACAGTCTGTAGCAATCTGTATCAAACGTGTACTTCTGTAACTCCAAAAATTCTGAAATAAACTTGTGGACGTGAGGAATTCATATATTAATCATCTGCAAAAAAGAATCAACCTAAAAGCACTCTCCAGTAAAAAATGGCAGCTAATCTCGTGAGCGCTAAAGTTTCTGTTTTTTACAGCAAGATCACAAAGACTTCACCCAAGTCTTCCCAAAGGTTCTACTTGGCACAAACACTAATTAAAACATAAAAACACATCCAAACAGAGGCTATATGAATTATTTATTACTAAACAGAAACAAAAAGCAAGAAACAAAAATAAAATTGGGTTGCCTCCCAACAAGCGCTATCGTTTAACGCCCCTAGCTAGGCATAAAAGCAAGAATAGATCTAGGTATTGTCATCTTTGGTTGGCAATTATTCAATAGAACACTTATAACCCTTAGGAGTTTCCTTCTTTTTATTAATGATAAAACTCCTAGGCAAGAAATCAATAAATTCATTTGTAGCAAAAGGTTCTTTAATGATAGCGAAAAAGTTGGGGTGAACACTTATTGATTTGAGATCCACATTTTCCTTACTAGAAGATTCACCTTTATTTTTAGGCACATACATAAACTTGGAACCTTTAGTAGGAGGATGATTTGGGGTGTTTTTCACGGAATAAAAGGCAGACCCTAAGTTGGTAATAATATCCTCAAGTTTATCAATTCTAGTGGAATCTTGGTCTATTTTTTCATTAACTATGGGTTCCTTTTCCTTCAAAATTTTAAGAGTAACTCCTACTTTAGATCCATATTGGGTAATTTGGTTGTGGGTCTTTTTATCCAAATTCTCAATCAACTCTACAGTGGCAACTTTATTTTCAATAATTTCAAGCCTTTGCATCACGTGTTCCAGAGTTAAAACAGTTCCATTAACCAAAAGAGGTGGCGGGCCAAACAAATCTAACATAGCATTATAAGAATCAAAAGTATGGCTACCCAAGAAATTCCCTCCGGTAATGGTATCAAGAATATATCTGTTCCAAGGAATGATACCTACATAAAAATCGCGAAGATGAATGGAAGTAGATTGCTTCCTAGCAGATCTATTCTGAGCATTGCAAATTCTATGCAAAGCATCTTTTACATTTTCTCCCTCCCTTTGTTTAAAATTAAGAACTTCATGATCAGGAGTACTAACGATAATAGAAGGACTAGCCATAACGGCAAAGCAAACGATCTAACACACGGATACACAAGAAGCAAGAAAAAACTATGAACAAAAAAGGGTGAATAAAACGGCAAAGGTGAAGTGGGGGAGAGGAAAACGAGAGGCAAATGGCAAATAATGTAATGCGAGGGATAAGAGTTTGTGATGGGTACTTGGTATGTCTTGACTTGTGCGTAGATCTCCCCGGCAACGTCGCCAGAAATGGCTCGTTGACGGGAGCTCAAATCTTGACTTGACTTGGTGCAAATCTCCCCAGCAACGGCGCCAGAAATCCTTCTTGCTACCTCTTGAGCATGCGTTGGTTTTCCCTTGAAGAGGAAAGGGTGATGCAGCAAAGTAGCGTAAGTATTTCCCTCAGTTTTTTAGAAACCAAGGTATTAATCCAGTAGGAGACTACACACAAATCCCTCGTACCTGCACAATCAAATAAGAACCTTGCAACCAACGCGATAAAGGGGTTGTCAATCCCTTCACGGCCACTTGCAAAAGTGAGATCTGATAAAGATAATAAGATAAATATTTTTGGTATTTTTTGTATAGATTGAAAAGTAAAGATTGCAAAATAAACGACGACAGAAATAGCTAGTTGACGGGAGATTAATATGATGGGAAATAGACCCGCGTTCCATATGTTTCACTAGGTGCTTCTCTCAAGATAGCATAATTTATGGCGGGTGAACAAATTACTATCGAGCAATTGATAGAAAAGCGCATAGTTATGAGAATATCTAGGCATGATCATGTATATAGGCATCACGTCCGTGACAAGTAGACCGAAACGATTCTGCATCTACTGCTATTACTCCACACATCAACAGCTATCCAGCATGCATCTAGAGTATTAAGTTCATAAGAACAGAGTAATGCATTAGGCAAGATGACATGATGTAAAGGGATAAACTCAAGAAATATGATATAAACCGCATCTTTTTATCCTCGATGGCAACAATATAATACCTGCCTTGCTGCCCGTGCTATTACTGGGAAAGGACACCGCAAGATTGAACCCAAAGCTAAGCACTTCTCCCATTGCAAGAAAGATCAATCTTGTAGGCCAAACCAAACTGATAATTCGAAGAGACTTGCAAAGATATAAAATCATGCATATAAGAATTCAGAGAAGAATCAAATATTGTTCATAGATAATCTTGATCATAAACCCACAATTCATCAGATCTCGACAAACACACCGCAAAAATAATTACATCGAATAGATCTCCAAGATAATCGAGGAGAACTTTGTATTAAGATCCAAAGAGGGAGAAGAAGCCATCTAGCTAATAACTATGGACCCGAAGGTCTATGGTAAACTACCCACCCATCATCGGAGAGGCCATGGTGTTGATGTAGAGGCCCTCCATGATCGATTCCCCCTTCGGCGGAGCGCCGGAAAAGGCCCCAAGATGGGATCTCACGTGTACAGAAGGTTGCTGCGGTGGAAATAGGGTTTCGTGTTGCTCCTGGATGATTTCAGGGTATATGAGTATATATAGGCGAAGGAAGTAGGTCGGTGGAGCCACGAGGGGCCCATGAGGGTGGGGGCGCGCCTACCCCCCTGGGCGCGCCTCCCTACCTCGTGGCCGCCTCGTTGCTTCCTTGACGTCCACTCCAAGTCTCCTTGATTGCGTTTGTTCCAAAACTGATCCTCGAGAAGGTTTCATTCTGTTTGGATTCTGTTTGATATTCCTTTTCTGCGAAACACTGAAATAGGCAAAAAACAGCAATTTGCACTGGGCCTTTGGTTAATAGGTTAGTCCCAAAAAATAATATAAAAGTGCATAATAAAGCCCATTAAACATCCAAAACGGATTATATAATAGCATGGAACAATAAAAAATTATAGAATCGTTGGCGTTGAAAGTGATCGCCGTATCATTCCAAGGATTTATCGTGGCTACTTGGTAGACTTCGGAGAGGTCGTGGAGCACCCTTTTACGCTGATTATTTGAAGAAAAGGTCTCGAAGAACGTGAATACGTTGAGATTGTCGTCCTCCGAAGAGTATTTCTCTGAGGTCGTGTTGGTGAGGATAGCCTCACCGCTCTTAGCCACCTGTCGGAGTATCCAACATGCCCGAAGGCTATGTGTTGGTTCGGAATTCAGCATCGTGTGTATCTGATAGGGCTTGTCGAGCCATTCATCAAGGACAGTTCTATGTCCCGTTAAGGGCTTAGTTTTCTTGTCCGTGGGACGATAATCGGGTGCCCCGTGGGGGTGCATCATTTTTGCCCGTCCGGTGGGTGGCTTAAAGGCAGGCGGTTCCCACCGGGCTGTCTGGGTTTTCCAAGCGCTTTCCATTTTGCAATACTGCTGTACTATGTGTGCCAGATCTACAAAGTGCAGTATGCGGCGTCGGTTGAGGGCGTTATGATCCTTCATCCGCATAGCCATGCAAAATACTGAAACCGCGTCGTTGTCGCAGCAATCTTTGACCTTGTTCTTAACAAGGAGGAATCTAGCCCAAAAGTGATTTACTGTTTCCTGAGGTTGCTGCCGCACATACATTTGGTCGCATATGTTCGGAGGACCGGAATTGCTTGGGGAGTATTGCTTGTGGTGGTGGGTGGGGTTGAATTCAACCCCACCCACTGTGAGATCCGGAGTTTGAAGAATTTCTGAGATCATTGGCCCAGATCCGGAGTGTCCCGGGGTTTTCGGCTTAACACCGGTTCCATGTTCGGAGGATGAGGGTCACTTCCGAGGATGGGTATCCCACTCGCAGGGCTCGGAGATCCCAACATAGCTTGTTCTCAGATAGGGGAGAGGTATCCTCGGTTGGTTCCTCCACAACCGCTATCGATGGGTGATCGGTAGGGACCTGATTTCCTCGGTCGGGTTTAAGCCCAATCCGACCATAGTCTGCTGCGACCCTCGTGACGCATGGCGCGATCTAGCGTTTGTTAAAGACGAGGCATCTGCCGGATCCATCTTATCGAGGTGTTCGAGGCCGGCGCGGAGATGATTTTTGGCAATTGGATGGATCGCTGGCTTAACGGCCGAGCGGGCGCCCATGGTAGAACTGTCGAGTGGAGGTTACGCCTGTGAGCTAGGGCCATTCCAGAGGTGATTTTGTCGTTGACGACGAGGCAAGCCATCGATCCTCTCGCCGACGCATACGCAGGAACTCTCAATGAAAGCACAAATGTCGTGTCAAACCGGCTGATCTCGGTAGGGGGTCCCGAACTATACGTCTGAGGATCGAAGGTGATAGGAGACAGGGGACACGATGTTTACCCAGGTTTGGGCCCTCTTAATGGAGGCAATACCCTACTTCCTGCTTGATTGACTTTGATAAGTATAGGGGTTACAAGAGTTGATCTACCATGAGATCATAGTGGCTAAACCATAGATGTCTAGCCTGTATGATTTTTGTGTTAGCCTCCACAAGCTTGGGGCTTTTGGTTGTCCTTGAATTTTACCTTGGGGTGCCTTGGGAATCCCCAAGCTTAGGCTCTTGCCACTCCTTATTCTACTGCTATTACTCCACACATCAACAGCTATCCAGCATGCATCTAGAGTATTAAGTTCATAAGAACAGAGTAATGCATTAGGCAAGATGACATGATGTAAAGGGATAAACTCAAGCAATATGATATAAACCCCATCTTTTTATCCTCGATGGCAACAATACAATACCTGCCTTGCCGCCCCTGCTATTACTGGGAAAGGACACCGCAAGATTGAACCCAAAGCTAAGCACTTCTCCCATTGCAAGAAAGATCAATCTAGTAGGCCAAACCAAACTGATAATTCGAAGAGACTTGCAAAGATATAAAATCATGCATATAAGAATTCAGAGAAGAATCAAATATTGTTCATAGATAATCTTGATCATAAACCCACAATTCATCGTATCTCAACAAACACACCGCGAAAAGAATTACATAGAATAGATCTCCAAGAGAATCGAGGAGAACTTTGTATTGAGATCCAAAGAGAGAGAAGAAGCCATCTAGCTAATAACTATGGACCCAAGGTCTGTGGTAAACTACTCACACATCATCGGAGAGGCCATGGTGTTGATGTAGAGGCCCTCGTGATCGATTCCCCACGGCGGAGAGGCCGAAAAGGCCCCAAGATGGGATCTCACGGGCATGTAAGGTTGCGGCGGTGGAAATAGGGTTTCGTGGTGCTCTGGATGTTTTCGTGGTATATGAGTATATATAGGCGAAGGAAGTAGGTCGGTGGAGCCACGAGGGGCCCATGAGGGTGGGGGCGCGCCTACCCCCCTGGGCGCGCCTCCCTACCTCGTGGCCGCCTCGTTGCTTCCTTGACGTCCACTCCAAGTCTCCTTGATTGCGTTTGTTCCAAAAATGATCCTCGAGAAGGTTTCATTCTGTTTGGATTCGCTTGATATTCCTTTTCTGCAGAATAATCAAATAGGCAAAAAACAACAATTTGCACTGGGCCTTCGGTTAATAGGTTAGTCCCAAAAATAATATAAAAGTGCATAATAAAGCCCATTAAACATCCAAAACGGATTATATAATAGCATGGAACAATAAAAAATTATAGAATCGTTGGCGTTGAAAGTGATCGCCGTATCGTTCCAAGGATTTATCGTGGCTACTTGGTAGACTTCGGAGAGGTCGTGGAGCACCCTT
Organism: Aegilops longissima; assembly: GCA_021605205.1. Lineage (NCBI taxonomy): Eukaryota > Viridiplantae > Streptophyta > Magnoliopsida > Poales > Poaceae > Aegilops > Aegilops longissima. The sequence continues at coordinate 413,742,956 of CM038679.1, forward strand.
TTACGCTGATTATTTGAAGAAAAGGTCTCGAAGAACGTGAATACGTTGAGATTGTCGTCCTCCGAAGAGTATTTCTCTGAGGTCGTGTTGGTGAGGATAGCCTCACCGCTCTTAGCCACCTGCCGGAGTATCCAACATGCCCGAAGGCTATGTGTTGGTTCGGAATTCAGCATCGTGTATCTCGATAGGGCTTGTCGAGCCATTCATCAAGGACAGTTCTATGTCCCGTTAAGGGCTTAGTTTTCTTGTCCGTGGGACGATAATCGGGTGCCCCGTGGGGGTGCATCCTTTTTGCCCGTCCGGTGGGTGGCTTAAAGGCAAAGTGTTCCCACCGGCTGTCTCGGTTTTCAAGCGCTTTCCATTTTGCAATATCGCTGCATTATGTGTGCGATCTACAAAGTGCAGTATGCGGCGCTTGTTGAGGGCGTTATGATCCTTCATCCGCATAGCTATGCAAAATATGAAACCGCGTCGTTGTCGTGATCAATCTTTGACCTTGTTCTTAACAAGGAGGAATCTAGCCCAAAAGTGATTTATCGCTTCGAGGTTGCTGCCGCACATACATTTGGTCGCATATGTTCGGAGGACCGGAATTGCTTGGGGAGTATTGCTTGTGGTGGGTGGGTGGGGTTGAATTCGAACCCTGACCCACTGTGAGATCCGGAGTTTGAAGAATTTCTGAGGTCATTGGCCCAGGATCCGGAGTGTCCGGGGTTTTCGGCTTAACGCTCGTTCCATGTTCGGAGGATGAGGGTCACTTCGAGGATGGTATCCACTCGCAGGCTCGGAGATCCGAACATAGCTTGTTCTCAGCATAGAGGGAGAGGTATCCTCGGTTGGTTCCTCCACAACCGCTATCAGATGGGTGATCGGTAGGGACCTGATTTCCCTCTGGTCGGGTTTAAGCCCAATCCGACCATAGTCTGTTGCGACCCCGTGACGCATGGCGCGATCTAGCGCTTTGTTAAAGACGAGGCATCCGCCGGATCCATCTTATCGAGGTGTTCGAGGCCGATGCGGAGATGATTTTTGGCAATTGGATGGATCGCTGGCTTAACGGCCGAAGCGGCGCCCATGGTAAACCGCCGAGCTGGAGGTTCTCGCCAGAGCTAGGGCCATTCCAGAGGTGATTTTGTCGTTGACGACGAGGCAAGCCATCGATCCTTCTGCTGACGACACAGAGGAACTCTCAATGAAAGCACAAATGTCGGTGTCAAAACCGGCTGATCTCGGGTAGGGGGTCCCGAACTATGCGTCTGAGGATCGAAGGTGATAGGAGACAGGGGACACGATGTTTACCCAGGTTCGGGCCCTCTTAATGGAGGCAATACCCTACTTCCTTCTTGATTGACTTTGATGAGTATAGGGGTTATAAGAGTTGATCTACCATGAGATCATAGTGGCTAAACCCTAGATGTCTAGCCTGTATGATTTTTGTGTTAGCCTCCACAAACTAAACCCTCCGGTTTATATAGACACCAGAGGGCCTAGGGTTGTACAGAGTCGGTTTACAGAGAAAGGAAACTAAACATCCGGACGCCAAGCTTGCCATCCACACAAAGTAGAGTCCCATCCAGACACGGGGGAAGGCCTTCTATCTTGTATCTTGACGGCCCATCAGTCTGGCCCATGTTACCTAGCCCGGCCATCCGAGGACCCCCTAATCCAGGACTCCCTCACCCCTCCGTGATCATTTTCCCCTCCGGCGGAGTGCCGGAAAAGGCCTATAGATTGGATCTTGTGGTTCTGGAACTTACGGCGGTGGAAAAAGTATTTCGTGGACTCCCCTGTAGGTTTTGGGATTTTAGAGTATTTATAGAGGCGGAGGTAGGTCAAATAGAGGGCTGTGGGCCCCATTGCCCACTAGGGCGCGCTAGAGGCCCCTGGCACGCCCTGGTGCCTAGTGGGCCACTCCTCCATCTTCTCGTGGCCTCCAAAAGCTTCCAGGGTATCACCAGAAAAAAATCTCCAAAAAGTTTCATGGCATTTGGACTTCGTTTGGTACTGATATTCTGTAAAGTAAAAACAAGCGAAAAAAAGCACTGGCACTGGGCACTAGGTTAGTAGGTTAGTCCCAAAAATGATATAGAGTTGCTTGTAAATGTATATAAAACATCAAAGATTGATAATATAATAGAATGAAATAATAAAAAATTGTAGATACGTTGGAGACGTATCACCAACCAACCGGCACGATGCGTCTCGACTCGTGTCTATGTGTATCACATGCGCGGCATCAACGGGCACTATTCTTAGAGAGGCAACCCAACCGGCTAGCTATGTCTTGCACGTGGCTCGATGCAATGCATCGATGGATCGACTTCAGTAAGTAGCACAGCAGCGGTCGATCGCTCAGGTTCGTTTAGCAGCAAAGGAATCGCTCGGGTTCAGTTAGCAGTGAAGGGATCGATCGATCAACTTCAGTATGTAGTGGGGTCGATTGCTCGTTTTCACGATGTAGCTAGCTAGTGCTATCGCTCGGGTTCAGTAAGCGAACACCTCGCTTGGGTTCAGGTAGCGAACACCTCGCTCACACGCGCGTATGAGAGAAACGCGCAAACCACACTGCATCGCTCGGCCTCGACCACCCACAGTAACCGAGAACTCCCTAAAATTTCCTCGCACTCACTTCTACCATGATTTTTTACGTCATGGACGGCCCAAAGAATGTCATGCAGGTGCATCTCCGGCCCGACCAGGACGAAAAGCCTATTTTCTGTCATAACTTTTTGTCATAGAAGTAGGAGGCCACCACATCTATGATGATACGTGTTTTTTTTCCATAATTATCATCATAGAAGTTTCATATCCATGACAGAAAAAGTTTTCATTCGAGCAATAATGTCACGGATGTGTTTTTTTATAGCGTGGACCCCACGAGCCTAAAACTAGTAGCATTCCTAACCAAACGGGCACGCCGCCAGTGGGAAGAAAGTTAGCGGCGTTCTGACTAAAACATATGTTGCAAAGTATTGAGGCCCACACTTCTGTCAGAGAGCAGGGCCCACGAACTGAGTGAGCAGCGTATGGGATACGTCGCACGCTGCTAGATGCTACTTACAACAGCAGCATGCACATGACCTGAACGCCCCCAACTTGGTCTGGCTGAATGACTGCTTGGGTCTTGCAAACTACTCCCTCCGTTCCTCAATATTTGCCTTTCTAGAGATTTCAACAAGTGACTACATACGGTGCAAAATGAGTGAATCTACATTCTAAAGTATGTCTATATACATCTGTATGTAGTAGTCCATTTAAAATCTTTAAAAGGACAAATATTTAGAAACGAGGGAGTATCAGCATCCGCTTTGGCTGCATGCCACAAGTGTGAGATAATTAGCAACATTCGATTTTATTAGGACATTGTAGGTATCTAGGCTAAGTGGTTGCGGCGTTTAATTTCATATGGACGCTAGTACTAATAAAATCTTATTAGGGTTTTTCCTATTAGTGATGGCGGATATCCAGGCACCAGACTTATGCATTTTGGAAGTCAAAAATGGTTTATTTAAGTGCACCAAATCAAGACCTAACCACAGGTGCTTCGTCATCGTTCATACGATTCCAACAAGCTCAGAAACGTCAAATTTGCGTTCGTATGAAGAAATGGCGGCCGCCCTACAGGAGGGACCAGAAGGTTCGACGGTACACGGTACGACCGTGCTGGCTCATACCAACACTCAAATTAGAAATAGACAAGCCCAAAAGTTGCCCTTTCAGACGAAATTCTTCATCAATTTCATCCTTGTTTGTTCCTACGACTTCCTTGGCCTTCAAGAGGCGTTTTGGGAAAGGATTAGGCTCACCTAGATCTCTTGCATCAAAGGAGAGATGCTACATTAATGGAGGAGACATTGGTAGAGCTCTTATATATACACCTTCAATCCTAGCCGCCACCATCGTCTCATTCATCATCTTCACAATTCATGTCTCCACGTCCAGTCGCTATCTACATCAAGAAGCACTTGGGGGCTGTGCCAAACCCCATCTCCTTAAACCTTGAAGGGAGGCCAGGAACGAAGCCACAAGAGGAACCACCCTCGCCGGGGCACGGTCATGGGCCGCTGCCATCGCGCCATCATCAATATATTTTGTCGTATTAACATGATTTTAATATAAACATGTATATTGTGTCGTATTAACATGATTTTAAGTTTTTATTTTGTTTAGACAAATTCATCCGAAACCAGTTTTCGACTCGCGACGCATATCAATATTTCTAAACGGATGCGCCCCTTCGAATTTTCCGCCGACCGTGATGGATCTAGCTGGGCAGGCCCGTCTCGAAGGTACTCCTATATACCTCGCCTCATTATCGAGACATTATACGCAATAATGCAAACGTCACTGCGAGGCATGATACGGAGGGACCGATCGATACGCTGGATCGGGAAGGACACCGAGCGCCGGCCCGATCGATCCATTTGCCCACCTCGATCGAGCTACAAGAGATCAACAGCCGAAGAGACCGAAAGGGAAGGCTCGATCGGAACACAGCGACGTCTATCCAGGCACACGCAGAAAATCTTCACGATTACTCACCGAACAGATGGTCGGGCCCCTTTTTTCGTCCCCGCGAGTACAGAGGACAGACACGAACAGCGCAGCTCACGTTGCGTGATGTAAATCACAGTCGTCGTCATAGCTCAGCTAGCCTGTAGCAAGAGTGACCAGTGTTTTCTTTTTGCGAGGAAAAGTACTCCGTGTGTTAGGTGCCACGCGTGTGCATCGTGTCGTGTTGCATCAGATTTGGTCGAGGTATTTCGATGGCTGAGGCTACAGTTCAGTCTGTTTGGGTCGGCGCGGATAGAAAAGGCGGCCCAAAACGCCGACCCAAGCAGATGTGCGTCCGTTTTTTGTTCGCGGGCGACCCATTCCTGGCCCATTTTTAGCCTGATTTGCGTCGGTGCGGACACGCGACGAACGCTACAAGGCGCTTGCTTCGTCCCGGGCCCGCTGGTTCGCGGGCACATTGGCCTCCCTCTCACACCTCGCCTCGCCTCCATCACCGACGCCGCTGCCCATTTTAATCGGCGATTTTCCACCGACGCCGCCCACATTCGCCAAAGAACACCGCCCGCTTCAAGAGTTCGCCGCCGCCGCCGCTTCGCCACATCCGACCGCACACTCGCCGGACGCCGGCAGGCGAGATAGCTGGTCTGTGGGTGCGCGTCTCCCTCGCCGCCGCCTCCTTCTTCGATGCCCGCAAGTTGTTCGACGGTTGCCAAGGTATGAAAATGGACTCACGACGAAGTTCTTTTTCCACAATTTCCTTTGCGACTCCGACGATTCGTCGTCCGACGACGGGGAGGAGATATTGGCTGCCGTGTTGGTCTATCACCACCTCAACAACCAGCGGCCGTCGTTCCGTGGCTCCATTCTGGGCCACCTTCCGGCGTTGTATCTGTAAGTGCATCTATTGCCACCCCTAGTTGGTTTTGGAGTATTGACGACAAATATGGTTGAGGGACTAATGCGTTTGTGAGAATTGCAGGATAACGCAGGTAGTGTCCCTCATTGATTCGGTTTACCTACCGGAGACCACCCCTAAAAATGTATGAAGACATTGACAACAATGGTGGTATGTGAAGATATTCACATTGAAGACTATGACATGAGAAGACATTGAGTGAAGACTATGGGAGCCAAGATCGTGTCGCTTCGTTGTTTCCTTTTCTTCTTTGTTGAGTCGAGGAACCACCGCATCGCTAAGTAGGGTCCAAGTGATCATAGTCGTAATGACTAAAGTGATGCTCAACCCAAATCCTATGTCTTCGAGCGAAGACAATGAGAGCAAAACTTATCCAGAGCTGGATGAGTCAGCTTTGCTTGTCGCCCAAGTAAAATTGCCGTGAATGTTTGAAATCTGACTGTTGGAACACATGTCAGTTCCTTAGTGACCCAGGGTCATTTCGGACATAACAGGTCGGGTTGCCTAGTGGCTATAAATAGCCCACCCCATATACCATAAATTGGGGCTGCTCAGAGTTAGTGCACGGCTTTTGTCGTATGAGAGCAACCCACCTCGAAGCCTTTAAGAGAGAGAAATCCTTGCAAGGACAAAGCCCAAACACCCAGAGCCAAAGAGTGTTAGGCATCACTGAAGTTTTCCTGTCTGTGTGACCTGAAGACTTGTTACACTTGAGGACTGTGAATCCTCCAGCCGGTTAGGCGTCGCGTTCTGAGCATCCAAGAGTCATTGTGGATTGCCGGTAACGAAGTCTGTGAAGGTTCAGAAGTCTACCTTGAAGACTTACCAGAGTGATTGGGCGAGGACTGTGTGTCCTTAGCTCAAGGGGAATAAGGTGAAGACGCGGTCTTCTGAGTTGAATCTCAGCCTCCCTAACCAGATATACAGTTGTCACAAAGAATCGAACTGGTCCAACAAATCTCGTGTCTTCAACAAGTGACCGGTTCTATCCTTCCTCCTTTACTTTGAGTTTGTCTTCGTGAAGTCATTGCATATATGTCTTATCTGTTTGACTTCATCGCTTGACTACTATCGTTGTTTGGCTTCATACTATCTTCCATCCTGATCCTTACTACCTAGCTGCTTTTAGTCTTTGGACGTTCACATTATTGCATACTTGACTATGGCTTGCTTGTTGTAGTTTATCTTCCGCTGCATATCAATTAGGTCATTTCTAGTGTTTGTCTTCGAAACATCCGTGTTTTGAAGACTTTCCTAAAATCGCCTATTCACCTCTAGTCGATAACTAGCACTTTCAATTTGTATCGAGCAAGGTACTCCCTTGTTCTGTGTGATTCGGTTTAACCACCTGGAGTTTTAGCTATGTCGACTGTAGGGATAATCAAAGTCTCCGCTGTTTGCCCGTGTTCGATGGAACCGACTATCCCCTTGGTAGAATAAGGTGCGATGCATCTTGAATCCATTGATGTCGACTCGGTATGTCGTCAAGAACGGCGCTCTAAACCGCGAAAGTGTCACCCCGCCGATGTCAAGAAGTTCATTCAACCGACTCCACCGCAAAGAACATCATCTCGTGGTCATCCGACCAAAGGACAAGATGGCCGTGTGAGTGCTCCGAAACGCCGGGTTAGTCTGGGATGGCTATCCGAGGTCAACGAAGGCGCCTCAACCCGGAGAGATCAAAGGATCGGTGTTCTTCGCAACCTCTTCAACCGCTTCAAGAGAAACGACAATGAAAATGTCCAGCTCACGCTTGATCGCCTCACCGACATCACAAATGAGCTTCATGCTCTCGGCGCCACCGAGGTCACCAAGCATGAAATCGCCAAGACACTACCGAGATCACTTGACAGCTCTTTTGACACCCTTGCCCTCATGATACAAGAACGCCCCGACTTCAAGACACTCGATCCGTCGATATACTTGAGAGGCTCAACACACATGAGTTCCACTTTTCGAGAAAAGAGATATCTATGGTCCCAACTATGGTCGAACTCGCGCTTTGAAGGCAAAAGTTGTTTCCTCATCTGAAGAAGAATCTGACTGCGGTTCTGATGATCCTGAAGACATTGGAAAGGAACTTGCTATGCTCGTGAAGAAGTTCCAGAAGTTCACTAGGAAGAAAGGCTTCAGAAAGTCTTCACGATCTAGCTCAAGAGATGATGAAGCTTCCAATCATGACTATAAGAAGAGAACCTGTCACAAGTGCAAGAAAACTGGACACTATATCAATGAGTGTCCACAGTGGGACAATGAGAAGAAGAAGAAGAAGAGCAAGTAATATGATTCTGATGACAAGAAAAAGAAGATATCTTCAAAGTCTTCTTCCAAGTCCTCATCAAAGTCTTCATCGCATAAGAAGAGCTCATCTGGCAAGGCTCGTGCTTTTGTTGGCAAGGAAATGGATTCAGAGGAGGAGTCTGCTTCGAGGAGGTGGAGGTGGAGTCCAAGAGGAGTCCGACCAGGCGCTGTAAGTCTGGCTTTAGCCACGACCCACGTTGCCAAGTCCATCTTCAACATCAAGACAATGACTTCTACACCAACGCTCAAGCCGATGACAAGGACGACCCTGCCCCACCTATCGCTTCATGGCACGCGTGCCAAGGTAAAATCTCGTGATGCTTACTTTCAAACATCAAGTGAAGATGACTCGATTGTGAATCCAAACCCAGCTACAAAACACTTGCTAAAATTGCAACAGAACAACAAAGAGCTATGGAACATACTCAAAACTGTTAGACAAAACGATGACCTCGTTGGACGCGGAAATGACACGCTCACGTCCTTAGTTGAAGACATTAAAATATTCACGCTAAGTTCCAAGAACTTGAAAGTCGCCATGAAACGCCTCAACTTCTCATGAAAAGCTCTCCTATGATTATCTTCAAAGGAAGCAAGAGATTGAGAAATTGAGAGCGGCTCATGAAGATCTTCAAAAGAGAATGAGTCACCGTGCTCAACAGATCAGTTCCGCCAGATGGATTTGAACCACCATGTCTAAAATGCCTTGAGGGTGATATAGCTACCTCTGCTGTTGAATGTTCAACTGCTGCCATTGTTGCATTGTCTTCAACTACTAATGTGGTAACTAACCCCTCAAGGAGGATACCACTGCTATTGCTGATGAAAATGCTAGGTTGAAGACATTGCTTAAAACAGGATGTATAAAAGTCCTAAAGGGCATCGACACTTTATGATGTCCTCAAAAGCAGATTTTGAACCGAAACCCTAGGAAAGAGGGTGTTGGGTTCTGAAGGAAAATGAATGTTGATGGTTCCTATCGAAGCCCGAAAAGATCCCAAAACCACATGGGTTGCTGCAAAGGGACCTTCAAGGATCCATCCTCTTTATCCGGCTTTACCGTGCTAACCCTATTATCATTGATGAACTTTGATGCAAACTATAAGCTGTTCAAGAATCAAATGGTGAAGTGTTTGCTGTATATTGGTACTAATCTGTAGGAATGGACCGCCTATGAAGAAGATCTGGTTCCCAAAAGCTGTCTTGAGAATCTTCCTGAATGTCATCATGACACCACCGGGAAGAAGACAAACCCTGCACCTAAGGCGTCATATGGTCCAAAGGCTTCATACGCATGGAGGACTCACCGAGTCACCCTAACGCCAATGTTTTGCGGAAACCGTACTCAAGTTTATGAATATGAATGTGTGTCTTCAAACCGCTATGTTCATAGAACTAAGAACTTTTCTGCTTATTCATACGAGTATCATTCATCTCCTGCAAGGCTATTTGCTAGGGCTCCAAAGCCAAAATTCTCAGATGCTGCACTTAGACTCATTGCTTCTAAGCCACCCTCAAGATGTGGGTGGTTAAGAAGAATTAACTCTCTTTTGCAGGAAAGGGTCTCGGCCGAAAATCAAAGGCGTCGATGCTATTGTGGGGACCTAAAACATCTTGTAGGGCACAAGATCAAATGCCCAAATGGTCTCACTATGTATTTTGTTCCTGAATCGCTTGCCATTCATCCTATCAGTCCTAATCTTGATTTAAGCTTCAATAATCCACTAGCTTGTCAAATGTTTATGCTTCACAATGCTCTTGGTGAAGCCTATCCCCTAACTGCATCAGAGGGTATGACACCTCATGCTTCGTAATGGATTATGGACGGTGGATGCACTAATCATATGATCGGTGATCAAGTCTTCTCATGGACTCAACCTTACGCCCATCGACAAGAGTCACATCACATTTGGTCGACACCGGTAAAAGCAAGGTATTGGGTCTAGGCAGAGTTGCAATCTCAAAGGATCAACACATGGATAAAGTGATGCTTGTTGAATCCCTTGGTTTCAACTTGATGTCGCCTCAATGCTTTGTGACTTGAACATGATTGTGATATTCGGAAAATATCGTTGTCTTGTACTAATGGAATCTGACAAGTCTCTAGTCTTTGAGGGGTATAGGAAAGATGATCTATACATGGTAGATTTCTCAGCAGGTCCACAGCTTGCCGTATGTCTTCTCGCAAAAGCTTCAGAATGCTGGCTCGCATCGGAGGTCGGGCATGTTGGCATGAGGAACTTACACACACTCGCCAAGAAGAAGCATGTCATAGGCATCAAGGTGTCAAGTTCAAGAAGGATCATTTGTGTGGTGCTCGCGAAGTCGGAAAGATGACTAGGCAAAGCACCCTCAAGACAATCATGACGACTTCTCAACCATTCGAGCTGTTACACATGGATTTGTTTGGACCTACTCATTACTCTACCCTCACAACAACTGCTTGTCTCTATGGCTTCGCCATTGTTGATGACTACTCAAGATACACATGGGTGCACATAATTTCTACAAGACTCAAGTGCAAGATGTCTTCAGACGCTTCGCCAATCGAGCAATGAACAATTATGGCGCCAAGATCAAGCATATCGAAGTGATAACGGCACTAAATTCAAGAACACCGGACTTGATCTTTATCTGGATACCATGGAATCACTCATGAGTTCTCGCTCCATACACACCTCAAAGAAATGGCATCGTGGAGCGCAAGAACATAACCATCATTGAGATGGCTCGAACAATGCTCGACGAGTACAAGACACCAAGAAAGTTACGCCTAAAGCCATTGATACAGACTTGTCACGCCATCAACCGTGTTTATGTCCATAAGCTTCTGAACAAAACATCCTATGAGCTCCTTACTGGCAAGAAGCCAAATGTCAGCTACTTCAGAGTATTTGGGGCTAAGTGCTGGATCAAGGATCCCCATCACAAGTCAAAATTTGAACCCAAAGCTCATGAAGGCTTCATGCTCGGTTATGGAAAGGACTCACACTCCTACAGAGTCTTCAATCTTTATCTCTACAAAATCGTCGAAACTGTAGATGTGCGATTTGATGAAACCGATGGTTCACAAAGAGAGTTCCTGCCAAGCACTCTAGACGAAGCTCAGCCCAGCGAATCTATCAAGCTGATGGGAACTGGTGAAATCATGCCTTCAAGCACAACTCAAGAGGAACTTATCATTTCGCACCTAACCAACTCAAGACAATGCTTAGCCTCAAGACAATGATGACAATGATCAAGATGAGCAAAGTCTTCGCCCGATTCATCCTCGAGTTGCAAATGAAGTACAGATTGAGAAGATAATCGATAGCATCAATGCACTGGTCCGCTTACTCGCTCAAGAGCAACACAGCTAGCAAATTTCGTGGGCACTTTTCTTTGTGTCAATATCGTAACCCAAGAAAGTTGTCAAGCTTTTATGGAACGAGAATGGATTCAAGCTATGCAAGAAGAACTTCAACAGCTCAAGCTGAATAATGTTTGGGAACTTGTCAAGCCCCGACCTCGCAAGCATAACATTATTGGCACCAAATGGATATATCGAAACAAGCAAGATGAGCATGGTCAAGTCGTCAGAAACAAAGCATGGCTTGTGGCTCAAGGATATACTCAAGTTGAAGGAATTGACTTCGATGAAACATTTGCTCCTGTAGCTAGGCTTGAAGCTATTCGCATACTACTAGCCTATGCTAACCACCACAACATCTTGCTCTATCAAATGGATGTGAAGAGTGCATTTCTCAATGGCAAGATTGAGGAAGAAGTATATGTTGCTCAACCACCGGCTTTGAAGATCCAAAACATCCCGATATGGTGTACAAGCTAAATAAAGCAATCAGTATGGCCTCAAACAAGCTCCTCGCTACCGGTATGATACAATCAAAGACTTCAAGAGCAAAGGCTTCAAACCTGGATCCCTTGATCCCACACTCTTCACAAAGACATATGATGGTGAACTGTTTGTATGCCAAATATATGTGGATGACATTATCTTGGCCGCACCAACCGAAGTATAGTGATGAGTTTGGATACATGATGCAAGAACAATATCGATGTCCATGATGGGAGATCTCAAGTTCTTCCTTGGTCTTCAAATTCACAAGAAAGGAATGGCATCTTTATATCTCAAGAAAAATACCTTCAAGATTGTTTGAAGAAGTTTGGAATGCAAGAGTGCAAAGGATACACGACGCCAATGTCGCCTAAACACCATCTGGGTCCCGACGACAATGGTAAAGAGTTCGATCAAAAGGTATACCGCCCATGATTGGTTCCTTACTTTACCTATGTGCATCTAGGCCAGATATTATGCTTAGTGTTTGCATGTGTGCTCGATTCCAAGCGGCACCAAAGGAATCGCATCACTTAGGCGTGAAGTTTAATTCTTCGATATTTGGCTCACACCCCAACACTCGGATTATGGTATCCAAAGGGCTCAAAATTTGATTTGGTTGATTTTCGGATGCTGATTATGCTGGTGACAAGGTGGATCGCAAGTCTACATCAAGCACATGTCACTTTCTCGGGACGATCACTCGTCTGTTGGTCTTCAAAGAAGCGAACTGTGTCACTCTCAACCGCAGAATCTGAATACATTGCTTCTTTGGATCTTGTTGTGCTCGGCTTCTATGGATGAAGCAAACTCTCAAGGACTATGGCATCAATCTGAAACAAGTATCTCTCTTCGTGACAACGAAAGCGCCATCAAGATTGCCAACAATCCAGTCCAGCACTCAAGACAAAGCACATTGAAATTGGCCATCATTTTCTCGTGGATCATGTCATGAAGAAAGATATTGACATCATTCACGCCAACACCAAGAGCAATCGCGATATCTTCACAAAGCCCTTGGATGAGAAAAGGTTTTGCAAGTTACGTGTGAGCTAAATATCTTGGAATCCTCAAATGTCCTGTGATCAAGCACACAGCCTAACACTTATGCATGTTGATGACTTAGATGCGCAACACACGAAGTAACGCATGTCTTCAATCTAATGAAGACTTACACTCTGGATGTGAATACATTAACGTGGAATTTGACTTCGGAGCGCCACGATAATTGTGCGCCGTGTCTGGGTCTAATACTTCCTATACGGTGGGTAACGCCACCACCAAATTTCCTTGTTTGAAGTGTTTCACTCATGGCGTTATTTCTGCAATATCTTCGCATTTGATTTGTTTTCAACTTCAACTTATCTTCATGATTTTCTTCACTATGTTGATTTGGTTGTCTGTCGATATATATATATATATATATATATATATATATATATATATATATATATATATATATATATATATATATATATATATATTGTTCGTCTCTCTACAACATTCACTTATAGCTATGTCTTCAAGTTGAATCTTTTGAACTAAGTGAATGTGATCGGACCCCAATCTCTCTATGCTTTCTATCTCAAACTCTATCTGTCCAAATCATATGCATTCTATTGAAACTGTCGAATGTCTTCTCTGCGTCCTTGTCAGCATAAGACACAGAGACAAACTTTAAGTCTGTTTTAAATGATTCATCCTTACTGTTGAATTCCGGAGAAGCCGGAATGACCATCCGACAAACCTGGCGAGCGTGGGAACGTGGGACAACTCAGAGCATGTTGCATGCTTGCCACGTGCCCCTCAGATGTGAACCGCCAGGCACTGCAGAATCGCATCTGCGCTACCGACACCTCGTTATAAATACCTGCCCTGCGGTAAAGAAAATCTTCTTCCACCTCTCCACCTCGTCAAAACCCTAGCGCCACCGCTAGCTCTCGACGACGCCAGTGACGAAGCGCTTAGCTGCCGCGACTTCTCCGACGCCGTCCTCACGCCGGCCGCGAACATCGTCATCTCCGCCGCGCAGAGGTGTCCTCCGTCGCCAAGTTAGGGCACGGTGGATTGAACTGCTCGGCCTCCTTTCCTCCCGCCTAGCAGTTCTTCGAAGCGGTAAATATAACTCTATTTTTACCATCTTTTTGATCTTCAAGATTCATCCTACTTGCCAAAATTGATTTCTGCCCATACTATGTTAGATCTATTCTGTCTCAGATCTCAGATCGCCTAGTATATTCACTTAAGCTTCACAACTAGTTAGATTCCTCACTTGTACTTATTCACGAATTCATACAAATCTGGAACCAACTCTCGCCAGATAAGTGAATGTCTTCGCATCATGAGGTCAATGTCTTCAAACCGATTTATCTTCAAAATCTTACGAGAATGCATATGACCTCTTCCCTTCCTCGCATCTCTAATGCTGTCACAGTACATGTTCGTGGGAGAATCCCTTGGTTCTCATAGTCTGCATTCGCTTGCAGAATTCTTACAAAGATCAAACTAACTCTCCGGCCGCCTGTTCTCATCAAGCAAATGCAAGCCTTTGAAGCCTTTGAACGTGAAGCCATTCAGTTTGAAGCTCATGGCTATAGATAAATCAGCCAGGAAGGGCGGCAGACAACATCGTGAGGGAACCTCAAAAGATCTGCCTGATGACCTCGCAGAGCTGTACAAGACAGATCCCGAAGAGACTTATAATCAGCGCAAGACGCGAATCCAATGGATTCGTCGATATTGGGCTGAACAGTGTTTCAAGTACAATTTCGTCACACAGGAATATGCCGAGAAGAATGCCATCAGAAGCCCTTGGGGTGATATTCTGTTTCGAGGCCTTCCACCCAAGAACATGGTTGAAGCTATTGCACAAGGTTTCTATCCTTGCATGGTCCATGGACCTCAGCCTGAGAATGCCGACCCAACGTCTTTGCTCGTGTCGGACGACAATCTCTTCAAGCGCAACTTCCAAAGACGCAAAGGCTTCGCAAAGGAAAACAAGAAGTCATTGGGATTAGACTTCAACCCCTGGTCCTCTGCCCCCCGGCCGACAGCTCACGGATGTGAACCCAATGTCATCGGTCCTTTTCAAACCTTGATGGCCTCATCACCTACATCCTGGTCCAAGGTGCCAAAGTGGATCATTCGATGACAATGCCGACTCGATGAAGCCCCAGCTCAGCTCCTGCTCCTGCTCCAAAGCCGCAGGCTTAAGAAAGTCAAGGCTCCAAAGTCATTGCTCCTCCAAAAGCTTCACATATGAAGCCATCGCCATTGCACCTCCTGAAGCGATTGCACGTCTCAAGATCAACCCAGATTCCAAGAAGACGGAGAAGAGAAAGAAAATTGTCAAGAACACCGAATCGACATCGACCCTCGCTGCCATTCTGCGTGAAGAGCACATTGATCTGTCTAGTGATGACGATCTTGCAGATGATGCCCTTGAGCAACTTATCAAGAGCAAAGAAGAAGCAGAAATCTTCAACAACTTGCCTCTCTTTGATGTGGCAATCATCCATCACTTCATTGATGAATGGTTTGATACCCCAAACATCAATTTTGAAGATCTGCAACTTCCTATTGGCCTCAGCGTCTCTTTCAACGGCGCCATTGCTTCTGAGCTAGCTCTTGCTCAGCGGATTGTTGAACTGAAGCACAAGATTGACTATGAAAAGGCTCAGTTCAAGAAGCATATGGCTGCACTCAGTGTGCAAGACGTCAAAAACTTCAAGGTCATGATGCACGACCTCAAAGAAAACTTTGTCAAGAAGCGTGAAGAAGCCAGAGGCTCTCGCGAGCGCATGAAGGCTCTGGCTGACAAGTGTGTGCTTGCCTACAATGAGGCTGAGAAGCGCAAGGCTCTTGGTCGTCCTGGCATCGACCCCAGGATGGCTGCAAAGAAAAGAAGTTTTCAACGACCAAGCTGCACCTTCAAGGCAGGAAGAGCCCCGCATAGTCTTCCCAAGCAGCATGACTGCTCAAGCCAAAGGTCCGGCCAACCGCTTCAACAAAAAGAAGACGAGGGCTGCCGAGGCTGAAGCCGTAAAAAGGAAAATCCTCGACGCCTCGATGCTGCTCCTCCAAGAAGAAGCTAAAGACCAAGAAGAATCGGGCTGCTCCCACAGAGCCCTTGATTGTTGAACCCATTTCTGTGGTTCGTCCCGCGTCTGCAACCCAAGAACTTTGCATGACTGTTCATGAGCCTGCTTCCACAGAGGCTCCTGAAGCTGAAGAGATTCCAGCAGCTGATCCCATCACTGCTGAAGACATTGGTCACCATGACAATGTTGAAGATGATGAAGTTCTTCCTCAAATTGAATACAATGTGGTATCATCGCCTGTTCGTACGAACAGCAAACTCATCAGCATTGATCATCCTCTGATGCCAATTGCACAGGATGCTTCATGGGCTGATCGCCCGCAACAACAAGACTCCCCCAGTACTCCCCAACATCAAGTCACTCCCCAACAACAAGTCACTCCCCAACAACAACAGCAAGAAGAAGAGGAAGACTTTGAGGCCCAAGCAACCCCATCTCCAAAGGCGTCGCCAGCATTTCGCAGGCTTTGCAAAGGTCAAAGGCCTCAAGTACCTCTCTCGAGCGTTCCAGAAGGAGAAGTGCACCACCAACCTGTTGCACGTCAAGTGTTTTTAGAAGCCACGCCAACTGTGAATGTCTCTGAGTCTGAAGCCAAAGCTGCTGAAGACAATCCGACTGCATCAGCCGAAGACAGCCGAGAAGAAGAAGAACGAGTTCCTACACCCCCAATAATTGAAGAAGTTATACCTGATATCAACGTGCCAGTTCCCGACCCTCCACCTCCTCAAGTGGAGGTTGAGAACATTGAGGCTGCCACCTCCAACACCAATGAAGCCAATGACGTGGTCATGGCCGAAGACAATGTGGAGCCTGTCCCAACTGCTCCTGAAGCCACTGAAGGAAATGTGCCTGAAGCCCATGAGGCAACTGCTCCCGAAGCATCTGCTGAGCAGCCTGAAGCCTCAGTTGCTGCCACTGCTCCAGTTCCGCCACCAAGGCCCTACACAATCGAGCAAGCATACAACTATGGCGATCTAGTCACAGTAAGATGGCCCGTTATGGTCCCTCCGCCTCATGCCTCTGGTACTCAGTTGGACTATCATATTGAGCATAGGCCTCGTGTCCGTAAGCCGGGCCAAGACGCCAAGGTTTCTGTGCATCGCCACCTCAACAAAGTTCTTTCAATGCAAATGGCTTCAAAGCCCACAACATTTTCTTTGACAAAGGCAAAGAACCCCTACACAAGGCCAAGGATCTCATCTCGACCGCTTTTGGAGCTATCAAGAAAGAAGCTATTACTCCGTGAGTTCAGATGACCAAGGCCGATTTTCCTCATATGCGCCTTGACACCGGGTTATTGCGGACTGCCGTGCTTAGAAGAAGCACTTGATTGCTTTCATGATGCTTGGTCTGCTTGGGTTAATTATGCATAAAGAACTTTGGAATGAAGAATTAGTGCTTCAATTCTATGCTACCCTCCACATCCGTGGCTACAACAGAGATACGAAGACATGGGTTCTCGAGTGGATGATGTGAAATGTCCATCATGAAGCCAAAGCTCTTGACATCATTGAGCTCACAGCCTACCCACTCCCGGAGAGCTGTTTGAACTCGGATGTCAACTCCACCGCGATGCCTTTGAGAGCATATTTCATAAGCCGTAACCGGACATGAATCGATGTCGAGCATGATGAAGCCATCGCCACACGATGCTGAATACCCTCAAGACTTCTTTGTTGATGACCTTGAGTATCCGCCTCGCACCATATATCACATCATCAAAGCGAACTCTATGGCCAATCAAAGGGCATTCATCATCGCAAAACTAGAAGGAGCAATGAAGACATTGGTCTTCTACATCCTCAATGGCATCAACTTCAACACGCAAGAATTCTTCATTCGACAACCGGCTGCGTCTCGATCTGATCTGTTTGGTGCAAGTTCTATGCTCCATGGGTCATGCGCCTCATCAAGATGCACTCGCTATCAACTATCAACCCTCCGCCGCAATCATCTCGATCTTTCTACCAGAGGTTGATATGTCTGCTGAAGCCATATACCCCGAGCCGCCAAAACGCCACTAAGTCTTCAGAATGCAGATCACCACAGCTTCTCTCAACCCATGGAAGGCGTCCAAGCGGTATCTCGTGTCTATCCCTTGGCTGGGAACACACGTCTGCCTCATCATGCGCGGACTGAAGCCACTGAGAGCACAATTTGAAGGAAATATGCCCTAGAGGCAATAATAAAGTTATTATTTATTTCCTTATTTCATGATAAATGTTTATTATTCATGCTAGAATTGTATAACCGGAAACATAATACATGTGTGAATATATAGACAAACAGTATGTCACTAGTATGCCTCTACTTGACTAGCTTGTTAATCAAAGATGGTTATGTTTCCTAACCATGAACAAGGAGTTGTTATTTGATTAACAAGGTCACATCATTAGTTGAATGATCTGATTGACATGACCCATTCCGTTAGCTTAACACTTGATCGCTTAGTATGTTAATGCTTTCTTCATGACCCATACATGTTCCTATAACTATGAGATTATGCAACTCCTGTTTACGGAGGAACACTTTGGTACTACCAAACGTCACAACGAATCGGGTGATTATAAAGGAGTACTACAGGTGTCTCCAAAGGTACTTGTTGGGTTGGCGATTTCGAGATTAGGTTTTGTCACTCCGATTGTCGGAGAGGTATCTCTAGGCCTTCTCGGTAATACACATCACATAAGCCTTGCAAGCATTGCAACTAATGAGTTAGTTGTGAGATGATGTATTACGGAACGAGTAAAGAGACTTACCGTAACGAGATTGAACTAGGTATTGATACCGACGATCGAATCTCGGGTAAGTAACATACCGATGACAAAGGGAACAACGATGTCGTTATGCGGTTTGACCGTAAAGATCTTCAGAGAATATGTAGGAACCAATATGGGCATCCAGGTTCCGCTATTGGTTATTGACCGAGAATGGTTCTAGGTCATGTCTACATAGTTCTCGAACCCGTAGGGTCCGCACGCTTAACGCTTCGATGACAGCTCATTATGAGTTTATAAGTATTGATGCACCAAGTTTGTTCGAGTCCCGGATGTGATCACGGACATGACGAGGAGTCTCAAATGGTCGAGACATAAAGATTGATATATTGGAAGCCTATGTTTGACTTGGAAGGGTTCCGAGTGAAAACAGGAAGTTACCGGAACACCGGGGGGTTACCGGAACCCCCCGGGGGGTATATGGGCCTTCATGGGCCACAAGGGAGAAGAGGAAGGGCCGGCCAGGTGGGCTGCGCGCCCCCCTCCCCCCTCTAGTCCGAATAGGACAAGGAGAGGGGGGCGGCGCCCCTTCCCTCTTCCCCCTCCCCAATCCTACTCCAACTAGGACAGGGGGAGTCCTACTCCCGGTGGGAGTAGGACTCCTCCAAGGCGCGCCTCCCAAGGCTGGCCGCACCCCCCTTGGCTCCTTTATATACGGGGGCAGGGGGCACCCCATGACACACAAGTTGATCTACGGATCTTTCCTTAGCCGTGTGCGGTGCCCCCTTCCACCATATTCCACTTCGGTCATATCGTCATGAGCTTAGGCGAAGCCTCGCGCCGGAGAAGTCATATCGTCATGAGCTTAGGCGAAGCCCTGCGCCGGTGGAGCATCAACATCGCCACCACGCCGTCGCGGTCGACGGAACTCATCCCCGACACTTTGCTGGATCGAGTCCGGGATCGCCATCGAGCTGAACGTGCGTAACTCGGAGGTGCCGACGCTCGGTGCTTGGATCGGTCGGATCGTGAAGACGTCGACTACATCAACGCGTTGTTATAACGCTCGCTTTCGGTCTCACGAGGGTACGGGACGACACTCCCCTCTCGTTGCTATGCCATCACCATGGTCTTGCGTGATCGTAGGAAAATTTTTGAAATCACTACGCTCCCCATCGGTGGCATCCGAGCCTGGTTTTATGCGCTGATGTCATGTGCACGAGTAAAACACAAGTGAGTTGTGGACGATACAAGTCATACCGCCTACCAAGCATGTCATACTTTGGTTCAGCGGTATTGTGAGATGAAGCGCCCGGACCGACATTACGCCAGACGCTTACGCGAGACTGGTTTCACCGCCCGAGCACTCGTTGCTTAAAGGTGACCGGCGGGTGTCTGCTCTCTCACTTTAGTTGAATCGAGTGCATACGCCCGTCCTTGAGAAGGTTAAACGGAGTCTATTTGACGAAGTATCGCTGTGGTTTTGATGCGAGGTAAGAACGGTTCTTGCTCAGCCCGTAGCAGCCACGTAAAACTTGCAACAACAAAGTAGAGGACGCCTAACTTGTTTTTGCAGGCATGTTGTGATGTGATATGGTCAAGACGTGATGCTATATTTTATTGTATGAGATGATCATGTTTTGTAACCGAAGTTATCGGCAATCGGCAGGAGCCATATGGTTGTCGCTTATTGTATGAAATGCAAAGCCATGTAATTGCTTTACTTTATCACTAAGCAGTAGCGATAGTCGAGAAGCAATAGTTGGCGAGACGACAACGATGCTACGATGGAGATCAAGGTGTCGCGCCGATGACGATGGTGATCATGGCGGTGCTTGGCGATGAAGATCACAAGCACAAGATGATGATGACCATATCATATCACTTATATTGATTGCATGTGATGTTTATCCTTTATGCATCTTATCTTGCTTTGATTGACGGTAGCATTATAAGATGATCTCTCACTAAAATTATCAAGAAGTGTTCTCCCGAGTATGCACCGCTGCGAAAGTTCTTCGTGCCGAGACACCACGTGATGATCGGTGTGATAGGCTCTACGCTCAAATACAACGGTGCAAAACAGTTGCGCACGCGAATACTCAAGTTAAACTTGACGAGCCTAGCATATAACAGATATGGCCTCGAACACGGAGACCGAAAGGTCGAGCGTGAATCATATAGTAGATATGATCAACATAGTGATGTTCACCATTGAAACTACTCCATCTCACGTGATGATCGGACATGGTTTAGTTGATTTGATCACGAATCACTTAGATGACTAGAGAGATGTCTATCTAAGTGGGAGTTCTTAAGTAATATGATTAATTGAACTTTAATTTATCATGAACTTAGTCCCGTAGTATTTTGCAGATTATGTTGTAGATCAATAGCTCGCGTTGTTGCTTCCCCTATGTTTTTATATGTGTTCCTAGAGAAAATTGTATTGAAAAATGTTAGTAGCAATATTATGGATTGGATCCGTGATCTGAGGTTTATCCTCATTGCTGCACGTAAGAATTATGTCCTTGATGCACCGCTAGGTGACAGACCTATTGCAGGAGCAGATGCGCACGTTATGAACGTTTGGCTAGCTCAATATGATGACTACTTGATAGTTTAGTGCACCATGCTTAAACGGCTTAGAATCGGGACTTCAAAGACGTTTTGAACGTCATGGACCATATGAGATGTTCCAGAGTTGAAGTTAATATTTCAAGCAAATACCCGAGTTGAGAGATATGAAGTCTCCAACAAGTTCTATAGCTAAAAGATGGAGGAGAATCGCTCAACTAGTGAGCATGTTCTCAGATTGTCCAGGTACTTCAATCGCTTGAATCAAGTGGGAGTTAATCTTCCAGATAAGATAGTGATTGACAGAATTTTCTAGTCACCATCACTAAGTTACTAGAACTTCGTGATGAACTATAGTATGCAAGGGATAACGAAAACGATTCCCGAGCTCTTCATGATGTTGAAATCGACGAAGGTAGAAATCAAGAAAGAGCATCAAGTGTTGATGATTGACAAGACCACTAGTCTCAAGGAAAAGGGCAAAGGGAAGAAGGGAACTTCAAGAAGAACGGCAAGCAAGTTGTTGCTCGAGTGAAGAAGCCCAAGTCTGGATCTAAGCCCGAGACTAAGTGCTTTTGCTACAATGGAACTGGTCATCGAAGCGGAACTACCCCAAGTATTTGGCGGATAAGAAGGATGGCAAAGTGAACAAAGGTATATTTGATATACAAATTATTGATGTGTATTTTACTAGTGTTCGTAGCAACCCTCGGTATTTGATACTGGTTCAATTGCTAAGAGTAGTAACTCAAACAGGAGTTGCAGAATGAACAGAAACTAGTTGAAGGGAAGTGACGATGAGTGTTGGAAGTAGTTCCAAGATTGATATGATCATCATCGCACACTCCCTATACTTTCGGATTAGTATTAAACCTAAATAAATGTTATTTGGTGTTTGAGTTGAGCATGAATATGATTTGATCATGTTTATTGCAAAACGGTTATTCATTTAAAGTCAAAGAATAATTGTTGTTCTGCTTACATGAATAAAACCTTCAATGGTCATACACCCAATGAAAATAGTTTTCAAAACGTTATTCATTTAAAGTCAAAGAATAATTGTTGTTCATTTAAATGAATAAAACCTTCGATGGTCATACACCCAATGAAAATAGTTTATTGGATCTCGATCATAGTGATACGCATATTCATAATATTGATGCCAAAAGATGCAAAGTTAATAATGATAGTGCAACTTATTTGTGGCACCGCCGCTTGGGTCATATCGGTATAAAGCGCATGAAGAAACTCCATAAGGATGGATTTTGGAATCACTTGGTTATGAATCATTTGATGCTTGCGAACCGTGCCTTTTGGGCAAGATGACTAAAACTCCGTTCTCGGAACAATGGAACAAGCTAACGACTTGTTGGAAATACATATATACCGATGTATGCGATCCAATGAGTGTTGATGCTCGTGGCAAGTATCGTATTTTTCTCGACCTTCACAAGATGATTTGAGTAGATATGGGTATATCTACTTGATGAAACATAAGTCTGAAATAGTTGAAAGGTTCAAAGAATTTCAGAGTGAAGTGGAAAATCATCGCAACAAGAAAATAAAGTTTCGCGATCTGATCGTGGAGATGAATATTTGAGTTACGAGTTTGGTCTTCAATGAAAACAATGTGGAATAGTTTCACAGCTCACGCCACCGGAACACCACAACGTTATGGTGTGTCCGAACGTCAGAATCGTATTTTATTTTGATATGGTGCGATCTATGATGTATCTTACCGATTTACCACTATCGCTTTGGGGTTATGCATTAGAGACAGCTGCATTCACGCTTAATAGGGCACCATCTAAACCGCTGAGATGACACCGTATGAACTATGGTTTAGCAATAAACCTAAGTCGTCGTTTCTTAAAGTTTGAGTTGTGATGCTTATGTGAAAAAGTTTTCACCGATAAGCTCGAACCCAAATCGAGAAATGCGCCTTCATAGAATACCCAAAGGTAACTATTGGGTACACCTTCTATCACAGATCCGAAAGCAAGATATTTGTTGTTAAGATGGATCCTTTCTAGAGAAGAAGTTTCTCTCGAAAGAAGTGAGTGGGAGGAAAGTAGAACTTGATGAGGTAATTGTACCTTCTCCCTTATTGGAAAGTAGTTCATCACAGAATCAGTTCCAAGTGATTCCTACACCAATTAGTGAGGAAGTTAATGATGATGATCATGAAACTTTAGATCAAGTTGCTACCAAACCTCGAGGTCTTCCAGAGTAAGATCCACACCGAGTGGTACGGTAATCCTATTCTAGAAGTCATGTTACTAGACCATGATGAACCTACGAACTATGAGGAAGCGATGATGAGCCCAGATTCCGCGAAATGGTTTGAGACCATGAAATCTGAGATGGGATCCATATATGAGAACAAAGTGTGGACTTTGATGGAGTTGCTCGATGATCGGCAAGCCATATTATATAAATGGATCTTCAAGAGGAAGACAGATGCTGATAGTAGTATTACTATCTACAAAGCTCGACTTGTCGCAGAAAGGTTTTCGACAAGTTCAAGGTGTTGACTACAATGAGATTTACTCAATCAGTAGCGATGCTTATGTCTGTCCGAATCATGTTAGCAATCGCCACATTTTATGAAATCTGGCAAATGGATGTCAAAACTACATTCTTTAATGGATTTATTAAAGAAGAGTTGTATATGATGCAACCGAAGGTTTTGTCAATCCTAAAGGAGCTAACAAAATGTGCAAGCTCCAATGATCCATCTATGGACTGGTGCAAGCATCTCGAGTTGGAATAAACGCTTTGATAGTGTGATCAAAGCATATAGTTTTATAGACTTGCGGTGAAGCTCTGTATTTACAAAAAAGTGAGTGGGAGCACTACAAGATTTTCGATAAGTATATGTGAATGACATATTGTTGATCGGAAATAATGTAGAATTATTCGCAAAGCATAAAGGAGTGTTTGAAAAGAGTTTTTTCAAAGAAAGACCTCGTGAAGCTGCTTACATATTGAGCATCAAGATCTATAGAAATAGATCAAGACGCTTGATAAGTTTTTCAATGAATACATACCTTGACAAGATTTTGAAGTAGTTCAAAATGGAACAGTCAAAGAAAGAGTTCTTGCCTGTGTTACAAGGTGTGAGATTGAGTAAGACTCAAAACCCGACCACGGCAGAAGATAGAAAGAGAATGAAAGTCATTCCCTATGCATCAGCCATAGGTTCTATAAAGTATGTCATGCTATGTACCAGACCTATTGTATACCTTGCTCTGAATTTGGCAAGGGAGTACAATAGTGATCTAGGAGTAGATCACTGGACATTGGTCAAGAACATCCTTAGTGAGGACTAAGGAAATATTTCTCGATTATGGAGGTGATAAAAGAGCCCGTCGAAAGAGTTACATCGATGCAAGCTTTTTACACTAATCCGATGACTCTAAGTCTCTATCTGGATACATATTGAAAGTGGGAGCAATTAGCTAGGGTAGCTCCGCAGAGCATTGTAGACATAGAGTATTTGCAAAATACATACGGCTCAATGTAACAGATCCGTTGACTAAGCTTCTCTCACGAGCAAAACATGATCATACCTTAGTACTCTTTGGGTGTTAATCACATAGCGATGTGAACTAGATTATTTACTCTAGTAAACCCTTTGGGTGTTGGTCACATGACGATGTGAACTATGGGTGTTAATCACATACAGATGTGAATATTAGTGTTGAATCACATGATGATGTGAACTAGATTATTGACTCTAGTGCAAGTGGGAGATCAAGGAAATATGCCCTAGAGGCAATAATAAAGTTATTATTTATTTCCTTATTTCATGATAAATGTTTATTATTCATGCTAGAATTGTATTAACCGGAAACATAATACATGTGTGAATATATAGACAAACAGATGTCACTAGTATGCCTCTACTTGACTAGCTTGTTAATCAAAGATGGTTATGTTTCCTAACCATGAACAAGGAGTTGTTATTTGATTAACAAGGTCACATCATTAGTTGAATGATCTGATTGACATGACCCATTCCGTTAGCTTAACACTTGATCGCTTAGTATGTTAATGCTTTCTTCATGACCCATACATGTTCCTATAACTATGAGATTATGCAACTCCTGTTTACGGAGGAACACTTTGGTACTACCAAACGTCACACGGCGAATCGGGTGATTATAAAGGAGTACTACAGGTGTCTCCAAAGGTACTTGTTGGGTTGGCGATTTTGAGATTAGGTTTTGTCACTCCGATTGTCGGAGAGGTATCTCTAGGCCTTCTCGGTAATACACATCACATAAGCCTTGCAAGCATTGCAACTAATGAGTTAGTTGTGAGATGATGTATTACGGAACGAGTAAAGAGACTTACCGTAACGAGATTGAACTAGGTATTGATACCGACGATCGAATCTCGGGTAAGTAACATACCGATGACAAAGGGAACAACGTATGTCGTTATGCGGTTTGACCGTAAAGATCTTCGAGAATATGTAGGAACCAATATGGGCATCCAGGTTCCGCTATTGGTTATTGACCGAGAATGGTTCTAGGTCATGTCTACATAGTTCTCGAACCCGTAGGGTCCGCACGCTAACGCTTCGATGACAGTTCATTATGAGTTTATAAGTATTGATGCACGAAGTTTGTTCGAGTCCCGGATGTGATCACGGACATGACGAGGAGTCTCAAATGGTCGAGACATAAAGATTGATATATTGGAAGCCTATGTTTGACTTGGAAGGGTTCCGAGTGAAAACAGGAAGTTACCGAACACCGGGGTTACGGAACCCCCGGGGTATATGGGCCTTCATGGGCCACAAGGGAGAAGAGGAAGGGCGGCCAGGTGGGCTGCGCGCCCCTCCCCTCTAGTCCGAATAGGACAGGAGAGAGGGGGCGCCCTTCCCTCTTTCCCTCCCCAATCCTACTCCAACTAGGACAGGGGGAGTCCTACTCCGGTGGGAGTAGGACTCTCCAAGCGCGCCTCCCAAGGCTGGCCGCACCCCCCTTGGCTCCTTTATATCTGGGGCAGGGGGCACCCCATGACACACAAGTTGATCTACGGATCTTTCCTTAGCCGTGCGGTGCCCCTTCCACCATATTCCACTTGGTCATATCGTCATGAGCTTAGGCGAAGCCTGCGCCGGAGAAGTCATATCGTCGCGGAGCTTAGGCGAAGCCCTGCGCCGGTGGAGCATCAACATCGTCACCACGCCGTCGTCTTCGACGGAACTCATCCCGACACTTTGCTGGATCGGAGTCCGGGATCGCCATCGAGCTGAACGTGTGCGTAACTCGGAGGTGCCGACGCTCGGTGCTTGGATCGGTCGGATCGTGAAGACGCACGACTACATTAACCGCGTTGTTATAACGCTTCCGCTTTCGGTCTACGAGGGTACGTGGACGGACACTCTCCCCTCTCGTTGCTATGCCATCACCATGGTCTTGCGTGATCGTAGGAAATTTTTTGAAATCACTACGTTCCCCATCACAATTGGCCAAAGGCCTCGGAAGCGCTCTCGAGTCCTCAATGATCGAGAACTTCTTGTTGCGCTGCATCAAAAACAAGAATAAGCATCACTCCTGGCTCAAGCGACAAATGCAAAGCCTCTTGGTGGACGTCAATCGCATTCGCAACCTTGCCACCAAGAATGCTTTTGTCACTCACGAGACCGTCGGCGATCATGGAAGAGTTTGACCCTGCCAAAGTCTTTCAAGCAGATCTTCAAGATGATGGCTTCACCGAACACTTCAAGTTTGACTCCACTCCTCCATGGAATGCAGTCCTGCGACGAACTCCATCACTTGAAGACTCTGACTATTCTTCCTCCGCGGCAACTGTCAATGCCAGAGTGATCGATGATGAAGCCGATGCTACTTCACCGCCCCCAACTTCTGCACGAATCGACACTACGCCAAGCTCGTCTGCACCGCCAACCAACAACGACAACCCTGCTGCATCATCTTCTTCAGAAGAGGACGAGTAGATGCTCTATGTCTTCAAACCTTTTTGGTCCTTACTGACAAAAGGGGGAGAAGCATATGAGTTTGATAGTCTTCAAGCGGGTTCATAAGGGCGGTTGCATAAATATTTTGCCTAGTGTTTACAAATCTCGCTTTTGATACATTTGGTTCTTTGAGTTGTAACACTTACACTCGATGGTCGTATGCTACTTATTTGCTTTACTCTGGTGCGATGATAAATTCCGCATGTGCGACGATAACTTCCGCACTTAGATCATTCTGCAGACGTCCATTTTTCATTATGCATGTCATTCTCTTAGCTATATTATTTCATGCATGATGAATTATCTTCATAAGTTGAAGAGGATCTCCACAAGTACAACCTGCCATGTGCATTTGCATTCCAAAAGCAAACTACTTATATGCACATCTTCAGGGGGAGCCTTTGTTGGAAATATGCCCTAGAGGCAATAATAAAAGGATTATTATTATATTTCCTTGTTCGTGATAATTGTCTTTTATTCATCCTATAATTGTATTATCCGGAAATCGTAATACATGTGTGAATGCATAGACCACAATATGTCCCTAGTGAGCCTCTAGTTGACTAGCTCGTTAATCAATAGATAGTCATGGTTTCCTGACTATGGACATTGGATGTCATTGATAACGCGATCACATCATTAGGAGAATGATGTGATGGACAAGACCCAATCCTAAGCATAGCACAAGATCGTGTAGTTCGTTTTGCTAGAGCTTTTACAATGTCAAGTATCTCTTCCTTAGACCATGAGATCGTGTAACTCCCGGATACCGTAGGACTGCTTTGGGTGTACCAAACGTCACAACGTAACTGGGTGACTATAAAGGTGCACTACAGGTATCTCCCAAAGTGTCTGTTGGGTTGACACGGATCAAGACTAGGATTTGTCACTCCATATTACGGAGAGGTATCACTGGGCCCACTCGGTAGTGCATCATCATAATGAGCTCAATGTGACCAAGTGTCTGGTCACGGGATCATGCATTATGGTACGAGTAAAGTGACTTGCCGATAACGAGATTGAACGAGGTATTGGGATACCGACGATCGAATCTCGGGCAAGTAACATACCGTCTGACAAAGGGAAAAGTATACGGGGTTGCTTGAATCCTCGACATCGTGGTTCATCCGATGAAATCATCGAGGAGTATGTGGGAGCCAACATGGGTATCCAGATCCCGCTGTTGGTTATTGACCGAGAGCCGCCTCTGGTCATGTTCAGATATCTCCGAACCCGTAGGGTCTACACACTTAAGGTTCGGTGACGCTAGGGTTATTAGGAAGACTTGTATGTGATTACCGAATGTTGTTCGGAGTCTCGAATGAGATCCCGGACGTCACAAGGAGTTCCGAAATGGTCCGGAGGTGAAGATTTATATATGGGAAGTTGTCATACGGTCACCGGAAAGTTTCGGGGGCATATCAGTATTGTACCGGGGCCACCGGAAGGGTTTCGGGGGTCCACCGGGAGGGGCCACCCCTCTCGGAGGGCCTCATGGGCCGCAAGTGGCATGGAACCAGCCCCTGGAGGGCTGGGCGCCCCCCCCTTGGGCCCATGCGTCTAGGGTTGGGGGAACCCAGTGGGGCGCCCTTGCTTGGGGGCAAGCCCCTCAACCGCCGCCCCCTCTAGATCTCATCTAGAGGGGCCGCCCCTCCCCTTCCCCTATAAATAGAGGGCGAGGGAGGCTGAACACACTGATCCAAGGCGCAGCCCTCCCTCCCAACACCTCTCCTCCTCCGCTGAGTGCTTGGCGAAGCCTCGCCGAGATCGCCTCTCCACCATCATCACGCCGTCGTGCTGCTGCTGGAGCCTTCTTCCTCAACCTCTCCTTCCCCTTGCTGGATCAAGAAGGAGGAGACGTCGTCCGTTCCGCACGTGTGTTGAACGCGGAGGTGCTGTCCGCTCGCACTTGGTCATCGGTGATTTGAATCACGGCGAGTACGACTCCATCATCACCGCTCCTTGAACGCTTCCGCACGCGATCTACAAGTGGTATGTAGATGCAATCTCTCCCATGACTCGTTGCTTAGATGAACTCATAGAAGGCTCTTGGTGAAACCGTGAGAAAAAATTTAATTTTCTGCAACGCTCCCCAACAAAGGGCATCATGAGCTAGGTCTATGCGTAGTTCTCTATTGCACGAGTAGAACACAATTTTGTTGTGGGCGAGATCTTGTCAACTTGCTTGCCGCTACTAGTCTTTTCTTGCTTCAGCGGTATTGTGGGATGAAGCGCCCGGACCGACCTTACACGTGACGCTTACGTGAGACAAGTTCCACCGATCGACATGCACTAGTTGCATAAGGTGGCTAGCGGGTGTCTGTCTCTCCCACTTTAGTTGGAGCGGATTCGACGAAAAGGGTCCTTATGAAGGGTAAATAGAAGTTGACAAATCACGTTGTGGTTATTCGTAGGTAAGAAAACGTTCTTACTAGAACCCAATTGCAACCACGTAAAAGATGCAACAACAATTAGAGGACGTCTAACTTGTTTTTGCATCAATTGTCATGTGATGTGATATGGCCAGAAGTTGTGATGAATGATGAATGATATATTGTGATGTATGAGATCATGTTCTTGTAATAGGAATCACGACTTGCATGTCGATGAGTATGACAACCGGCAGGAGCCATAGTAGTTGTCTTAATTATTGTATGACCTGCGCGTCATTGATTCAACGCCATGTAAATTACTTTACTTTATTGCTAAACGTGTTAGCCATAGTAGTAGAAGTAATAGTTGGTGAGCAACTTCATGGAGACACGATGATGGAGATCATGATGATGGAGACCATGGTGTCATGCCGGTGACAAGATGATCATGGAGCCCCGAAGATGAAGATCAAAGGAGCTATATGATATTGGCCATATCATGTCACTACTTTATATAATTGCATGTGATGTTTATTATGTTTTATGCATCTTGTTTACTTAGAACGGCGGTAGTAAATAAGATGATCCCTTATAATAATTTCAAGAAAGTGTTCCCCTAACGTGCACCGCTGCTAAAGTTCGTCGCTTCAAGCACCACGTGATGATCGGTGTGATAGATCCTTACGCTCACATACAACGGTGTAAGACAGTTTTACACATGCAAAACACTTAGGGTTAACTTGACGAGCCTAGCATGTACAGACATGGCCTCGAACACAAGAGACCGAAAGGTCGAACATGAGTCGATGGAAGATACGATCAACATGGAGATGTTCACCGACGATGACTAGTCCGTCTCACGTGATGATCGGACACGGCCTAGTCGACTCGGATCATGTAACACTTAGATGACTAGAGGGATGTCAAATATGAGTGGGAGTTCATTAAATAATTTGATTAGATGAACTTAATTATCATGAACATTAGTCTAAAATCTTTGCAAAATGTCTTGTAGATCAAATGGCCAACGCCATGTCACCATGAACTTCAACGCGCTCCTAGAGAAAACCAAGCTGAAAGACGATGGCAGCAACTATTTGGACTGGGTCCGAACCCGAGGATCATCCTCATAGCAGCCAAGAAACAATATGTCCTAGAAGCACCGCTAGGTGAAGCACCCATCCAGAGAACCAAGACATTATGAATGCTTGGCGTCTCGTCTTGATGATTACTCCCTCGCTCAAGGCGGCATGCTTTACAGCTTAGAACCGGGCTCCAAAAGCGTTTTGAGCAACACGGAGCATATGAGATGTTCGAGGAGCTGAAAATGGTTTTCCAAGCTCATGCCCGGTCGAGAGATATGAAGTCTCCGACAAGTTCTATAGTTGTAATATGGAGGAAAACAGTTCGTCGGTGAGCACATACTCAAAATGTCCAGGTTGCACAACCGCCGTCCCTCGCTGGACATTAACCTCCGGACGAGGCGGTCATTGACAGAATCCTTCATCGCTCCCACCAAGCTACAAGAGCTTTGTGATGAACTACAATATGCGGGGATGGTGAAGACCATTCTGAAGTATTCTCAATGCTGAAGTTAGCAGAGGTTGAAATCAAGAAAGAACATCAAGTGTTGATGGTCAATAAAACCACTAAGTTCAAAAAGGGCAAGGGTAAGAAGAACTTCAAGAAGAACGGCAAATATGTTGCCGCGCCCGGTAAGAAAGTTGTCGGGAAGAAGTCAAAGAATGGACCCAAGCCTGAGACAGAGTGCTTTTATTGCAAAGGGAAGGGTTACTGGAAGCGGAACTGCCCCAAATACTTAGCGGACAAGAAGGCCGGCAACACTAAAGGTATATTTGATATACATGTAATTGATGTGTACCTTACCGTACTCGTAGTAACTCCCGGTATTTGATACCGTGCCGTTGCTCATATTTGTAACTCACAAGCAGAGCTGCGGAATAAACGAAGATCTGGCGAAGGACGAGGTGACGATGCGCGTCGGGAATGGTTCCAAGGTCGATGTGATCGCCGTCGGCACACTACCTCTACATTTACCTACGGGATTAGTTTTAAACCTCAATAATTGTTATTTAGTGCCAAGTTTGAGCATGAACATTGTATCAGGATCTCGTTTTATGCGAGATGGCTACTCATTTAAATCTGAGAATAATGGTTGTTCTATTTATATGAGAGATATGTTTTATGGTCATGTCCGATGGTCAATGGTTTATTCTTAATGAATCTCGAACGTAATATTACACATATTCATAGTGTGAATACCAAAAGATGTAAAGTTGATAACGATAGTCCCACATACTTGTGGCATCGCCGCCTTGGTCACATTGGTGTCAAGCGCATGAAGAAGCTCCATTCGATGGACTTTAGAGTCTCTTGATTATGAATCATTTGACACATGCGAACCATGCCTTATGGGCAAATGACCAAGACTCCGTTCTCGAACAATGGAGCGAGCAACCAACTTATTGGAAATCATACATACCGATGTGTGTGGTCCAATGAGCGTTGAGGCTCATGGAGGATATCGTTATGTTCTCACTCTCCGATGACTTGAGTAGATATGGGTATGTCTACTTGATGAAACACAAGTCTGAGACCTTTGAAAAGTTCAAGGAATTTCAGAATGAGGTAGAGAATCAACGTGACCGAAAAATAAAGTTCTTACGATCAGATCATGGAGGAGAATATTTAAGTCACAAATTTGGTACACACTTAAGGAAATGTGGAATCGTTTCACAACTCACGCCTACCGAACACCTCAACAGAACGGTGTGTCCGAATGTCGAATCGCACTCTATTGGATATGGTGCGATCTATGATGTCTCTTACCGATTTATCGCTATCATTTTGGGGATACGCCTAGAGACAGCTACATTCACTTTAAATAGGGCACCGCCTAAACCGCTGAGACGACACCGTATGAATTATGGCTTGGGAAGAAACCTAAGTTGTCGTTTCTAAAAGTTTGGGGATGCGATGCTTATGTCAAGAAACTTCAACTGAAAAGCTCGAACCCAAGTCGGAAAAATGCGCCTTCATAGGATACCCTAAGGAAACCATTGGGTATACCTTCTACCTTAGATCCGAAGGCAAGATCTTTGTTGCCAAGAACAGATCCTCTCTCGAAAAGAGTTTCTCTCGAAAGGAGTAAGTGGGAGGAAAGTAGAACTCGATGAAGTACTACCTCTTGAACCGGAAAGTAGTGCAGCTCAGAAAATATTCTGTGGTGCCTACACCCACCGGAGAGGAAATTAATGATGATGATCAAGGTACTTCGGATCAAGTTGCTCTTGAACTTCAGAGGTCCACAAGGACACGTTCCACACCAGAGTGGTATGGCAACCCTGTCCGGAAATCATGTTGTTAGACAACGGTGAACCTTGAACTATGAAGAAGCGATGGCGGGCCCAGATTCCAACAAATGGCTTGAAGCCATGCAATCCGAGATAGGATCCATGTATGAAAACAAAATATGGACTTTGACAGACTTGCCCGATGATCGGCGAGCGATAGAAAACAAATGGATCTTTAAGAAGAAGACGGACGCGGATGGTAATGTTACCATCTATAAAGGTCGACTTGTCGCTAAAGGTTATCGACAAGTTCAAGGGATTGACTACGATGAGACTTTCTCTCCGTAGCGAAGCTGAAGTCCGCTCAATCATGGTAGCAATTGCCGCATACTATGATTATGAGATATGGCAAATGGACGCCAAAACGGCATTCCTTAACGGCTATCTTAAGGAAGAACTGTATATGATGCAGCGGAAGGTTTTGTCGACCCTAAGAATGCTAACAAGGTATGCAAGCTCCAGCGATCCATTTATGGGCTGGTGCAAGCATCTCGAGTTGGAACATTCGCTTTGATGAGATGATCAAAGCGTTTAGTTTATGAGACTTATGGAGAAGCTGCGTTTACAAGAAAGTGAGTGGGAGCTCAGAGCATTTCTCATATTATATGTGGATGACATACTTTTGATGGGAAATGATATAGAACTCTTGGACAGCATTAAGGCCTACTTGAATAAGAGTTTTCAATGAAGGACCTTGGAGAAGCTGCTTATATATTAGGCATCAAGATCTATAGAGATAGATCAAGACGCCTCATAGGTCTTTCACAAAGCACATACCTTGATAAGATATTGAAGAAGTTCAAATGGATCAGTCCAAGAAAGGGTTCTTGCTCAGACAAGGTGTGAAATTGAGCTCGCTCAATGTCCCACCACACGCAGAAGATATAGAAGAGATGAGTGTCATCCCTATGCATCAGCCATAGGTTCTATTATGTATGCCATGCTGTGTACTGACTGATGTAAACCTTGCCGTAAGTTTGGTAGGAAGGTACCAAAGTAATCCCGCAAGGAACACCGGACAGCGGTCAAGAATATCCTGAAGTACCGAAAAGGACTAAGGACATGTTTCGTTTATGGAGGTGACGAAGAGCTCGTCAGTAAAGGGTTACGCCGACACTAGCTTCGACACGATCTGGATGACTCTAAGTCACAAACCGGATACGTGTATATGTTGAATGGTGGAGCAAGAAGTCGGTGCAGCTGCAAGCGAAGCGCCGTGGCGGGATCTACGTGACGCGGAGTACATGGCAGCCTCGGAGGCAGCGATGAAGCAATTTGGGTGAAGGAGTTCATCACCGACCTAGGAGTCATACCCAATGCGCCGAGGCCAATCAAACTCTTCTGTGACAACACCGAGCCATTGCACTTGCCAAGGAGCCCAGGTTTCACAAGAAGACCAGCACAACAAGCGCCGCTCAACTCCATTCGTGAAAATGTTCAAGATGGAGACATAGAAATTTGCAAAGTGCATACGGATCTGAATGTCGCAGATCCGTTGACTAAACCTCTTCCGCGGGCAAAACATGATCAACACCAGAACTCTATGGGTGTTCGATTCATCACAATGTAACTAGATTATTGACTCTAGTGCAAGTGGGAGACTGTTGGAAATATGCCCTAGATGCAATAATAAAAGGATTATTATAAAAGGATTATTATTGTCTTTTATTCATGCTATAATTGTATTATCCGGAAATCATAATACACGTGTGAATACATAGACCACAATATGTCCCTAGTGAGCCTCTAGTTGACTAGCTTGTTAATCAATAGATAGTCATGGTTTCCTGACTATGGACATTGGATGTCATTGATAACGCGATCACATCATTAGGAGAATGATGTGATGGACAAGACCCAATCCTAAGCATAGCACAAGATCGTGTAGTTCGTTTTGCTAGAGCTTTTCCAATGTCAAGTATCTCTTCCTTAGACCATGAGATCGTAACTCCCGGATACCGTAGGAGTGCTTTGGGTGTACCAAATGTCACAACGTAATCGGGTGACTATAAAGGTGGACTAAAGGTATCTCCGAAAGTGTCATTGGGTTGACACGGATCGAGGCAGGATTTGTCACTCCAGACACGGAGAGGTATCTTGGGCCCACTCGGTAGTGCATCATCATAATGAGCTCAATGTGACCAAGTGTCCGGTCACGGATCATGCATTACGAGACGAGTAAAGTGACTTGCCGTAACGAGATTGAACGAGGTATTGGGACACCGATGATCGAATCTCGGCAAGTAACATACCGCTCGACAAAGGGAATAGTATACGGGTTGCTTGAATCCTCGACATCGTGGTTCATCCGATGAAATCATCGAGGAGTATGTAGGAGCCAACATGGGTATCCAGATCCCGCTGTTGGTTATTGACCGAGAGCCGTCTCGGTCATGTCGCAGATATCTCCGAACCCGTAGAGTCTACACACTTAAGGTTCGGTGACGCTTAGGGTTATTAGGAAGACTTGTATGTGATTACCGAATGTTGTTCGGAGTCCCGAATGAGATCCCGGACGTCACGAGGAGTTCTGGAATGGTCTCAAGGTGAAGATTTATATATGGGAAGTTGTCATACGGTCACCGGAAAGTTTCGGGGCATATCGGTATTGTCTGGGGCCCACGGAAGGGTTCCGGGTCCACCGGGAGGGGCCACCCCTCTCGGAGGGCCTCATGGGCCGCAGGGGGCAGGGAACCAGCCCTTGGAGGGCTGGGCGAGCCCCCCCTTGGGCCCATGCGCCTAGGGTTGGGGGGGGGGGGAACCCTAGTGGGGGCGCCCCCTTTGCTTGGGGGGCAAGCCCCCCTCCCCGCCGCCCCCCCTCTAGATCTCATCTAGAGGGGGCCGGCCCCCTTCCCCCTTCCCCTATAAATAGAGGGGCGAGGGGAGGGCTGAACAGCTGATCCAAGGCGCAGCCCCTCCCCTCCCCAACACCTCTCCTCCTCCATTGAGTGCTTGGCGAAGCCCTGCCGAGATCGCCTCTCCACCATCATCACGCCGTCGTCGTCTGCTGCTGGAGCTTTCTTCCTCAACCTCTCCTTCCCCCTTGCTGGATCAAGAAGGAGGAGACGTCGTCCGTTCCGTACGTGTGTTGAACGCGGAGGTGCTGTCCGCTCGGCACTTGGTCATCGGTGATTTGAATCACGACGAGTACGACTCCATCATCACCGTTCCCTTGAACGCTTCCGCACGCGATCTACAAGTGGTATGTAGATGCAATCTCTCTCCCATGACTCGTTGCTTAGATGAACTCATAGATGGATCTTGGTGAAACCGTAGAATTTTTTTAAAATTTCTGCAACGTTCCCCAACAACCTTTGCCACTTATGAAGACAATTCCCTATCCTTTATAATTTCACATATTTTATCCCCAGTGAAAACTTCAACCAGTTTGTCATCAATCACCAAAAAGGGGGAGATTGTAAGTGCATCTAGTGCCACCCCTAGTTGGTTTTGGAGTATTGACGACAAATATGGTTGAGGGACTAATGCGTTTGTGAGAATTGCAGGATAACGCAGGTAGTGTCCCTCATTGATTCGGTTTACCTACCGGAGACGCGACCCTAAAATGTATGAAGACATTGACGACAATGGTGGTATGTGAAGATATTCACATTGAAGACTATGACATGAGAAGACATTGAGTGAAGACTATGGAGCGCTTGAAGATCGTGGTCGCTTCGTTGTTTCCTTTTCTTCTTTGTTGAGTCGAGGAACCACCGCATCGTTAAGTGGGGTCCAAGTGATCATAGTCGTAATGACTAAAGTGATGCTCAACCCAAATCCTATGTCTTTGAGCGAAGACAATGAGAGCAAAACTTATCCAGAGCTGGATGAGTCAGCTTTGCTTGTAGCCCAAGTAAAGTTGTCGTGAGTGTTTGAAATCTGACCGTTGGAACACGTGTCAGTTCCTTAGTGACCCAGGGTCATTTCGGACATAACAGGTCGGGTTGCCTAGTGGCTATAAATAGCCCACCCCCTACACCATAAATTGGGGCTGCTCAGAGTTAGTGCACGGCTTTTGTCGTTTGATAGCAACCCACCTCGAAGCCTTTGAGAGAGAAAAATCCTTGCGAGGACAAAGCCCAAACACCCAGAGCCAAAGAGTTTTAGGCATCACTGAAGTTTTCTTGTCTGTGTGACCTGAAGACTTATTACACTTGAGGACTGTGAATCCTCCAGCCGGTTAGGCGTCGCGTTCTGAGCATCCAAGAGTCATTGTGGATTGCCGGTGAACAAAGTCTGTGAAGGTTCGGAAGTCTACCTTGAAGACTTACCAGAGTGATTGGGCAAGGACTGTGTGTCCTTAGCTCAAGGGGAATAAGGTGAAGACGCGGTCTTCTGAGTTGAATCTCAGCCTCCCTAACCAGATGTACAGCTTGTCACAAAGAATCGAACTGGTCCAACAAATCCTGTGTCTTCAACAAGTGACTGGTTCTATCCCTTCCCTCCTTTACTTTGAGTTTGTCTTCGTGAAGTCATTGCATATATGTCTTATCTGTTTGACTTCATCGCTTGACTACTATCGTTGTTTGGCTTCATACTATCTTCCATCCTGATCCTTACTATCTAGCTGCTTTTAGTCTTTGTACGTTCACATTATTGCATACTTGACTATGGCTTGATTGTTGTAGTTTATCTTCCGCTGCATATCAATTAGGTCATTTCTAGTGTTTGTCTTCGAAACATCCGTGTTTTGAAGACTTTCCTAAAAATCGCCTATTCCCCCCTCTAGTCGATAACTAGCACTTTCAGAATCATAACCAAGAGAGCGGGTATTTCCTTCTGTGGAAGAACTACTTTGATACAACAAAATCCTTGTTCAAACATCACAAATTCCGCCGCCGGTTCCGTATGAGTAGGCATGTTTTGAACCGTATTAGAGAGGGAGTGGTCGGCTATGATGAGTACTTCGAGTGCAAAGAGGATGCCGTCGGCAAGATTGGTTTCTCCTCTTACCAGAAATGCACTGCCGCCATCCGAATGCTTGCATACGGAGTGCCCGGTGATCTCATTGACGAGTACGTCCGTATGAGCGAGTCTACATGCCTAGAGTCCCTCTATAAGTTCTGCAAGGCTGTGATTGCTATGTTTATCCCTGAGTACTTGAGAGAGCCGACAGCTGAAGATACAGCTCGTTTGTTGGCGATGAATGCCAGCAGGGGCTTCCCGGGGATGCTTGGCAGCATAGACTGCATGCACTGGGAGTGGAAGAACTGCCCTTCCGCTTGGCAAGGGCAGTCTAAGGGACATGTCAGGGCTTGCACTGTCATACTAGAGGTCGTGGCGTCTCAAGATCTCTGGATCTGGCACTCTTTCTTTGGCATGGCTGGATCACACAATGATATCAACGTGCTTCAGCGCTCGCCGGTGTTTGCTAGGCTTGCCGAAGGCAACAGCCCAACGGTGAACTTTACTGTCAACGGCCACAACTACGACAAATGGTACTATTTGGGTGACGGTATCTATCCTCAGTGACCACTATTGTCAAGACAATACCCAACCCAGTCGGAGAGAAAATAAAAAGATTTGCTCAAGAGCAAGAGAGTGCTAGAAAGGATGTCGAGCGTGTCTTTGGTGTTTTGCAATCTCGATGGGGCATCGTTCGGTATCCTGCTAATACTTGGAGCACGCAGAAACTATGGGAGGTGATGACTGCTTGTGTGATCATGCACAATATGATCGTAGAAGACGAGCGCCCGGAACGTCTGTACGATCAAGGTTTTCAGTTTCAGGGTGAGAATGTTGTGCCTGAGCATGGAGTAGCGGCAACATTTGAGCAGTTCACTCAGTTTCATGAAGACATGCGTGATTGAGAAACTCACATGCAACTGCAAAATGATTTGGTTGAGCATATGTGGACTCATGTTGGCAACCAATAGATGTATCTTCTTTTATTCGTTTGCAAAACTATGTGAAACATTTTTATTTATATTTGGCTTGTAAAACTATACAATTTATTTGGGCGGCTAAACTATTTTGCTGGTTATTTCATTTCACAATATGTTTGAATGTAAATCAATGTAAAATTGGGCGGCCAGCAGGCCACACCTGCACATATGGGTCGGCGCGTTGGGTGTGTTGCCAACCCATATAAAAAACAGGACGGATGACGGGCGGGCGGCCGACCCAAACGAACAAAAATCGGACGAATTCGCCGTCCGTATGGGTCGGCCCGTTGGAGTTGCTCTAAACCGTTGAATGAAAATCGTGTGGCAGCAAGATCTTCTTCTTCCTCAGCTCCCCAACGGCCAAACGTGCCGCCGGCCACCGCCACCCGCGCCGGCGACGCCTCCGCGACCGCCTCGCCGCCCGCCTCCCGTAACCGCCTCACCGCCACCCGCGGCGGGCTGCGCCTCGCGACCGCCTCACCGCCCGCCTCTCCGTAACCGCCCCACCGCCGGTCTAGCCGCCATCTCGGCCATCCCTCTAGCCCCGCCCGCGATTGGATTTTTTATCCGGCGAAGTGCGCCCCCGCCCCACCACCGGCGAGGTTTTTCCTTATCTCCGGCGAGGTTTTTCCTTATCTCCGGCGAGGTCTTTCCTTTGTTCAAAAATCGACCGACCCTAAACTGGAAAATCAGTCGACTGATAAGTAGCTAATTGGTTTCCGGATCTCATGCTTTGTACACAAACGTGAACACTAAGGGATACCTTCCGGATCCATCTATGTAATCCTTTTCTCATAGTACATAGCACGCGCCCGTCCCTGCCAGAAGTGACACGTACATATAACCTATTCAATCTAAATCAGTAACCCTTTCAAAAATAATCTACATCAATCATTCGGCGTGAATGATGAGCTATATCAAAAGAGCAACTCGCTTTATTAACCAAAATAGTGTTTATAGGGATACAAAGTCCTTCATGGACGGGAAAGCCAGACCAGACGTCCAACACGAAGAGATGAAGCATATCTAGCGAGTTTGTAAGTAGAAGCTCGAACGGAGAAGATTACGAGCTAACCAACAGGAAGAGATGAACCATATCGATCGGGAAGCGTCCTGAAAATAGCCGATTAGCCCTCCACTGAATCAGCTTCGGGATAGCATTCAAAATTGTTCATCTACTCGAGGCAGTCCATTCTCGAGAGAGAAAAAAACTCGAGGCAGTCAGATGGTAAACAGAGATTTCGCTGTCCCAAGATCCTCGAGTAAATATATTATACCACCACATCAGGCGGCCGGCGTGTATAGCGATCCATGTGTGCGGACTACGTGGTCGCCGGAGAGGCCGCGAAGCGGACGATGGTGAGGCCTTGCGCCACGGCGCCCAAAGGTCCCGGGGCGCCCACGTGCCCCTGCCTCCAGCCACACGGCCGCTCGTGTCCCTACTCGGGCCAAAGTTAATTGCCGATCCTACGTAGTACATCCCCTCCTACGTACCACCCGGGCCGACGTCTCGCGGCGCTATATTATGGCGCCCTGTCTGCCGCCGTGCGTGGCCGAAGCTAAGCTCGCCCTCCCAAGAGATCAGGGCCGCCCGAACGACTGACCCAGAGAGAGAAGAGGAAGATCATCGCCCGTCCCCTTGCCTTCATCTCTCACACCAACTCCTTTTGGACGCGAGCGCGGATCCACTACACCCCCACGGCGCGCGAGCTAGCTACTAGTATCTAACTAGCTACGTAGCTAGCCTCTGCAATATCGCCCACGCCCGCCTGGCCCGGCCGGCGACCACGCGCGGTTTCCTCGTGTGTTGGGAGCTAGCTAGCGAGACACCTACTCCAGTATACAAGGGCCGCCATGGGAAGGGCGCCGTGCTGCGACAAGGTGGGGCTGAAGCGGGGGAGGTGGACGGCGGAGGAGGACGACATACTCGCAAACTACATTGCCAAGCACGGCGAGGGCTCATGGAGGTCTCTTCCCAAGAATGCAGGTGAATATGGCATAAGCCCGTGCATGTGCGACCTAGAGCATCATCATGACTACTTTAGCTATTTTCTTTGTCTGCAGCAGGTGCTTAATGAGTTGCAACTTTTCAGACGGATTTACTAGGCATGTCATCTCTAACATGTATGTTCATCTGTTCCTGCTTCGGTTGTATATACAGGGCTACTGAGGTGTGGCAAGAGCTGCAGGCTGCGGTGGATCAACTACCTCAGAGACGGGGTGAGGAGGGGCAACATCTCCAAGGAGGAAGACGACCTCATCGTCAAACTTCATGCCACCCTTGGTAACAGGTGCGTGTCTGTGGATACCAGTATACACCTGTTTTAGTTTACTACCTTTAATTTTCACCCTGCGCTGTTACCCTTGCAAAAAAATTGTATTCTGGCAACACTACAGTCGTGCAGCTCTACTTTCAAACAACCTGCTATGCACAGAATTAATGAGTAATAAAGTTCCGTTGGGAGTCACAGCCCACATGGATCAGTCCAAAAGAGGTAAGTAAAAAAAACACTAGTGCATTGACTACTGAGTCGATCTGGCAGCACATGCATGGCTTTGTCACGTGCGCTCAGAAGCTGTCAATCGTGAAAATGCCACAATGAAATCTCGTTGGTAAAAGAGTTCTGTACGTACGCCGGATGCGTGTACCACAAACTAGACGGCATCCGACTGTTTACGTTGAGAGTTCAGATATCACGTCTATACACACATAAAATCATACTCCTAGAGTACAGCTCAGTATGCTACTACACATAAATCATAGCGTACAGCTCAGTATGCTACTACACAAAAATCATAGTAGCGTACTGACTGTGTAGTGCGAATTGTACAGCATCCGACAATTTGGTTTGAGAGTTGAGGCATCAGATGCAATACGCTACTATACGCTCAGCGAGGCTTTTATGGCTGAGACCAACACAGGCCCGCATAACTCCGTTTTCTCGTCCGGCGTTGTTTCATGTGCTTTTTCTACTGTACATAATCAATAGTATTGTCGTTCCCGTCAGGTCAATTTAGCTATGTGGTGCTTGTCGCTAGTTGCATTCCAAACCTGTGGCGGAAGGGCATGGCGCGTCTGCAGTCTGATCGCTCCTCTCTTTCGCAATGAATGCACGAAACCTTCTAGGCAGCACGCGCGCGTCCTGCATGGCGAGCCCAGCCCTCTCTGTCAAGCTCGGTAATTTGTAGAGCGTGGAGATACACGTAGGGAGATGCATGGTCTGTCAATGCTCCACTATATATTTGTGTCTTCAGTGCCCGCACGTAGTCCTTCTAACTCCAACACAAACCCGCTTACCTGTAGTACATAGAAAAAGGAAATTATTTCTTTCCCTTTCTGTCGAGAGAAAACACTTGCACGGGACGTGATCGCTGCCGTGTGCTTTCTCGTGTTGAAACGTATATATAACGCACAAGATAGCTACCCCTAGCAGCTAGCGGAGCTAGTTCCCTTGGATATTAAGGAATTCGACCGCACATATGAACTACCCCGTCTGTTCATACATAAAATATTGAAATTAGTGGGATCCTCAACATATATGTATTCATTAGAATTTTTTTTTGAGGGATCATTAGAGAGTATGTTAGTAAAAAGTAAAAAAAAACCTACACACCAAAAATATATACCATTAGATTTGTACCTCGTTTCAAATAGTACCATTAGATTTGTCGTGGAAACATTTCCATTATTTTCTAATAATATGTACCAAGAAATTTAAAATAATGTTCGAAGAAACATGTTTGTGTCTAGAACGACATATTTACAAAAGAAGGGAGTAGATGACTTCAAGGAAAATACTTAAAAAGAAGATGGGCCGCCGCTTTCGGTTCACACTTACAAAGTTGGCATAAACTACAAATTGGCCAACTGAGACGTTGAAGTCTATCCGCCGTCGACACTTAATCACTCATTTCTAATGCCCAAGAAACAACCAGACCTACTCTGATTACATAGGTGCTTAGAGGAGGAGGTTAGCAATTATACTCCTCAATGCGTAGGTGTATAGCATCTTGTTGCCAAGGTTTCTTCATTTAGGTAGTTAGTATAGATTATAAATTATGCTTTTATCTAGGTACCCACATCTAGCAATTGTTTCTTCACTGGTCATGA
Organism: Aegilops longissima; assembly: GCA_021605205.1. Taxonomy (NCBI): domain Eukaryota; kingdom Viridiplantae; phylum Streptophyta; class Magnoliopsida; order Poales; family Poaceae; genus Aegilops; species Aegilops longissima. The sequence goes on from CM038679.1 coordinate 413,785,657, forward strand.
AGCTCCTGTTTCTTCTTTTAATTACCTTGCAACACTAGATTTTTTTTTTTGCCTATACTTCATAGTCTCAGCATCTGTACAGGACAGTGGGAATGGCCTCAGTGAAACAGACGCACGTGCATACATGTGCGTGAGCGCGCGCGCATGAATACCTCACTAGCTATTCTCCAGAAGCAAACTACTAGCTAGGTTGGCGATGCGTATACCTTCACTAATCTTCTACACCTGCCACGGCGACGAAACAAGAAGCGACAATCAGCTCTCTTGTCAATTAAGTTGTCACGTTCTTCCCGCGAGGGTTAACTCGCAGTTCTTTCTCGCGGCGACTTTTCTCTGACACCCCCATCATTATCATGCAAGATATGATGTTTTTCTTTTCTTTCATTGACGAAAAACAGAGCATCCACTTTCATTGGCTGTCGAATACATCTGGCTCACGGGTCACTGTCCGTGGGCCCGGCAGGTTTAATGCAGGGCCCACGTGTCTTAAATGTTTTCAGCCTTTACGTTGACAAACACTGATGGTGAGAGCTGAGGGGACCCTGAGGTCCAGGGCTCTACTAGGCTGCAAGCTGCTGCCCGTCAAGTGTACGCCGCTGAGCTTTCTGCCCTTTACGACACGCTCTAGCCCACACCCTGATTACGGCACACCAGCGGCCTGCGTCAATGCACTAGTACTACTATACTCCGTGTACTCTTTTTTTTTTTTGATAACCGTACTCCGTGTAACCTGCTGCAAAAAGAACCTCGTAAAACGTCGCCCTCTCGTGTAGATATCTCCTTTGCTTTTAGCCGCGACATGTACTAGTAAATATCTCCAGCTGACGAGCATGCATTTTGTGTGACTGACAGATGGTCCCTGATCGCCAGCCACCTACCAGGGCGAACAGACAACGAGATCAAGAATTACTGGAACTCGCATCTCAGCCGGCAGATCCACACCTTCCGGAGGATCTACACCGCCGTCAGCGACACCGCCATAACCGTCGACATCAACAAGCTTTCCGCCGCTGGCAAGCGGCGCGGCGGCCGCACCCCTGGCCAGTCGCCAAGGAGCAGCACAAAGAAGCAGCCGGTGCCGGAGCCCATCACCAAGGCGAAGGACGAATCTAGCCCGGCCGGCACTGCGTCATCGGTGTCAAGCTCACCTCAGAGCGACGAGGCTAGAAGCGCGGTGGTCGACCCGGACCAGAACCAGCCCAACAACAGCATCAGTGTCAGCCGCACTTCTGATGGGCCCTGCAGCGAGGACGGGACGTGGCCCATGGTCATGGACCCTGTAGATGAGACTGGTGTCCTCGAGGCGAACTGCACGGTGGATCAGCAGATGGGGCTCTGGGAAGTGAACAGCTCAATGAATCAGATTGGGATCATGGAGGACGAGAGCGAGATGCAGGCACTCCTGTCCAGCAGCGTTACAGCAGAGAATGGGCTTGCTGGCATCGATCCCGGAGGCCTGTCTCAGGTGGACGATCTCTTGGACATGGACTGGGAGGGGTTTGCATCCCATCTATGGGACCAGCCAGCCCAGAATGGCCTTCTACAGCCCGCTGAGCCGCAGGCGGCGACGGGCTCCGAGTCGGACGAGCTGGAGTCGTTCGTCAGTTGGCTCCTCTCCGACGCGTGCTGAGAAGATCCCACAACGGCAGCGGCGAGCAGCCACAGCCCATTGCAAAGCAGGTGTCTTTTTCTTTTTCAGAAACAATAGCAAAGCAGGTGTCGCGCGCGCGCGCGTGTGTGTGTGCAAGTTTTGGTAGCGTTTGCTAGTTTTCTTGTGAATATATGTGTGGTCCTGTGCATGTACTTTTCCTATTTCATAGCGATGATGGTAGAGTCACATATGGCGTGTGTGCGTAGTGGGGATCGGTAGGTTTGCTGTGCAATGCATCCCGGTTGCTGTGGAAGCTCGCAGATTGCACCAGCAGTGAAATGAACCTTTGAGTTGAACTATTCGAGTCTCTCTCCAAATGTAGTATTGGGATCCAAATAGAGTAGAAGGAAATGGATATTTATTGCGAGCCAGCAGGGCAAGATTTTGTTCGGCGGGGTGTTAACTGCGGGTAAGAGGATGCAGTGAGCCAGTGACCAGAGAGTCTCGTGAAAGCGGCGATTCTACACACAAGCTGTGGAGTCAATTTTTTTAAAAAAATAGTTGTGGAGTCAGCTGACCCACAGCTTTTGGAAAATCAGCCTAAAAATAATATACAGTATACTATGAAGAAAATAATCTTAAAAAGTAACAATGACCCCATTGGTTGTTCTGGCTACGCCGCTCGGACTGGAGTGGTTATTGTTGCACTAGCACATGAACGGTTTGGCGTAATGTGTGGGTTGAATGCTCTTCACAAGAACATATTCTACAAATAGTTTTGCGTATAATTCATTCGTGTTGTAGTTAGCTAAAATCAAGGGAGTAGTTACCAATCGGAACACACTAGTATGTAAAGATTCTGTATACAGGAATAGGATTTTTGAAAGGAAAAAGGGTTTCGTGTCACTGATAAATGGTGTAGTGGATTGCGCATTATGTAGATTTACTCCAAGAGTAGTCTTTTCCGGCCAAACATTTTCCTTTTTAATGGGGGTAAGATCATTATTCTCATTTTGTCAGAGATAGGTTGATAGGAACATAGTGGTTGCTCTGTAAACTTCTGCACTAGTGAATTTTCTTGTCGTGAGCATAGACGACCACAATTTGCACTTGATCAAACGTTAAAACCAGGTTAAAACAAAGTTCTAACTCAGCATGAACGGCACCTTTTGCTTTTAACACGTATAGAACGCTAAAATTCGCTAGACTGTGGTTCATGGCTGTCACATCCCAATTTTTTTTGCCAATTTTGGAATGTCAAAATTGAATTAGGGTCAACATTTTTTTTTTCAATTTGCTTATGATTGCTTGATCTTAGCCAAGAGTTCAATAGGAGTTGATTCATTTGAGTGTGTGGCTCAATTTACTTTTGGAATTATTCAAAAACATAAATTGATATTTAAGGATTAATTAGAAAACAAAAAATTAAGCCATAAAAATGTTTTTGACCTTCTGTTCAATATTCCGGGTCGGAAAACAAATTCCATAAATCCCAAATGTTATGTAAACCCTAAATAAAATTTGGGAGTTAGATTGAACCCAAAAAGTATATAGGTAATAAGCTAATATCAAAAAGTAGGATTACAATTTGCATATTTAATTTGGGCAGAAAACTAATTTTCCTATGTGAACATTCTTTTGAATATCTGTGAATTTTTTGAAAAAAAATTGGAGCAAGTTTGATTTTCGAATCAACTTCAATTCAAATATGAAATGAATACAGAAAACAAAAAGAAATAGGAAACCTAATGAAATAACCAAAGGGCCCAGCCTATCTCTTCTTTTTAGAATAAAGGGCCCAGCCTATCTAGTCTATCTCTCTCGGTCGCGTGCACAGCACAGCAGGCCGGCCCATGGCCCATGGCCAGATGGGACAGCCCAATTTGTCCAACTTAGCCAAGCTGACTGTTTAATTTTCTACTCATTTATGGGGCGTCCCTATGTCTCGCTTACAGCGACACGTTGGCAAGCCTCGCGACAAGGGCAGCGCCAGATGGCCGGCCCAAGCGGCCACACCCCCGTTTTTTTGCCTGTTTTGCTTCTTTTACTTCTGTTTGTAATTCCAAATATTGTAAATAAAATATATTACAAGAAACACTTTACATAAAATATTTGAAAAAAAATATTGGCCAAGCATTTGAAAAATTATAAATCTGTATAAAGAAAATGCTCCTCATGTATACGAAAAATGTATATAAAAATATAAAATGAGTGTGAGAAAAGTTGTTCATGTAACTAAAATAATGAAGCATTTTAAAATGCTAAATAAGTACTTACAAAATGTTAATCAAGCATTTAACAAATGTTAAATGTGTATATAAAATGTAGACCACATATTCAAATAATAATAATCAAGCATTTTAAAATTGTTAAATGTGTATAGAAATTTTATTGAACATCTATTAAAAACTGTTAATTTTATATTCAAAAAATGTTAATCAAGAAATTGTTAAAGTGTGTATTTAAAATGTTGCCCATGCAGTAAAAAATATTAATCTTGTATTTGAAAATTGTTAATCCAACATTCGGAAAGAGTTAAAAATGTGTATAGAAAAAATGCTGATCGGTACTACAAAAAATTCAAACTTGTATTAGAAAATGTCCTTGACGTATAAAGAAAAATTTATAATAAACACCACAAGAAACAAAGAAAAACACTAAAATAATATTGAAAAGCAAAAAATAAACAAAGAAAACCAAAGAAAAAGGAAACCAAAGGAAAAAGTGCAAAAGACTAAAAATAGTGAAAACCGATAAAGAAACAATGAATAAAATAGAAAACTCTGAAAACCAAAAGAAAAACTAAAAAACTATGAAATAAACAAAGAGAAATAGAAGAAAAACAAAAGGCATTAGGACAAAATTAAGAAACCTAGAAAACCAGAGAAGAAATAAGAAAAACTAGGAAGAAAAGAAGGTGAAAAAAGAAAAAAAAAAGAAGAAACACATGAACTAACACAGACCGGTGAATGAACAATCACCTAATACGCTGTTCAGCCGGGACATATGCGGGTGCACTGCACAAAGCTTTTGCTTCACGCGAGGTGGATGCTAGTCTCTTTATAAGTTTGACATAGCAATCGCAAGTTATAGGAGACCCTTTGTACAACACGCACATGCATCAAACAGATGACCGGACACACACAGGGTGAGCGCAAATGGGTCTTGCAAGAGGTTACTATACCAAAGAAATATTGAACGATGAAATGTGGTGGGACGACACTGGAGCAGTCGGTTACACCGTAGTGAAGTGGTTCTGAATAGTTTTTTATTGTTACAAACTGTTAATAAATTTCAAAAAGGTGAACCATTTGTGAAAAACGTTTCACCAACATTTTGAAATGCCGAACATTTTTTTACGAACATGAACAATTTTTGAAATTTGAGAACACTTTTTAAAATTATGAACAATTTTCAAATCTTGACTATTTTAGAACGTGAACAAATTTAAAAAGATGAACAAAAGTTTGAAATTTATATCTTTTTGAACCTTTTTGAAGATTATGAACTAACTTAGAAAAACATGATCAAAATTTTAAAAGGTTGAACACTTAAAAATGAAAAATATTAGGAAAACATGAACAAGATTTGAAAACTTAAATAAAAATTTGAAATTATGAACATTTATGATTCTTCATTAACATTTAGGAAAACTGTAAACAAATTTTCGAAACTAGGAAATAATTTTGAATTCCAAAAATATTTTGAAAAGGAAACATTTTTTGTAATCGCCGAGATTATGTAGAAACATAATAAAAGATGAACAAAACTACTGAAAACGGGAGAAAGTAGTGAAAAAATTGGAAGCAAAAACTGAAAAGGAAAAACGAAAAAAAATCCAGGAACCAGCGAAGGAAACATCACGTGAAAACTGTACGTGGGGCGGCCAGCTAGTTCTGCTGAGGGCGTACGCTCGACCATTTTCCTGCTTTTAGAAACATTCTAGAATCTTCCATTTCAGTTTTTTCCCGCTGTTTTCTCTTTTCCAGTTTTTTGCTTTTTTTATATTCCTTTTTATTTTCCTTTTTCAACTTCATTATTTTTCAAAATGTGTTCCGAAACTACAATTTTTTTTGGGAAGTTTCAAACATTCTTTCCATTTACGAAAAAATGTTTGCAACTAAAATAATAATCACATTCTTTTTAAATAGTTTGGAATTTCTAAAATTATTCATAATTTCTAAACTTGTTCATGTTTTGGACTAGGTGTGATGATTTCAATGACGCTCACATAAAAGTAAAGAATTGAAACATGAAAAAGAGCATCATGAATCACATGGCAGTCACACTTAAGTCAAACCCACTTCCTATGCATATGGATTTTGTGATCACACAATTCATGGGAACAAGAATAAACTAGCATAGGAAAGGCAAACCAAGTATAACTTCAAAATATTTAACATATAGGGAGAAAACGTGATATTATTGCAATATGTAAAAACATATGTTCCTCTCTCATAGTAACTTTTAGTAGCATCATGAATGAATTCAACAATATAATTATCGCACAAATCATTCTTTTCATGATCTACAAGTATAGAAATTTTGTTACTCTTCACATAAGCAAAATTATTCTAATGAATAGTAGTGGGAGCATACTCAACAAAGTAACTATCATGTGATTGGAAATTAAAACCATGATGACAAGTTTCATGGTTATCATTATTCTTTATAGGATAAATGTCATCACTATAATCATCATAAAAAGAACTTTTTTTCTCATAATCAATTGAAACCTCTTCCGAAATAGTGGATTCATCATTAAATAAATTCATGACCTCTCCAAATCCACTTCTATAAATATAATCATCATAAATAAGAGGCATGATATCATCATAATAAATATTCTCATCAAAACTTGGGAGACTAAAAATATCATCTTCATCAAACATAGCATCCCCAAGCTTATGGCTTTGCATATCATTAGCATCATGGATATTCAAAGAATTCATGCCAACAACATTGCAGTCATGCTTATCATTCAAATATTTTATGCCAAACATATTATTGAATTCTTCTTCTATCAATTAAGCACAATTTTCCTTTCCATGATTTTCAAGAATGACATGATAAAGATGAATAATATGAGGCCACCTCAATTCCATTTTTTTGTAGTTTTTCTTTTATAAACCAAACCAGTGATAAAACAAGAAACTAAAAGATTCAATTGCAAGATCTAAAGATATACCTCAAGCACTCACCTTCCCGGCAACGGCGCCAGAAAAGAGCCTGATGTCTACTACATAACTTGTTCTTGTAGACTCGTGTTAGGCCTCCAAGCGCAGAGTTTTGTAGGACAGTAGCAAATTTCCCTTAACTAGATAGCCTAAGGTTTATCAATCCATGGGAGGCGTAGGATGAGGATGGTCTCTCTCAAACAAACCTGCAACCAAATAATAAAAAGTTTCTTGTGTCCCCAGCACACTAAATACAATGGTAAAGTGTATAGGTGCACTAATTCAGCGAAGAGATGGTGATACAAGTGTAGTAATGATAGTAGATATCTATTTTTGTAATAGTAACAATAAAAAACAGCAAGGTAGAAGGTAACAAAAGTGAGCACAAACAGTATTGCAATGCTTGAAAACAAGGCCTAGGGTCTGTACTTTTGCTGGTGCAGTCTCTCAAGAATGCTAATCTAATTGGATCATATAACCATCCCTCTACATGCGATGAAGAATCACTCCAAAGTTCCTATCTAGCGGAGAACATAAGAAGAAATTGTTTGTAGGGTACGAAACCACCTTAAAGTTATTATTTCGTTCAAGCTATTCAAGAGTTCGTACTAACATAACACAAAGATATTCTTTCCGTTCGATATATCCAAGAGTTCGTAGTAAAATAACACCATATGATACGCATCAACAAACTCTAATGTCACCTAGATACTCCAATGTCACCACAAGTATGCATGAGTTAATTATACGATACGCATCAAACAATTTCAGATTCATAATACTTAATCCAATACAAAGAACCTCATAGAGTTCCCCAAGATTTCTACCGGAGAAACAAAGACGAGAACATGCATCAACCCCTATATATGCATAGATTACCCCAATGTCACCTCGGGAATCCGCGAGTTGAGTGCCAAAACATATATCGAGTGAATCAATATAACACCCCATTGTCACCGGGGTATTCATATGCAAGACATATATCAAGTGCTCTCAAATCCATAAAACTATTCAATCCGATAAAATGAAATCTCAAAGGGAAAACTCAATTCATCACAACAAGATAGAGAGGGAGAAACACCATATGATCCAACTATATTAACAAAGCCCGCGATACATCAAGATCATGCCATCTCAAGAACACGAGAGAGAGAGAGAGAGAGCGAGAGAGAGTAAACACATAGCTAGTGGTACAAACCCTTAGCCCGGAGGGTGGACTACTCCCTCATCATCATGGTGGCCGTCGGTGTCGTGGTAATGATTCCGACAATAAGAGAGGGGTAGGATAAAGGAGCATGATCTATCGAGATGCATATGGGTGACACGGTGGTTTTAGCGAGTTCGGGCCTCTCACGGTGGAGATAACAACCCTACGTCTCGTGCTCCGGAGAGGCTTTGTTTTATCTTAGTATGTATCCGGAGATTACAATGAGAGGAGAACGGATCCCCGTAGTCCTGAGACTAATGGTGAGAAAGAGAGAGATGGAAGAAAAAAGCCCCCCAAGTCTAGTGGTGGGGGTGGCTTATATAGAGTGCGCCACCCCCTCACCTCCTGTGTTACAAAGTGGGGCATGAATGCCATAATGCCAGCTCACTACTAAGCCCTCACCATGAGAATGATGTGGACTGCTTTGTTGCCTGCTGGTCTTCGTATATCCGAGTGAGTCGTACGGTCGAGTGGTGAACTGTCATCCGAGTGGATGGTATACTGCTTGTCCGAGTGGATAGTATGTCTGTATGAAATATATATGGACCCACATGTTATGTGGACCCCATGCTTTATGATACTTCGACCCTTCGTGGGCCTACCTGTTATGTGTATCCCCAACATTAGCCCCCGAGTCGATTGCGATTTTGCAGAACGAGTTTGTGAAAGACACAACTTGGCCCGAGTGATTACGGAAATACTCTGCACTGCCATCGTATTTCGGACAACCAAGGTTTGAACAAAATCTCAATGGATTCCGGCACTGCGCTTCCGACTGATCTGGGGTAAGTGCCTGCGAGGAGCAACTTGATGACATTCGATCATATCTCGGAAGAGGTTAACTCGTGGTCAGAATATGGATGTCTCATTAAATCCAGGCAACAAGATCGACGCATGGACTGCTCTCTCGGTGAGATGCCATTCTTATCCCGGAGGAACGTCAATACGAGTCAGCTCTAGATCCAAACTTATGAGTTTCACGCTTTGAGTCCTAGAAGAAGGCTCAAAACAGGTCCACGGAGGAGCCTTAAACTCACCTTATAGCATTTTTTGGAGTGATTTGGAGCTGGTCTTGCATCGAGTAACGGATTACTCGGAATTTCTTCACGCCTGGAACGTGTCTTTTTTTGTTGTTTGGCCGTCACTCGGACCGGTCGGACCGTTCCGAGTGGATACCATTCTAGTGGGGGCACGCTGAGTGCACCCACTGGGTGTAGTCCCCGAGACTGCCGCCGACTGCGGGCAGCCGGCGTGAGTCTTTGAGCCTATCTATTTGTTGTTGTTTGGCCATCACTCGGACCGGGCGGACCGTTCCGAGTGGATACCATTCTAGTGGGGCACGCTGAGTGCACCCATCGGGTGTAGTCCCCGAGATCGCAGATCATTGCAGGCGATCGGTGGGAGTCTTAGAGCCTATTTTTGTTGTTGTTGTTCATCACTCGGACTGGTCAGGCCACACCGAGTGGAGATTACTCCAGTGGGGGCACGCTTAGTGCACCCACAGGGTGTAGTCCCCGAGACCGCCATCGACTGTGGGCAGTCAGCGGGGGTCTGAGAAAACTAAAACTCTTTTTAGCTGGTACTGATCGAACTTGTTCTTCTCTCGGATTGGTTTATGTTTGCTTGATACAGCTTCTGAAGAGGAATCAACAGTCGACCAGTTGGATGATCCTTGAGCAGCATTGATCAGCTCATCAGCAAGGCCCTCAACAGTGGTCTTGATGTTCCTGTCTCAGCTCACCAGCAAGGCACTCAGCAATGGTCTTGACGTTCCCGTGAGCCGTCTGCTTTGGGTCGCAGTCGACCCGCACCATTTGGCGGGGCCGGTCAACTCATCAACGAGGTATTCAGTAACGGTCTTGACGTTCCTGAGTGTGGCTCGCCTTGGCGACACGCTCAATCTCGTCCTTTTTCTTGATGGTACAACTCTGAAGTGGTGGTCGTGGCCGACCCGCACTTTGCTAAGCCCCCGAGTGGGAGGATTGCTCACCACTCGGTAAGATTTTTCAAACTTAGGCGAGTACTGAACTGCAGCTAAGTCACCGAGTGGGAGGATCGCTCACCACTCGGTAGGATTTTTCAAACTAGGCGAGTACTGGACTACAGCTAAGCCTCCGAGTGGGAGGATCGCTCACCACTCGGTAGGATTTTTCATACTTAGGCGAGTATTGGACTGCAGCTAAGCCCCCGAGTGGGAGGATTGCTCACCACTCTGTAGGGATTTTCAAACATAGGCTATCTTGGACTGCAGCTAAGCCCTCGAGTGGGAGGATTGCTCACCACTCGGTAGGATTTTTCAAACTTAGGCTAGCATGGACTGCAGCTAAGCCCCGAGTGGGAGGATTGCTCACCACTCGATAGGATTTTTCAAACTTAGGCGAGTACTGGACTGCAGCTAAGCCTTCGAGCGGGAAGATTGCCCTCACAATCTCGTCCTTCTTCTTGACGGTGCAACCTCGGGGGGCATGGCTGACCTGCACTGCTTGGTAGGACTTTTAAAACTTAGGCGAGTACTGGACTGCAGCTAAGCCCCCGAGTGAGAGGCAGGATCACCACTCGGTGGGATTTTTCAAACTTAGGCGAGTACTGGACTGCAGCTAAGCCTACGAGTGAGAGGCAGGCTCACCACTCGGTAGGATTTTTCAAACTTAGGCGAGTACTGGACTGCAGCTAAGCCCCCGAGTGAGAGGCAGGCTCACCACTCGGTAGGATTTTTCAAACTTAGGCGAGTACTGGACTGCAGTTAAGCCCCCAAGTGAGAGGCAGGCTCACCACTCGGTAGGATTTTTTTCTTCGACTTAGGCGAAACGGATTCGCAACTAAGGCAGTCCCCGAGCCTCTGTCGGACTAGATGAGTCTGGCAAAGGGTTTAAGTCTCCCGGTAAACCTCCATGCAGTTGGCACGGTAAATATCTTTGTCTGGAATTGAATCAATCGGATGGATGCGTAGCGGGGTGGTTGTACGAATGACGTTCGACGAGTAAGGCCGCCTGTACGATTCAGCGATGGCGCTTCATTTTTACCCTTTTGCATGAAAGGGGTATTTATCCAAGTGGACGTGTTTCGATCGATCGGGTATGTTGACTGCAAGGAAAAACTTGGTGGCACTTGTATGTCTCCCGGAGGAGATAGACTAGTGGTCTTACATGGACGTGCCATGAAACCCGAGTGACGAGGCTAGTGTGTGGACTGACTCTCCAGAGAGAGGCCACTCATTATCCCGGGGGAAAACTAGCACATGCCGTCTCTGAGTCCAAGTTTGTGAAACTGACGCCTTGGAGCCTAGGATAGGGCCAAGTGTATCCGTAGAGGAGCGTTGTTTTCACCCTTTTGCAGTCCTGAAGATGACTTTAGGTACTGATTTGGGCGATCGTCCGAGTGGACAAGATTACCCTTATAGATTTTCGCAGACCGAACAAGTATGGTCGTAAAGATATTCCTGATGTGATCAATGGGTTGATTGAATGGGCGTAACCCCTGAGGGCGGCATGGCCAACGACTGTGCGTAGCCCCCGAGTGATGCTCGAAAGAGGCAAGCTTGCTACAAAGTGTGATATGAGGTTTGATCATACGAGAAACTTAGTCGTTCCCGTGTTGGGGATGTAGAGGTAAAGACATGTCCAACTGATGGTGACGCGCGAGGCGGCTAGGGGGCGATGATGTGTACAACCAAGAGGCGACGCACGAAGCGGCCGAGTGGTGAAGACGTGCACAACCGAGTTGCACGGTGCGGGACGGCCGAGTGATGAAGACGTGCCCAACTGAGTGGCGACGCGCGGGGCGACCGAGTCATGATGTGCAAGGTGCCCGAATGATGAGGACGTGCACAACTGAGTGGCAATGCGCGGGGCGACCGAGTGAGGATGCGCGAAGTGGCCGAGTGAAGGACTACGTGTCCAGCCAAGTGGTGATGCGCGGAGTGGTCGAGTGACAGATTGCGTGTCCAGCCAAGTGGCTGAAATGGTCTTCGAAGGAGTTAACCAGATGCTTTTGAAGCTAATGTAGCGACGAGGTCGGTGTAGTGTGGTTGCGACACAACAAAACCGACGTGACAACTGAGTCTGAGTAGGTATGAAGATGACGTGCAGAGCGTCTGGGTGATTATAAAACTTGTCAAAGTGGCGATCGAATGCACTTTTGAAGGATCTGACTGGTGATGAAGTACTCGACCACTTAGGAGAGTGTCATTCCAAACGAAATGCAGTCCCCGAGTGCGGTGTAGCCCCCGAGCGTACTACAGGCTTCAACAACGGACATGTCGGAATACGGGAAATATAGTTTTGAATGGATGATTTCCAATTCATCGAGTCGGACTCGGGTAAAGATGAGGAGAAGTTTCCGAGTGATGCTTGAAAGAGGCAAACACGCAAAAGAGTGAAGTGTGAAATTTGATTATAAAAGGGACTTATCTGTCTCATGCCTGACGAGGTCTAAATCATTGATACGATGAAGAGGATTCCACAGAGGGGTTGGCCGGATGTGTTTGAAGTCAACAGAGCGACAAGGTCAGTGTTGTGGTGCGCTGGGACCGGTATGGTGATCGAGTCCGAGCAGCGATGAAGTTGGCGCATAGGGCCATCGAGTGATAGCGTAACTTGTGTAAAAAATGGCACAAGCCAACGAAATAATTTCTCAAGGAAATTTGATGTGTGCTGAAATGATTTGTGTGAATAACACCCATAGACACCCACTGGGAGTGCAAGGGGCTTGCTGGTTCAAAACCAACAAGATTCTAAAAGAGTGAAGGATCTAGTCGAACTTGACGAAGTGAAGGGTCCAACTGGACATGTTGGAGTGCTGGCTCAAATAAAATGGATACTCGCAACCCTCTATCCACTGAGCTACAGGCGCTGATGTGTGAATTACGGGATACTCGGGAAGACGGAAATAACAGAATGTAAAATGACTTAGCTGTCTGAAGGCGCGCGAGTGGCCAAGTGGTGATGAGGCGACCAACCGAGTGGCGACGCACGGGGCGACCGAGTGAAGTAGACATGTCCCGCGGACTGATGTCGAGCAGGGCGTCCGAGTGATGTAGACGCATCCCGCAGAGTGGCGACGCATGGGGCGTCCGGGTGAAGTAGACGCGTGCCGCGGAGTGACGATGCGCGGGGCGTCCGAGTGAAGTAGAGGCGTCCTGCGGAGTCACGTCGAGCGGGGCATCCGAGTAAAGTAGACACGTACATCGGAGTGGTGACGTCGAGCGGGGGCGTTCGAGTGATGTAGACGCGTACAGCGGAGTGGTGACGCGCGGGACATCGAGTGACGACACACACGCGACCAAGTGATGCTGGTGTGACCAGTTGAGCGACGGTCTGCTTGTCATCGTATTATTCGTCTGGACGAAATGTCCGTCCAAGTGAACTGCTGTCGGTGGACAACGATTGGACAAGTGATCCTGCAAGTTAGTAGCAAGTATAGCTACGAATATATTTTCTGCTGGATCAAAAACGTCCCTGCAAGTTAGTCGTCTGGATGCAAACTCCATCCGAGTTACCCTGCATATTAGTAGTTGGCCGAATGAACTTGAGTCCATGTCCAAGTCACCGATTGGATTCATCTGTCTGAACTATGAGCGAATCTGGTTCGCAGCTATCCGAGTGAAAGATCCATAGGGTGACCCTACAAGTTAGGACTAGCAAATACGGCCACGAAGTTGAAGGCTGGATGGTCATACAAGCATGCATGCACGAATTAACTAGTGCGGAACATGTGGAAGTCGTGGAAACAGCTGCCTGGTTCTGGCCGCAGCAATTAAGTGGCGTTAGTGATCCTCATCAATTGGCCGCTTAATGAGGCAACCAATTAATCCGACGTTGAAGACCACCACGTCCTTTCCTTTCCTATACTTGCGCGCATTTACCTGCATGCAGGTAATCAAGGGAAAGGTGGCCCACTCACCTTGCATGGTTAAAGGAAAAAGGGCCATGGCCAGCAGATGGCGACGGAGGAAGAACCTGTGACGCCCCCGATTTAATCGTACACTAATCATGCACGCAAATGTGTACGATCAAGATCAGGGACTCACGGGAAGATATCACAACACAACTCTACAAATAAAACAAGTCATACAAGCATCATAATGCAAGCCAGGGGCCTCGAGGGCTCGAATACAAGTGCTCGATCATAGACGAGTCAGCGGAAGCAACAATATCTCGAGTACGGACATGAGTTAAACAAGATTGCCTTAAGAAGGCTAGCACAAACCGGGATCAGATCGAAGAGGAGCGGGCCTCCGCGGGATCCTCCTAGCTACTCCCGGTAAATCGCCGCCGGGCTGCACGTAGTAGTAGGCACCTCCAGCAGTAGTAGTCGCCATCGACGGTGGCGTCGCTCTGGGCTCCATGATCTGGTTGCGACAATCGAGTAGAGGTAGGGGGAAAAGGGGAACAAGGCAACCGTGAGTACTCATCCAAAGTACTGCAAGCAAGGAGCTACACTACATATGCATGGATATATGTGTAAAGGGCCATATCGTGGACCTGAACTGCAGAATGCCGTAATAAGAGGGGGTAGCTAGTCTTAACGAAGACTACGCTCGGACACACCTTGCAGCATGTAGGAGGGGACAATCAAGTCCTCCAAGTAACATCACATAGCAATAATCCTACCCAACGATCCCTCCTCATATCCCCGAGAGAGAGCGACCACCGGTTGTATCCGCACTTGAAAGGGTGTGTTTTATCAAGTATCCGGTTCTAGTTGTCATAAGCTCAAGGTACAACTCCAAGTCGCCCCATTATCAAGATCACGGCTATCCGAATAGATTAACTTCCTGCAGGGTGCACCATCTTACCCAAAGACGCTTGATCCCATTTGGACGGACACACTTTCTGGGTCATGCCCGCCGCTGAAGATCAACACGCCGCAGCCCCACCTAGGCACAAAGAGAGGCCAAGACGCCGGTCTAAACCTAAGCGCCAGGGGTGCGGGCCCATCGCCTCGAAAGCACACCAAGACGTTGCGTGGGCGGCCGGAAGCGCACCTAGCCTAACAGCGTTCCAGTCCAATCCGCGCGCCGCCGCCTGTCACGACGTCTGAAGTGCTTTGGTGATACCACGACGCCGGATACCCATAACTACTCCAGCGTAGATGGTTAGTGCGTATAAGCTCAGAGCCAACTCAGATCAAATACCAAGACCTCGTTAAGCGTGTTAAGTAACCGCGAACGCCGAACAGGCCAGCCCACCTCTCTCCTAGGCGGTCTCAACCTGCCTGTCGCTCCGCCTCAAAGATCCACTCATGGTGCTCCATCACCGACCCGACTTTAGTCTCCACATGTATCATGTATAAGTATATAGTATATACCGTGATCAACTCCCGAGTGATCACGGCCCGATAGTATAGCACGGCAGACGGACAAGAATGTAGGGCCACAGATGAAAGTACTAGCATCCTATACTAAGCATATAGGATTGCGTAAGGTAACAAATGAGTTACAAGGACAAAGCTATGCAGAAAGATAGGAGTATCTCGAAAACAGTAATATGCTATACTACTCTAATGCAAGCAGTATAGAGAAGAGTAGGCGATATCCGTGATCAAGGGGGCTTGCTGGTTGCTCGCAAGTGAGAGGGGTCGTCAACACCGTGAGTCGAACCGCCAAAGAACGCTGGTCTCTTAGTCTACCGGAGAGAAGAGGGGAAGAAACAATGAATACCAAGTAAACAGATGCATATCGATGCATGACATGTCAAGAAGCGGTGCTAGGCGTGCCCTAACGTGGTATGAGGTGGTATTGGTTAAGGGAAACATCCGGAAAGTATTCCGGTGTTTGAAGTTTTAAGCAGAGGAGCCGGGGGAAAGTTGCAGGTTCGATAGGTTAGGGGGTGTGGCGACGAACGGATCTGCGTATCCGGATTCGCCACGTCGCTCGAGCAACTTTCATGTTGAAAATATTTTAACCGAAGTTACGGATTAAAAGATATGATTTTCTAAAGATTTTATTAATTTCTAAAATTTAATTAATTAATTAATTAATTGAAAAATGGAATTATGACGCCAAGATGATGTCATGCCGACGTCAAGCGATCAACAGGGTTGACTAGGTCAACCCCGACATGTGGGTCCTGTTCATCATACTGCTAACTAATTAACCTAGCTTAGTTTAATTAATGAGTTAATTAGGTTAATTAATCGTGATTAATTAGATTAATTATTTACTTAATTAATTAATTAATTAATTAATTTTATTTTATTAATTATATTTAATTAATTTCATTTTTTTTTTCTTTTTATTTTAAAACGTCCGGGGTGGGGCCAGATGTCATAGAGAGGGGGTGGACCGGTCGGCCCGGTGACCGAGTCAACCAGACCGTGGGGGCCTGGCCCACCTGGCTGGCTCAGCGGTGGCTCCGGGCGGCCACGTCGTGCGGGTGGTTCGGTGGGTGTCCATGGAGAGGCGCCGGACTTCGCTGAATCCGCCGTCCGGCGGTTAAACGGGCGCGGCGCGTTCGAGAGCGGGGGCGCCGAGTCCATTGGTGGCAAGGCCACGGCGGACTCGGCCAAGAAGCGCCAGGCGAGCGGCGGAGGCGGCGGGTGGCTCGGGCCCCGATGGGGTGCGCACGGGGGGGGCGGGGGGTTGCGCTGGGCGCCGAAAGCACCACGGCTCGGCCCGTGACCATTTGGTCACCGGGCGCCAGCGACGAGATCCACGGTGCGGGCGTTGGTCGGGCGGCTCGTCGGGGCTGCTGGCCGGCGCGAGGGGAAAGAGGAGGCCGGGAGCATGTTCCGTGTGTTCGTGGCGGGGAGGGAGAGAGGAGGCGGGCGGCGCGGCCGAGCCGGGACGGAAGGCGGACGCCGGAGGAGGACGAGGGAGAGAGGGATCCACGGGGGGAGGAGAGCTCACGGGGGGGGGGGGCGGGGTCTATGAGGCGGAGCCTGGGACGGTCGGTGGCGACCGTGAGGAGGAGGGCGGGGAGGCGGCCGTCCGCGACGGGGGTGGGAGTCGGGATGACCCCGGGCGACGAGGAGCCTTGAGCCTGACGCCGCAGGTCGGGAGGAGGAGGAGGTGGACGGGCGGGGGTCGCTGGCGTCGGGGCGACGAGGGGCGACGGGATCGGGCGGGCCGATCCGGATCGCCATGTGAGGAGAAAGGGATCGGGGGAGAGAGGAGGCGCGGCTAGGGTTAGCCGATCGGGAGGGTAAGGGAGTGAGGGGGTTGGGCAGGCCATGGGCTGGCCGGCTGGGCCAGTGGGGGCTTGGCCCAGTTGGGCCAGTGGGGGGGGGGGGTTTCTCCCCCTCTCATTTTTGTTTT
The DNA here is from genome assembly GCA_021605205.1 of Aegilops longissima. Lineage (NCBI taxonomy): Eukaryota > Viridiplantae > Streptophyta > Magnoliopsida > Poales > Poaceae > Aegilops > Aegilops longissima. The sequence continues at coordinate 413,802,888 of CM038679.1, forward strand.
ATTTTCCTTTTTTCATTTCTTTTCTTTTATGTTTTAATTTATTTAAAATATTTATACCCGTTACAAAAATGTGTGCACCCCACCATAATTAGCTTTGTAATTTTTGACAACCCCCGAACATTTTAGTTTTAGTTTTTGAAAACTTTTATTGTTTGCCTATTTTTTTAATTTGAATTTGAACCGGGTTGAATCCACGTGAGTTTGATCACAGTGATGTGGCATCATTAGCAGGGATTACTGTAGCTTAATTATCCGGGTGTTACAAATCTCCTCCACTACAAGAAATCTCGTCCCGAGATTTAGGAGGTAGAAGGAAAGAGTGCGGGTATTCATCTCAAGACGATCCTCGCTCCTGTGTGGCTTCGTCTTGAGTGATTTGACCATCGGACTTTGAGGAACTTGATCGCTTTCCGGACGTGTGCGGCGCTCAGCTTGGTCGAGGATGCGGACCGGATGCTCTTTATAGGAGAGGTCCTGTTGCAATTCGAGCACTTCATGGTCCATCGCCGGATTGGGTCCTTGAAGCAGCGTCGGAGTTGTGACACGTGGAACACATCGTGAACCTATGAAAGGTTCGACGGAAGCTCCAGCTTGATATGCCACTTTTCCACGCCTTTCGAGAATAGTGAATGGGCCAATATAGCGAGGAGCTAGCTTGCCCTTCATCCCGAAGGTGAGCACCTTCATTGGTGTAACGCGAAGATAGGCCTTTTCGCCAAAGTTGATAGACCATGTCTTTGTGATGACGGTCATAATTACTCTTTTGACGGATCGAGCAGTCATGAGATTCTCGCGAATAATGCGGACTTGTTCTTCGCATGTTGATAATATCCGGACCAAGAGTGGACGTTCCCGACTTTCGACCAGTTCATAGGGTTCGCACTTTCGTCCATATAACACTTCAAGGGGGCCATCTTCGACTAGCTTGATAGCTATTATTATAAGAGAACTCAGCATACGGGAGAGATTCCTCCCATTTCTTGCCGAAAGAACGACACAAGCTCAAGCATGTCTTGAGAATTTGGTTGACACGCTCAACTTGCCCTTGTGATCTGCGGATGAAACGCAGATCGAAAGATAAATGAGTCCCCATAGCTTCTTGAAAACTTGCCCGTAATCTTGAAGTGAATAAGCTGCCATGGTCCGAATCGATAACCGGTGGAATACCGTGAAGTGAAAAATTTCGACATATAGAGCGCTGCAAGCTGGCTAGCAAAGGATCGTTTCTTTGACCGCCGTAAAATGTGCAACTTTAGAAAGCCGGTCAATGACGACAAGAATAGCATCATTTCCTTTCTCGCGATTTGGGAAATCCAAAGGATTTAAGTCCATTTCAACATGGTCCCATTTCCATTCGAATAGAGATAGGTTGCAGAGTTCCAAAGAGGCCTTTGATGTTCGCTTTGATACGATGGCAAACGCCACATTCAACAACATAGCGCGCAATGTCTTGCTTCATATTAGACCACCGTAATCTCTCGATTTAATGTCTAGATACATCTTTGTACTACCAGGTGGATACATAGAGGCGATCATGAGCTTCTTTCATAACCTTCTCGAGTCATATTCAGGTTTTCCTTCTACACGGCACCACTAGGCGGCCTTTGAAGTACAAGGCGCCATCATCAAGAATAGTGAAGAATGAGGGATTTCCTTCTTTGAGGTCTTGCTTGATCTTGTAGACTTCGAGTCAAATCCTGCATTGTCTTTATGGTGCCCACGAGATCGGGCTCAACAGCCGTGGTATAGAGGGAACCCCGGGGAACAACATGGAGATTCATCTTATGGAACTCCGTGGAGGGGAACGAGTGCACCGGAGGAACAATATGGAGGTTCAGCTTTCTCAATTCTTCAACAAGTGAGGGCTGAACTTTGTGAACTCAAGGTGGTTGCAGAAGACTTGCGGCTCAAGGCATCAGCCATTACATTAGCCTTGCTCGGCGATAGGAAATACCAAATCAAAGTTCGCAGCAGCTTCCATCCATCTCGCCGACGGAGGTTCAGTGTCTGGCTGAGTAAAATGATACTTCAGACTTTGGTGGTCGGTGAAGATCTCGCAACGACACGAGAAGGTAATGTCGCCATCGCTTCAAAGGCATGAATGACAGCAACAAGCTCGAGGTCGTGAACTGGGTAGTTCTTCGTGAGGGCGAATCGCCGAGAGGCATAAGCAACCACTTTGCGCTCTTGCATTAGAACACCGCCTAATCCTTGACGGATGCGCCGCGATAAATGACGAAGTCCTTCTTAGTATCGGGAGGAGCTAGCATCGGGCAGAAGTCAACTTGTCTTTGAGTGCCGGAAACTTTCCCGACACTTATCATCCATTGGAACTTGACGCCTTATGCAACAAAGTTAGTCGAGGCTCGGCAATCTTGGAGAAGTTCTCGACTTAATCGACGGCAATAGTGGCGAGACCGAGAAAACTTCGACTTGCTTAACGTTCTTCGGAGGAGTCCAATCGAGAATAGCCTGAACTCTTTCGGGGTTGACGGCAATACCATCCTTAGAGATGACATGCCCGAGATAGGTTACTTCGGAAGCCGAATTCACATTTGGAGAACTTGGCATAGAGTTGATGCTCTCGTAGCTTTTCCAAAGACAAGACTAAGATGTTCAAAGATGTTCCTCTTCATTCTTGGAAAAGATCAGATATCATCCAGATAAACCACGATTTAACTTGTCGAGGTAATCCATGAATATATAGTTCATCAAAGCGAGAGAAGGTGGCTGGAGCATTGGTTGCCGAAGACATGACGGTGTACTCGTATGAACCATAACGAGTCACAAATGCGGTCTTGGGGATATCCTCCTCGCGAACACGGATCTGGTGGTAACCCAACCTCAAGTCGAAGTTTCGAGAACACCGACGAACCAACCAGTTGATCATAAAGATCATTGATCCGAGGAAGAGGATACTTATTCGAATGGTAGCTTGATTTATGGGACGGTAGTCTTGGACCAATCGGTTTGTCCCATCCTTCTTCTTGACAAAGAGAGAAGGTGCTCCCAAGGTGAGCAACTTGGGCTAATGAAACCACTTTGAAGAGATTTGTCGATTTCTCCTTGAGCTCAAGGAGTTCATGCGGCGGCATCTTGTAGGGTCGCTATGGCTATAGGAGTGGTGCACGGTTTCAAGTCGATGACGAATTCGACAGCTCTAGCAGGGGAATCCTGGAAGTTCTTCAGAAAGACGCCTTGGAAATCGCAAACAGTGAATGTTTTCAATACCCTCGAGGGTGCGGCGCTCAATGCATTCAATGCATAGAGCCTTGCCTCGCATTTTGCACCGATGAGCTTGGTAAGTGACTATTTCATCCGAAGGGTGTAGCAGATGGACGGTCTTCGTGGCGCAAACTATGGAAGCGATGATGCCTTTAACCAATTCATTCCTGCATGAGGTCAATGCTACAAGACTTCAAAGACGATGGGAGAGACAAGGAATTCCAGTCCTTCGATTTCAACGGGACGTCGTTGCAAATCATGGAGGTTCGACATTGGCCCGCAGGGTGTGTACTAATAGTGAAGCATTCATGTCTTCACATTTAATGTCGTGCAAGCATGCAAAATATTCGACATGAATGAATGCGATGCACCAGATCAAATAGAACGCATCTTGGTACTGAATTTACGAGAAGTGTACCCATCACAAGAGCAGGTTGGTCTTGAGCTTCGTTTAGATCAACGTGGTTGGCCTGAACTCACCATAAGGCTTGGCGGTGTTGTTGCGGGGCTGGGTGTTTCCACGGTCGTCATTTGGAAGGGCCACTGATTCTCGGTTCTGGTTGCATTCTCTAGCACGGTGCCCTGGTTGTCCACACCAAGCACAAACCATTATTGGGAGTGGGAACAGAGCTTGAGGTGGTGGAGCTGGAAGCTTTGGCTGCTTAGTTGAAGCAGTGCGGGGCGAGGTGTAGCATAGTTCTGCCTTGGAGCAGTGCATTAATTTGGTACATCTTGTTGGGAATCCATATCTTGCGCTCTGAGGACGGGCCCAAGATGAGCCCGTGTCACGGTTGCGCTGTTAGAGCTCTGGTATTCCTGCAGACCAGTTTCGACATTGATAGCTTTGTTCACCAAGGTGGCGAAATCAGCAAAGTCGTGCACTAGAAGTGCGAGCTTGATGTCGCCTTGAAGGCCTTCACGGAACTTCTCTGTCTGCGTGCATCGTTGCAATATCCTCTTCAAAGATAGCGAGACAAGTCCAAAAACTCCCGCTAATAAGCTTCAACAGTCTTGTTGCCTTGGGTGAGGTTATGAACTCACGCTTCTTCCGTCCATGACCCTTGAGGGATGAATCGGGCACGAAGGCAGCTTGGAAGTCCGCCAGTAATGATTGTGCCGGTGGCGAGTACGCTGTGGCTGTCCCACCATTGAGCTGCGGGTCCCTTCAGAAGAAGGAAGCAAAAGTGACATAGTGGCAGGGCTACATCAAGCAGACTCCATCTCATAGGTGATGTCACGGAGCTACCATCAAGATCCAAAGGCTGGGTTGAGCTGCGGTACACGCTGGGGTTCAGCGTATGAAACTCGCAGAGTTGTTCCGTTTGGGTGCTGGTTCATATTGGGGCGAGGAAACCGAGCCATCATGTTCTCCATGAACTGGCGATTCATCTCAACTGTTGGATCATACCAGCCATGTACTCAAAGCGGTGGTGGGAAGTTGCCACCACGACCACGCACCACTGGCCTAACCATCCCGCTATTAGATAACAGGGGTAGTTCAGCATTTGAGAAATTAAGCAAAGGACAGGAATCATTCATGATTAAACATGCATAATGAAAGCAGCACGATAGGAACTACATAGTAGTCGGCATATCTTACAAAAGGGATCATGCATAGAGTTCGATACATAGAGTTCAGTACATAGGCTAAGACATCATAGGCGACACGCAGGCTCGCGGCGAATACAACAAACACTAACAAGCAAGTCTACATCGGTCCCACGCGGTACTGCGGAGGTAGCTGTAGCCTAAAAGCTGGTAGTGTGGCAGCGGATAGTCCTCCACGCCGCTGACACGGGGGCGCGGATACTCGGTGCTGAATCCGACGTCCGTGTGGCGTAAGAGGGCAAGCGCGGGAGAGTAGCCTCCCACGCCCGCCAACCGACACCCGGGGCATCACGGTCTGGCTGGGTAGATCGCAGAACGCGCAGCTCTCGGATCGGACATAGGGGTGCAGCAGCGTCGAGCACGGTAAAGGTGCCGACGGGTGATGTACAACTCATGGCGAAGAGCTCGGTTAGCTCGATCCAGCCCATCGCCAGCGTAACAAAGTTCGATGGTAGAAGGGCTCTCGTGACAAGTGGAGTAGGCAGCAGTGTAGTAACCTCCTCACCAACATCGACGCGATAGCAATGTGCTCAAGGGGAGGTGTCCAACTCGATACTCGCACGAAGACGTGTCGAGCAGCATAAGCAGATCGTGGATCGCCATATCGATAGTCACCCCAACACCATGTGCGTGTGCAAGACAAGAGTGGAGTCATACTCCGAGAGTAGAGGTGGACGATGGCGCGGCATCGCTCCTGGTTATAGTCCCGGTACTCCTCATAGACGGTGTACTCGGGGTGCCGCCGATAACCCGATAGGTCATCATCTCTGCTAGCACCGCAGTGATCCCGAGGCACCAATGGCCGCCCCTGTGGCGCACGACCTGCCTCGTGGGTTCCATCTGAAAACAAAGACGCTTCAAAGGAGTCAAATGACAAGTGTGGAAATTGATCAAAATACAATTCCAAGAAGCAACTATGGCTTTATCCAACTTTGGGGTGAATGTGGTCACGGGATCCTAGCGTTAGTTAGTAAAATCGCTTAACCCGAGTAGAAGAGAGTTCGAGTCCCGAGTAAAGGTCGAGGAGTAAAAGATCCTAGTACCACCCGATGGCGACGTGGGCCGTAAGGCACACAGCCAAGTTAGTAAAAGTTTTGCAATGTCTAGACTCGACTTCGCCAAGGAGTGTGGAAGGGGAATTTTACAGCAATGGCTCGATACCAACTTCAGACGCCTCGATTTAATCGTACACTAATCATGCACGCAAATGTGTACGATCAAGATCAAGGACTCACGGAAGATATCACAACACAACTCTACAAATAAAACAAGTCATACAAGCATCATAATACAAGCCGGGGCCTCGAGGGCTCGAATACAAGTGCTCGATCATAGACGAAGTCGTGGAAGCAACAATATCTGAGTACGGACATGAGTTAAACAAGTTTGCCTTAAGAAGGCTAGCACAAACTAGAATACAGATCGAAAGAGGAGCATGCCTCCTGCCTAGGATCCTCCTAGCTACTCTTGGTCGTCGTCAGCGGGCTGCACGTAGTAGTAGGCACCTCCAGAGTAGTAGTCGCCATCGACGGTGGCGTCTCGCCCCGGCTCCATACCGTTGCAGCAATCGAGTAGAGGTAGGGGAAAAGGGGAACAAGGCAACCGTGAGTACTCATCCAAAGTACTGCAAGCAAGGAGCTACACTACATATGCATGGATATATGTGTAAAGGGCCATATCAAGGGTGAACTGCAGAATGCCGAATAAGAGGGGATAGCTAGTCTTAACGAAGACTACGCTCGACACTGCCTTGCAACATGTAGGAGGGACAATCAAGTCCTCCAAGTAACATCACATAGCAATAATCCTACCCAACGATCCCTCCTCATATCCCCGAGAGAGCGACCACCGGTTGTATCCGCAATTGAAAGGGTGTGTTTTATCAAGTATCCGGTTCTAGTTGTCATAAGCTCAAGGTACAACTCCAAGTTGTCCTGTTATCAAGATCACGGCTATCCGAATAGATTAACTTCCTGCAGGGTGCACCATCTTACCCAAAGACGCTTGATCCCATTTGGCCGGACACACTTTCTCGGTCATGCCCGCCGCTGAAGATCAACACGCCGCAGCCCCACCTAGGCACAAGAGAGGCCAAGACGCCGGTCTAAACCTAAGCGCAGGGTGCGGGCCCATCGCCTCGAAAGCACACCAAGACGCTATGCGGGCGGCCGGAAGCAGACCTAGCCTAACAGCGTTCCAGTCCAATCCGTGCGCGCCGCCCATCGCCGACGTCTCAAGTGCTTTACCGATACCACGACGCCGGATACCCATAACTACTCCCGCGAGATGGTTAGTGCGATAAGCTCAGAGCCAACTCAGATCAAATACCAAGACCTCGTTAAGCGTGTTAAGTAACCGCGAACGCCGAACAGGGCCAGGCCCACCTCTCTCCTAGGCGGTCTCAACCTGCCCTGCCGCTCCGCCTCAAAGATCCACTCATGGTGCTCCATCACCAACCCGACTTTAGTCTCCACATGTATCATGTATAAGTATATAGTATATACCCGTGATCAACTCCCGAGTGATCACGGCCCGATAGTATAGCACGGCAGACGGACAAGAATGTAGGGCCACAGATGAAAGTACTAGCATCCTATACTAAGCATATAGGATTGCGTAAGGTAACAATGAAGAGTTACAAGGATAGGCTATGCAAAGAAGATAGGAGTATCTGAAAACAAGAATATGCTATACTACTCTAATGCAAGCAGATAGAGAAGAGTAGGCGATATCCGTGATCAAGGGGGCTTGTCTGGTTGCTCGGCAAGTGAGAGGGTCGTCAACACCGTAGTCGAATCGCCAGCAGCAGGCGTTGGTCTCGTAGTCTCATCAAGAGAAGAGGGGAAGAAACAATGAATACTAAGTAAACAGATGCATATCGATGCATGACATGTCAAGAAGCGATGCTAGGCGTGCCCTAACGTGGTATGAGGTGGTACTGGTTATGGGAAACATCCGGAAAGTATTCTTGTTTTGAAGTTTTCAGCAGAGAGCCGGAGGGGAAAGTTGCAGGTCTCGATAGGTTAGGGGGTGTGGCGACGAACGGACTGCGATCCGGATTCGCCACGCGCTCGAGCAACTTTCATGTTGAAAATATTTTAACCGAAGTTACGGATTAAAAGATATGATTTTCTAAAGATTTTATTAATTTCTGAAATTTAATTAATTAATTAATTAATTGAAAATGGAATTATGACGTCGGCGTGATGTCATGCCGACGTCAAGATCAACAGGGTTGACTAGGTCAACCCCGACATGTGGGTCCTGTCATTATACTCGTTAACTAATTAACCTAGCTTAGTTTAATTAATGTAGTTAATTAGGTTAATTAGTCATTAGGTTAATTAATCAGATTAATTAGATTAATTATTTACTTAATTAATTAATTAATTTTATTAATTATATTTAATTAATTTCATTTTCTTTTTCTTTTATTTTAAAACGTCCGGGGTGGGGCCAGATGTCATAGACAGAGGGGTGGACCGGTCACCGGTGACCGAGTCAACTGCATCGCTGGTGGGGCCTGGCCGACGGTCGATGTGGCTCAGCGGTGCCCGGGCGGCCACGCCGGCGGGTGGTTCGGTGGGCGCCCATGGAGAGAGGCGCGGACTTCGCTGAATCCGCCGTCCGGCGGCTAAACGGGCGCTTGGGCGCTGTCGAGAGCGAGGGCGCCGAGTCCATTGGTGGTAAGGCCACGGCCGGACTCGACCAAGAACGGCGCCGGCGAAGCGGCGGAGGCGGCGGGTGGCTCGGCCCCTATGGGGGTGCGCGACGGGGGGGGGGTGCTAAGGCGCGCCGAAAGCACCACGGGCTCGGCCCGTGACCATTTGTCACGGGGGCGCGGCGACGAGATCCACGGCGTGGGGCGTTGGTGCGGCGGCTCGTCGGGGCCGGGCTCGGGCGAGGGGGGAAAGAGAGGCGGGAGCACGCCCCGTGCTCCATGGCGGGGGAGGGAGGGAGGCTTGGCCGAGCCGGCGACGGAAGGCGGCGACTTCGGGAGGAGGACGAGGGATAGAGGGATCCACTGGGGGGAGGAGAGCTCACGAGGGGGAGCTTGGGGTCTATGAGGCGGAGCTGGGACGGTCGGTGGCGCACCGGTGAGGAGGAGGGCGGGAGGCGGCCGTCCCGCGACGGGGTGGAGTCGGGACGACCTGCTGGCGACGAGGAGCCTTGAGCCCGGGCAAGGTCGGGGAGGAGGGGAGGAGGTGCGGACGGGTGGCGGGGTCGCCCGGCGTCGGGGCGACGAGGGGCGACGGATCGGGCGGGCCGATCCGGATCATGTGGAGGAGAAAGGGATCGGGGGGAGGAGGCGCCGGCTAGGGTTAGCCGACCGGGGGAGGGGTAAGGGAGTGAGGGGGGTTGGGCCGGGCCATGGGGCTGGCCGGCTGGGCCAGGTGGGGGCTTGGCCCAGTTGGGCCAGTGGGGGGTTTCTCCCCCTCTCCTTTTTGTTTTATTTTCCTTTTTTCATTTCATTTCTTTTCTGTTTTAATTTATTTAAAATATTTAGACCCGTTACAAAAATGTGTGCACCCCACCATAATTAGCTTTGTAATTTTTGACAACCCCCGAACATTTTAGTTTTAGTTTTTGAAAACTTTTATTGTTTGCCTATTTTTTTAATTTGAATTTGAACCGGGTTGAATCCACGTGAGTTTAATCACAGTGACGTGGCATCATTAGTAGGGATTACTGCAGCTTAATTATCCGGGTGTTACAGAACCGCCGCGCCCGGAGGCGTGACCGGCTTCCTATTTCCGCGCCGCACGGGGTCTGCGCGTACGCCGCAACAACCATGCCCGAGAAGCTGACGAGGAGGAGCGCATCGCGCCTACGACACCGGCGGGAGAGGCGCCTCCACCATGGAGATCATTGCCGAGAGGGCGACCGGACCGAGGAGTTCGCGTTGCGGCCAGCTTGTATCTCGCGGAGAAAGGGAGGAGTGCTACACCATCCCATTATGCCGCCGTGGCGACTCAGAACACCGCTGGAGGTGCGGTTCCGGCGCAGATGGACGCGCCAGAGGTCGGTGAAGCCGGACGGCGGCGGTTGAGTCGGTGGACCGCCATGTCCGAGCTCGGCCTCCATGCTGCCGTTGTTCGCGCTTTCTGGTTGATGTGAAGAAGATGATGCGGCCATCCTCCTCATGAGTACATGTACATACAGAAGAAAATCGTTAGATTAAAGATCGACTGTAAAGAATAAGATAGTATGGAATGGGACTTCCTGATCCCTCTGTATGAAGAGTATCATGACTCCCGTGTGAATGGAGTGATGTCCGAAACATCCTGGATCAGATCCTCCATTGATGATTGTCGTTCGGCAGACTAACATTGAAGAAAGAAAACCATTTGCATCATGGCTCGATAAACGCCAGGCCCCACGGTGGGCGCCAACCGTCATGGTAACGATTCCGACAATAAGAAAGGGCTAGGATAAATGAGCATGATCTATCGAGATGCATATGGGTGACACGGTGGTTTTAGCGAGTTCGGGCCACTCAGGGTGGAGATAACAAACCTACGTCTCGTGCTACGGAGAGGCTTTGTTTTATCTTAGTATGTATCCGGAGATTACAATGAGAGGAGAACGGATTCCCGTAGTCCTGAGACTAATGGTGAAAAAGAGAGATGGAAGGAAAAAGCCCCCCAAGTCTAGTGGTGGGGGTGGCTTATATAGAGTGCGCCACCCCCTCACCTCCTATGTTACAAAGTGGGGCATGAATGCCATAATTACAACCCACTACTAAGCCCTCACCATGAGAATGATGTCGACTGCTTTGTTGCCTGCTGGTCTTCGTATATCCGAGTGAGTCGTACGGTCGAGCGGTGAACTGTCATCGTGGATGGTATACTGCTTGTCCGAGTGGATAGTATGTCTGTATGAAATTTATCTGGACCCATATGTTGTGTGGACCCCATGCTTTATGATACTTCGACCCTTCGTAGGCCTACCTGTTATGTGTATCCCCAACAGTCGGGATGATGAAGATGGCCACCCACTGGTACACGTCGGTGCTATACAAACGATTTTTAACCCCTTTCCGCGATGACATTCAGAACCGTGACCTAGTGAGTGACTGCGATAGGGGGGTCCTTCCCACATGACCCAGAAACCGTCGGGGATCTGCCCTCCTGGCACACACGCTCGGCAAAATAAGGTCGTGTGCGAAGGCGAGCGACCAAATACGGTTATACATACAGTAGTGCTAAAAAATACAATTATACAGGCAAAATCATTTCCGGTCGTAAGTACATCCCACATAGTCAGTCCCCGCTATACGTTTCCGTTCGTATATACATCCCACACAGTCACTCCAAGGAAAACATTTGCGCAAGGTGGCGTAACGCAAACAGTTTTCAAGAGAATGTCGTGTGTGATTGTTCATTGATCCAACACGGTTTATTTCTAGAACTGTGTGCGTTGCCTGAGGTCATCGCCCACAGTGTTTTCTCAATAACAGTTTGCAATAGGAAAACCCAATTAGCAGGCTAATTGCCCTAGTATTAATAATCCATTTACTAATCTAATTGACATTCATATTAAGCACATAATATATTTCATTTCCATATTAAGGAAGCATGATTCAATAATTGAAATACATCCGAGTACAACATGATATAGCTTCAGCACTCAGCTACCCCATTACACAACTGCACCAGCACCAAGTTTCACATGCAACATCTAGAACATTTCAAAATTAGCATCATAGACGATACATAGACAGATGCATCTCATCTGGAAAACTGCTGAAGCGGAAGGCGAATATTGAGCCTTCATTCATGTTGAAGGTCTTTGCAACTTTACGTCAGTGCCTATGGATGATTGACCGTCCATCATTCGACCTATTCAGGAACACTTCAATATTGAACCGTGGGTGTTGTATGAAAACTTTCCTCGCATCCTGACCACATAGGTGGTTTGAGAGGTAATCATGAGTGAACCCTGAAAACAAGGATGTGCATGAATATCTTCTCTGTATTGGAAATGGGGCAAAGGAATATAAAAAAGGCAAGGTATAATAGTTAGTACCATCTTGTAAACCTCAGTGCTTCCCATTGTTTCCCTGCAACACATATAAGGTAGTTATTCATCAGGTTAAGTAAGGGTTCGCATGCTATCAGTAAAATATGTTGATGATAAATAAGCACATTGTAGATTCATCAGGTTAATTCAAGCCACATGGAAAACCCGTTTATCCAAACCAAGCATGATTAAGAACTAGGAAATATAGAACTTGTATATGTTTCTCATATATTAAGTGCAACCAAATTTGATTTATTCCTCACATGGTATACAATAACAGAATGCAGCCACGACAAATCGCATTGCAGAATTGAACCAAGCAGTTAACTAAACACCATAACAAATGAACCAAACATTAACTCAGCACCACATTGCACAATATAACATATTCCTAATAGAAGATCAGATAGTTAACCAAACCAAGCGTGCTTAACAACTTGGAAATATAGCAATTGTATTTGTTTCTCATGTATTTAGTACAGTCAAATTTGATTTATTTCTCACATGGTATACAATAACAGAATGTAGCCACAACAATTGGACATCACATTGCGGAATTAAACCAAGCAGTTAACTAAACACCACAACAAATGAACCAAACGTTAACCGAGCACCACATTGCACAATTTAACATACTCCTAATAGTAGACCAGACAGTTAACCAAACCAAGCATGCTTAACAACTTGGAAATATAGCAATTGTATTTGTTTCTCATGTATTTAGTACAACCAAATTCAATTTATTTCTCACATGGTATACATAACAGAATGCAGCCACAACAATTGAACATCGCATTGCAGAATTGAACCAAGCAGTTAACTAAACACCACAACAAATGAACCAAACGTTAACTGAGAACACATTGCACAATATAACATACTCCTAATAGAAGATCAGATAGTTAACCAAACCAAGCATGCTTAACAACTTGGAAATATAGCAATTGTATTTGTTCTCATGTATTTAGTACAGCCAAATTCGATTTATTTCTCACATGGTATACAATAACAGAATGTATCCACAACAATTGAACATCGCATTGCAGAACTGAACCAACCAGTTAACTAAACACCACAACAAATGAACCAAATGTTAACTGAGCACCACATTGCACACTATAACTTACTCCCAATAGAAGATCAGATAGTTAACCAAACCAAGCATGCTTGACAACTTAAAAAATTGCACCCTGAAGAATTGAACATCACATTTGCAGAATTGAACCAAATAGTTAACTGAACACCATATTGCAGGACATATAGAACATATACTCTACAGCATAAGATTACATGGTAAAAGTAGATAGCATAATCCACTAGAATTTGTTAAGGAAAGGCAGTAGCTAGCAAACTGAACATGGGTCCTTATAGTGAGCTAATAAGACAAGCTACTCCTCATTGTCGGAGATATCGATGAAGATTGGCTCCTTGGACATGGAAGAGGGCGAGGCCTCCGCATCGTGGGTGCCCTCATCATAATAGTGAGTTGCATGAGCCGCTCCGGGCACCAACCTGCTGGCTGTCGAGATGAGGTAAGCACGTGCACGCTGAGAAAACACCTCGTAGTCTTCGTCAAAGGCACCAACGGTGGCCTCGAGAAAATGCCATGAACTGTCGTTTAAAGTAGCCAACCACGTCGCGACGTCGGTGCGCGAGGCGTCGACGGTGGCCTCGACGGCGAGGTGCTCCTCCAAGATCTGGGTGTCGGCACGAATGGCAGCCATCGCGACCTCATCCGCGCGTGCGCCCGCGATTTGCTTCTCTGCTGCCAAATGCTCCTTGAGATCCTGGCTATACTCCGTGCACCATGGCTTAGGGCGGCGCTTATTTTGTGGAGGGGTAGGTGATTTGGGTGGAAGGTGTCGCGCTCGCGCCGGTAGTCGGGGCATGTGGGATGTGGAAGGAGGAGGAGGATGGGGGTCGGGTGTGGATTACCTGCCTAGATAGGCGAGGCCGAGCAACGTGAAGGAGGGTCGCCGACGAGGAGGCGGCGCAAAGCATGCAAGGAGTGAAGGTTTGAACTTGGAAAGAAGGCGAAACAGGGAAATGTGGCTTTTGGTAAGGGGAGGCGGGAGATAGATATTTCATGAAGTTTAAAATTTGGAATCGCTTCAGAGAAAAAAACTGGCGCGAAAAGTGTCATCAGACACGGTCCTTATTCAGAGCGGGGTGTGGACTGTAGCCGTCACACCTTCTCGCGTAAGTCATATGCGTACGATACTCCGACGGTGCTCCAATTTATTTTGTGCTGCATCTCACACGGTTGGTTATAATAAACTATGTGGGATCTACTTGATTTTTCATCTTGATTTGAATTACATAATGGGTTCACAGCGGCAATGGATGGTGTTTGAATTGCTAGACATTTTATCTGCATTGCTATATGTGTGTTGTAAAAGAATTGGAATTATTCAGGGTTCGTTTGGACATTTTTATGCATTAACTGAGTTTTTAATGCATTTGTGTGCATAAGTCAAATTTGAACTACATGCACATGCTCCAATGCATATAAATTGGTTGAAAAATAAAATCTTTGTCCTTAGGTGCATGCTTAGGTCCCATGCAAGAAATGAGAATGAATGTCAAACACCCTGCCACCGTCACTCGGCCACAAACATTGAGATACCTGGTTTTTAAATTCTAGTAAATCCAAAAGTCGTCTGAAATTCATGAAACTTGGCATGCTATCATGGAGCAGCATCAACATGTCGTGGTAAATTTTTTGTCCCATTTGGGGCAGGTTTGGGTATAAGTTTCTCACAACCAGAGCTTCTGACAACAAGCCTGATGGTTTCAATACGGAACGTCCCACCTTTGGGGACGAAACGATATGCGTTGCCTCTTATTGCTTTCAAAAAATTTCTAGTGCCAACATAGAACAACACGAGTGTTGTGTTAAGTTTTGGAATTTTTCAGGGTTCGTTTGGACATTTTCATACATTAACTGGGTTTTCTAGGCATTTTATGTGCATAATTCAAATTTGAAATACATGCACATGCTCCAGTGCATATAAATTGGTTGAAAAATCAAATCTGTGTCCTTGGGTGTATGCTTAGGTCCCATGCAAGAAATGGGAATGAATTTCAAACACCAGGGCATTGTTGATTGCCGGCAAAACGTTGAGATACCTGGTTTTTAAATTCTAGCAAATCCAAAACTCGTCCGAAATTCATGAAACATGGCATGGTATCATGGAGCGGCATCAACATGCCGTGGTAAAAAATTTGTTCCATTTGGGGCAGGTTTGGGTATAAGCTTCTCACAAACCAAAGCTTCTCACAAACCAGAGCTTCTCACAACAAGCCTGATGGTTTCGGTACGGAACGTGCCACCTTTGGGGATGAATAGATATCCGTTGCCTCTTATTGCTTTCAAAAGTTTTCTAGTGCCAACATAGAACAACAGGAGTGTTGTGTTAAGTTATTTTTCAGGGTTTGTTTGGACATTTTTATACATTAATTGGGTTTTCTAGGCATTTTATGTGCATAATTAAAATTTGAAATACATGCACATGCTCTAGTGCATATAAATTGGTTGAAAAATCAAATCTGTGTCCTTGGGTGCATGCTTACATCACATGCAAGAAATGGGAATGAATTTCAAACACCAGGGGACTGTTGATTGCCAGCAAAATGTTGAGATACCTGGCTTTTAAATTCTAGTAATCCAAAACTCGTCTGAAATTCATGAAACTTGCCATGCTATCATGGAATGGCACCCGACATGCTGTGGTATTTTTCGTGTCCATTTTGAGAGAAGGCGCACTCGAATAACAGCCAACAAAGGCATTTTGAAAAAAATAGCTGCCACTTTAAAATCTCAAACGTTTGTATAATTCAAAGCATGTGCGTTCTGTTAACCATTCACGTGACCCCATGTGTCTTGGTTTTAATGGCTATAGGAGGTGTCGTGCGGACAGCTGCTTGACTGAACGGGAGGCCTGCAAGCGCAGTCCGGTGCACAGGCTCACCGGGAAGCGTGCAAGCTGTTCAACGCAGGATCTGTGCATCTCTTCAACGCAAATGGTTCAGATTAAGGTATGCAAATTAAAGCCAGACTTCGGCGCTAAGCCAAGAGACACTGCGATTTGTCAAAATATGCAGCTAAAAATCAATAGCACTATCTATTTTTTGCAACTAAAATTCAGTAATTAAGCACAGATTTCATTCATAGAGATTAAGCAGTCATTCTCACCCGGAAGCGAGACAGCCTTGGACTGTTGCCCGCATCGCTTCCACTGGTCTGTATTAATGGCGCCGCCGAGTGGCCGCACACCCCATCCTCGTCACACACACAATCCTCTCTCTCCGCCCGCATCCTCGATGCCGCTCTGAGTCCTCAAAGCCGTCAGTGTATGAGGATGCCGCCGAAGCACCCCATCGGAGGGAGTGGCGACGCCGGGGCTGTTGAAGCACCGGAGCATGGCGTGAATATGGAGACAGAGGTTTCCGTCGCCGCCAACGAGGTGGAGAACGAGGCTGCCAACAAGCGGAGGCGGGTCGAGAAAGAACCGCAAGCGACTCCAGCAGACCTAGACTTCATCAACAACCTCCCCGATGATATGTTGATAGTCATCATATCCCTCCTCCCAATCAAATATCAGGAGAGGGCAGCCGGCCTTTCCTGGCGGTGGCACCCCCTATGGCTCCTCAGCCCTGTTGACCTCCTCGACGACCATGAGCTCTGCCATGGCTATCGCCAAAGCTTGGATGCATTCTCCCAGATTCTCGGCAGTCACCATGGCCCAATCAAAGGCCTTATCACGGGCAAGTTCCGTTCCAATGGCAAGGACCGAGCCAAGCTTGACGAGTGGTTCTGATCCCCCACAATATATCAGCTCGAGAAGCTCAGTTTTAATGATGGGCATATGCGCTTGTTGCCAACGTCCGCGCTCCGCTTCGCACCCACGCTATGCCTCGCCAAGTTCATGAGCTGCCATCCCCCCTTAATGATGTGCCCGCTCTTTTTCTACCACGACTGAAGCACCTCGAGCTCATCACTATCTGCATCCCAAAGGATGACATGGAGCGCCTGCTCCGTGGCTGTACTGCACTCGAGTTCCTTCGTCTTCAGGCGATGAATTGGTCGAGTACCTTGCACATCACCTCCAGGACTCTTCAGACTATTTATGTGTGTTGCTGGTGCTGCAATGAGAGATCAAAAAAGGTAGACCACAATATGGTCATTGAGGACACACCTTCACTTGAGAGATTACTTGTAGTTGATCAAGAAGGTCCAACAAGAATAAATGTCATTTCTACGCCGAAATTGACAGTGGTGGGCTACTCGTCTGTTAAATACTACTACTTTCAGGTACAACAATCGCCTTATACCTCCCCTTCTTGATATCAACATTATTTCTAGTTTTGAAGATGTATGTTCGTCTATCATCCAACAAAGCTTCACCCAGATTCTGGGCACAGTGAAGGTCTTGGCACTAAATCTGTCGGCCCCAACCTGGACCAAGTTGTCAGTTGCCTGAGATGGTTTCCGTGCCTGAAGAAGTTGTATATCGAGGTGATGTTCCTTTCCTGTTAAATGTTAACCATAAGGGTGTTCAATTTTTTGCACATTTTCCCAAGTTTACAATGACAATGTACTACCATTTTTGAAGGAATTTTGGAGGATTTCTTCACTTGGTTGCTTGATTCATATGGTTACAATCCATAAGCATTTCTCCTTTGGATTCATCTGTACTAATTTTCTTAGGGAAGTTTTCATCCAATCCAACCTCTTGTTACATGTTTCTAGATTGTAATCAAATGCCCATGTTAATCATGTCAGATCGAAGATGGCACGTTGGTGCATTTTACAAATCATGCAAACCAAATAGGACTGTAGTAGTGTTCGGAACTGCATGTAGGCACTAACATGTTCTCTTCTTTTGCAGATAATAATAGGCTCGGAGGTGGATAATGTTTATAACGTAAATCACATCGAATGCCTGGATCTGCATCTCTCAAATATTACTTTGAACTCCTACCGAGGGACCTTACCGGAGATTACACTCGCCAGGTTCTTTCTTGCCAGAGCAAGGGTGTTGAGGGTACTGAGGTTGAACACGCATTTAATTAGAAAAGATGAATGGTATGTTGATCAGAGCCGGCAGGTACTGCAGAATGGAAGAGGCTCCAAAAAAGCTAAACTTCATATGGGAAGAGCATATGACAGAGTAATTGGAAGTCATTGTGTCAAACCCATACATGACTTGTCAGCGGCTGATCCCTTTGCAGAAATGACGAAGTATGCAATGTGTGAATTTGGGCATTGTTATCTTTGAATTTGAACCTTGCAATATTTATGGTATTTGTTATATTGAACTGTTTATGTTCTCTTGTCTCAATGCAAGCAGTTCATCCGAGTTGACCGCATGTCGTATATCGCACACACCTTGATCTGGCTAACTGTTTTTTTGTGTTGCCTAATCAACAACAGTTCATTCGAGTGAATCGTATGATGTACATCGCACACACCTTGATCTGGCTGACCGTTTCTTTTGTGTTGCCTAATCACAAATAGTTCATCCGAGTGAACTATATGCTGTACATCGCATACACCTTCATCTGGCTGCCCGTTTCTTTTGTTCCTCCTCATCGCAAACGGTTAATTGAACTGAACCGTATGCCCTGCATCGCACACGCAACTAAAATCTGAACCGTGTTTGATGCATCCTCCATCGCAAACGTTTTGCACCTTTTTTGATGGTTTTTTACACCACTGTTTGCGATTATTACATTGCACACAGTTTCATCGAAGGGTGTCTGATCGTGGTGTCGCGTTAGCAGCATCCTGCAATAGTGACCGGTGATGATTTCCCCCGCGTAGGTGCCGAACGGGTGTAGATTGGTTTTTCGTATATCGAATGCGGGCGCGTAACTTCTGATCTAGGGTTATTTTAGATGGTTTCTCTATTTATAGGATTTTTTGGCGTCAGTTTCACGCGAAGATGGGCCTGGAGGTGAGCACAACCCACCGGAGCAAGCCAGGCCCCTCTGGTGAGCCGTGGTGGGTTGTGCCCTCCTTGTGGCTCTTCTGGCCCTCCCATGAAGCCTTGGGGGTCTCTTTTGTTCCAAAAAAATCATCAAAAAGTTTCAGCTCATTTGGAGAACTTCCATTTCTGCACAAAAAACAACACCACGGTAGTTCTGCTGAAAATAGCGTCAGTCCGGTTAGTTCCATCCAAATCATACCAATATCTTATAAAATTGTTGTAAACATGGCATGAATACTTCATAAATTATAGATACGCTGGAGACGTATCAATGACCGGGACGGGTGGGGTGTGAAATGAGAGAGAGCGGTGACCTAGCTCTTTTACTGAGTTGACTTAGATAGGTTATTGCTGGCGTTGGATAAAACGGAAACACCATAGCTAATCACATGCCAAATAAAAAAGGGCTAAGATTAATGAAAGACTTGACAAAATAAAAGACTTGAAATTTGAATTGGTGGTAAAGAAATAAAAATTCTAAAATGATAAAAACTGTAAAATACTGATGACAAAAAGCAGAATATAAAATTTTCTCATTTTATGACTACTATAATAATTAAATACTTAAAACGCTTGATCAAATGGAAAAGATGTTTCTGGCAGACTAAGGCATAGCCTAGTGGTGGGAAGGGGTTGATGCCTTCCCACCCACCCAAGTTCAAGGCATGGTACTTGCAATTTGGGTTTGTTGCACCAATTATACTGTAGGGGGTTCCCGTATAGTCTTTCTGTAAAAAAAGTGTTTCTGGCGTGCAAAGAAGACGAACGCCAGCTGTAGCGACCAGACCCGAATGGATCTAGCGCTCTGTGCTCAGTGTCATCCCTGGATCAGGAATGCCGACACCACACAAGATTTCAAGGATTTATAGCAGAGTAGCAATCACACACTTATTACATCGTTGTCCACAAGGAACTGAATACAAATATGGCTTAAGGCCATCTAATAATAACAGCGAAGGCTTGGAAGATAAGCGAGTCCATCAACTCCAACGGCATCACCGAGTATAGAACCACGACCTAACACCTTACTGTCGTTCAAAAGTCTCGCAACGTGAAAAGTTGCAGCCCAAAACGGGTCAACACATGGAATATGCCGCAATGTAACACATAAAGAGCAATGAATGAATAAGCCTATACTACATGCATATTTGGCTGGTGGTAAGGCTCTACTTACATTTGCATAAAGCTGATTTTTCCCTACATCAAAGGAATAATTTTATTTAACTATCATGGTGGTTGTTAAACATTGAAGATGGTTGACAAAGATCCTCAATCCCAATTAAAAAGTACTCATCAAAACCCAATATCTTTTATTTAAAAGTAACATGTTGAGATTCACATGATAATCAAGTACCGGATACTCAAATCGTCCATAACCGGGACACGGCTAATCATGATTAGTTTATACACTCTGCAGAGGTTTATGACTTTTCCCCATTAAGACTCGATCGCCTCCGCTTGATTCTCGTGACTACATGGTGTTTGAGAAACGGATGACCGAGACATAGTCTTCGAAGCGCTTAGCACCTTACATGTGGGTAGACCGTACCAACCTACATCCCCTACATCAGCTAGCCTACCCGAAGAGTTCGTGACGACTTAGTCAACTACGCCAGAGCCCATAATTGGCTTGTGGCTGCACACGGAAGTTTCCAGCTTGAATAATCTTATGATCCCTTAGAGCCCGGGTGGCGGTCCAAGAAAAACAGCAAGTCTCGATAGAAACCAGTGCCTCAATCCACCCAGATGTGTGTTAGGTTGCCACCTTAGATAAACCATTAATTAAACAATCTCACATCTGTCATGGATATTCACTCACCCAATCCACGCCTACTAGCATAGCATGGCATGAACAAGCAAACGAGAAGTAACTCCCAAGGTTTCATAAGTAAACAGTAATAGGTACTACCTCAATCTACTTCCCGAACCCACAATTTAATTAGATCCTAATCATGCAAGTGTTGAGGAATAGATCTAATGCATAAAACTGGGTAGTAGAAGGGTATGATCAAAGTGTTACTTGCTTTGTCGATGATCCGCGAGTCCTAGAGATTCAAGTAACAAGCGGCGCACCGGTGATCTAACGCAGACAAACAACAAGCATACAATAAGTATTCATCTAATGCACAGGGAAATCTCGAATAAAAGATCTAACCAGAGAGTTCAACTTAAGAACCCTGGTTGAAAAAGAATCGAATCAAAATAAACTCCGAAAGTCGAAACTCGAGAGAGAACGTCTCGGCTTAGCAATCTGAAATTAGGTCAAAATTTCACAGTGGCAAAACTCTGTGAAAGTAGGGTAGTCGAACGGCGGTTTCACATTTAAACTCCAGCGCTTGAATCACCCGATTCCGATAAACGAGCGAGAAATAAAACAGTTTTGAAAATCAGATCTCAAATCAAATTAGAAAAATAACGGATTAATTCCGATTAAAAAGAAAACGATTTAACGAGTTAAAAAGCTTAACGCTCGTTAATAGAACGAATCCAACGAACGCGTTCATTGAAACGAACGGTTCGGTGAACGTCCGTTAAATAAGAAAACCAAAAAAAAAAACTAATCTAGGTTTTTTTTTAAAAAAAAAACCCAACATCTATATTTTTTTTTAAAACCGGACGGTTCACGGGAGAAAACCGAATCGGCGCTGGGCGGGCGACTACCTCGGCTCTTCACGGGCGAGGTCCCGCGAGGTCTCCGTGGGCTCGGCGGGTCTGGAGGCGAGGGCGGCGGGGTTCCCGGCGATGGCGGCGGCCCGGCGACGAGGGGCGACGGCGGCGGCGTTGAGGCGACGGGCGGCTCGGTCGGGAGAGGCGGGCGCGGGCGAGGTGAGGAGAGAGGGGCCGGGGGTATTTATGAGGGGGGGAGAGAGGCGGGCCGGTGGCTTGGGAGGGGTCAAGGGAGGCGGGGTCAGGGGACTCTCGGCGGCGGCGGGAGCCTGTTCGAAGCGGGACTCGGCGGGAGCGGGAGGGAGGGAGGTGGGCGGGAGGCTGGGCCGGGCTGGCTGGCTGGGGCGGGCCGGGCCTCGGTCCAGAAGCGTTTTTTTTAAATAAAATTTAAAACAAAACAAATAAAATAAATATCAAATGAACTCCAAATTAATTAAAACAAATTTTCTCCGACTCCTAAAATAAGTCGAACAAAATGAACTTTAAAAACAATATACATGCATAAAATTTTTAAATGCTCATTTTGCCTAAGCAAAATAAATCTCCAAAACCAAATTTGGTTTATTTATAATATCTTCATTTTTCCTAATTGTTTGGGAAAGTCATATTATTCCCTCTCAAGATATTTTTATAGGAAAACTTTATGAAGATAATTTAAATAAATCCAAATGATCCTATTTCCAAAATTTGAGAGATCCCAAATACGAATTTTTTGAAACTTCCAACTCTCTCCGAGGGTCCTTGAGTTGCGTGAAATTTTTAGGATCGGAAAATGCGAGAAAATATGATATGCATGATGACCTAATGTATAACATTCCAAATTGAAAATTTGGGATGTTACAAACCTACCTCTTAAGATGAATCTCCCTCGAGATTCGGGTTGGCTAGAAAATAGGTGAGGGTGGTCCTACAAAACTTCCTCTCTTTCCTGTGTGGCTTCATCCTCGGTGTGGTGGCTCCAATCGAACTTTGCAAAACTTGATAACCTTGTGCGGGTAACTCTGCTTTGGCATAATCGAGAATCTTAACGGTTTTTCCTCATATGTCAAGTCATCCTTCAACTGAATTGCCTCCAGTGGCACTGTGGTTCTTAATGGTACCTCCGCTATCTCGGGTGACATTTCTTCACCGAGAAACATGGAATACATCATGAACTCCCGACAGTCCTTCCGTAATTCCAACTTATACGCCACTTCTCCCATGCGTTGCAAAATCTTATATGGTCCAACAAACGGGTGCTAACTTTCCTTTAACTCCAAAACGCTTCACTCCTCAAGCGGGATACTCGAGATATACTCTGCTCCAACTTCGTACTCAATCGCTGGCGCTTTGAATCGGCATAGCTCTTACGTTCGACTGGGCTACCTTGAGCCTGTCTCAATCAACTTAACTTTCTGTTCGACTCCTTAATCAAATCTGGTCCAAACAATCGACGATCTCCGCCAGCCCCATGACAACGGGTCCTGCACCTTCTTCCATACAAGGCCTCGAAGGTGCCATCTTTAAACTGGTTTGGTAACTGTTATTGTAGGAAAATTCTGCATACGGCAAATTGTCATCCCAACTAGATCCATAATCTAGTGCACAAGCTCTCAAAGATGTCTTCCAAAATCTGATTGACTCTCTCGGTTTGTCCATCGGTCTGTGGGTGGAAAGTCGTCTTTGAACTCCAATCGGGT
The DNA here is from genome assembly GCA_021605205.1 of Aegilops longissima. Classification (NCBI taxonomy): domain Eukaryota; kingdom Viridiplantae; phylum Streptophyta; class Magnoliopsida; order Poales; family Poaceae; genus Aegilops; species Aegilops longissima. The sequence continues at coordinate 413,826,082 of CM038679.1, forward strand.
TCCCAATGTTTCGTGTAACCTGGTTCCAAAATTTCAAGTAAACCGGGTTCCTCCGTTCGATACAATGCTCCTTGGAATTCCGTAAACACACAATTCTGGTCATGTATATCTTTGCCAACTTAGCACTGCTATAGGTAGTCTTGATTTCGAATGAAATGGGCTACCTTGGTCAAACGGTCGACTATGACCCAAATCGAGTCATATCCTGAACGGGTCTTTGGCAAACCTGTGATGAAATCCATGCCTAGTTTATCCCACTTCCATTCGGTATCGGCAATGGTTGTAATAATCCTGCTGGCTTCGATGTTCGCCTTTACTTTCGACATACGCCGCAAATTGCTACATACTCGCAATATCCTTCTTCATTCCGTCCACCGAAAATATTCTTCAAATCCAAATACATCTTGGTATTTCCGGTGAATCGAATAGGGTGAATCATGGGCTTCTTGTAAAATCAACTTCACGATCTCTCGGGTCATTGGGCACATAAACACGGTCTTCAAACCATAGGGTATCGTGCTCATCCTCACGAAATCCTTTAGCTTTTCCTTTGCTCATTTTCTCCTTTATAGAGGCAACTTCCTTATCCGCCTTTTGGGCTTCTCGATTTTCTCCATCGATTGTCGATGAATCTCCAATGCTGCTACATAGCCTCTGGAACTATTTCCAAACATAGCTCTCAAGGTCCTCGCTAACTCATTGGGTATTACTCCCATCATTAGGGTATCGACGTGGCTCTTACGGCTCAATAAATGCGCTCGACATTAGCCTTTCCGGGTGATAATGCAATCTCATATCATAATCCTTGATTAGCTCTAACCATCTCCTTTGTCCGAGATTCAATTCTTACGGGTGAAGATGTACTTCAAACTCTTGTGATCCGTATATACCTCACAATGATTTCCAATGAGAAAATGTCTCCATGTCTTCAAGGCATGCACAACGGTTGCTAACTCCAAATCATGAGTGGCATAATTCAACTCATGGGGCTTAAGTTGTCGTGAAGCATACTGAAACAACTCTTCCTTCCTGCATAAGCACTGCTCCAAGTCCTCGACGTGAAGCGCCGCAATACACCTCATAATCCTTAGTTTGATCCGCAATATCAAACTGGTGAGGTAACCAATCTTTTCTTCAACTCCTCAAAACTTGCCTCACAGTCCTCGGTCCATATGAATTTGTTTTCCTTCTTCAACAATTCAGTCATAGGCTTTGCAATCCTTGAGAAATTCTCAATGAATCTTGGTAGTATCCTGCGAGTCCAAGGAAACTCGAATCTCTCCAACTGTCGTTGGTGCTTCCCATTTGGTTACGGTCTCAACCTTTGTGGGGTCAATGCTATTCCTTCTCCGGATATAACATGTCCGAGAAATCCAACTTCCTTTAACCAAAATTCACATTTGCTGAACTTGGCATACAACTGGTGTTCCTCGTTTCCAAAACCAATCTCAAATGTTCCTTGTGTTCCTCTTCATTCTTCGAGAAAATCAAAATGTCATCAATGAACACCACGATTTAACTTGTCCAAAAACTCCATAAACACTTTGTTCATCGGTTCATGAAATAGGCTGGTGCGTTAGTCATCCAAATGACATAACGGTATACTCATACATCCATATCTTGTGGTAAATGCTGTCTTGGGTATGTCTTGCTCCCTAATCTTCAATCGATGGTACCCGATCGCAAGTCGATCTTGGAAAACACTTTGGCTCCTTGCAAGCGATCAAACAGATCATTTATCATCGGTAGTGGGTACTTGTTCTTGATTGTTACTTCATTCAATCCACGATAATCAACAACCATTCTCAACGATCCATCCTTCTTCTCCACCAACAAAACGGGTGATCCCCAAGGTGAAGAACTTGGACGAATAAAACCTTTATCCAATAGTTCCTTAATCTGCTTCTTAATTTCTGCCAAATCCTTTGCGGGCATCCACAGACGGTCGCTTCGATATCGGGCCTGTTCTCGCAACAGCTCGATCAAAACTCAATGTCTCTATCCGCGGCATTCCCCGCAACTCTTCCGAAATACATCAGATAATCCTTCACCATCGGTACTTCTTCTGTACCACTCCCTTAAGCAATTAACTTGTGCTCTCCTCGCTCGTGCCGTGATACATACTTAATCCTTCTTCCTTCCGTGTGGTGAGCAAAATTGACCTTGTGGTACAATCTATGTTTCCTCCATACTTTGATAACCAATCCATTCCTAATATCACATCCAATCCTTGGGATTCCGTAACTATTAGGTCCGAGGGGAAAACATAGTGTCCAATCCTTAGTGGCGTCGATCACACCATTTACTAGCCATGTACTCGCTCCCGTGAGGTTACTAGCATGGGTGACCTAAGGGCTTGGGTTGGTAACTGTACTTATCCACAAATCCCTTGATATGTATGAATGCGATGCACCAAGATCAAAAAGAACAACCGCAGAAATGACTTAACCAAAACTTACCGACATCGCATCCGGCTGATCTTCAACCTCCTCCACATCAATGTGGTTCACTTGTCCCCTGTTGAAAGGGTTGGGCTTCTTTCCGAGCTTCCATTGCCATTTCCATTCGCCTTCGGGATAGTCATTTGCATAATGCCCATCTTGCGGCACTTAAAGCAAGTAATGTGACTCAGTCTACCTTGGATGGTGTAGACGGGTTGGTGCGGTTCTCGTCCGCTGCTTCCTCCATTCCGCTCCCATTCTTGGTGCCATTATGGTTGTGCTAATTACCTCCTCCATGGGTATGTGAAACTGAATTCTGATTTAGGGTATAACGAGGCTTCATTGGCTCCGAGTTATACTTTCCTTGTCCATACTTCCGCTATGTTCTCTATTTGTCTGCTGCTTTCCTTCAATCATGAGAGCTCGGTCTACTAACTCCTGGTAGTTATTGAAACTTGCTACCATCAACGGCATGCTGAACTCATCATTCAGTCCTTCTAGAAACTTCTCTGCTTAGCTGCATCGGTAGCAACGCTATCCGGGGCATAACGTGCTAGTTTGCTAAAGTCATCCACATATCTTGTGTGATCCTTCCTCCTTGGCGAAGTTGCGTAAACTCACGCTTCTTCATGGCCATGGCTCCTGCTGAAACATGGGCTGTGCGAAAAGCTTGTCAAACTGGTCCCATGTGACGGTGTCACGGATAAGTGGTTGTGAAATTCTCCCACCATGTCCGCCAAGGGTCCTTCAAGCCGATGTGCTGCAAACTTTACTCTTTCTCCATCATGCATCCTGCAGTGGTCAGCTCCTTCCTATCTTGCGGAGCCACCATCTGCTACAATTGGCTCGGTGCTCTATGGAATATACCGCGGTTCGGTCTAAGGAAACGAGTCGATGATCCGCAGTGGTGGTGGTGGCGGTGGGTTGTTGTTGTTGTTGTTGTTGTTCGCACCAATGTTTGAATCAGTGTATCTCGCTGCTGGATCAATTGGGTGATCTCTGGCGGGAAAACGAATCCGGGTCGCGTCTCGGAGGCATCTGAAGGGTTTAGAAAAGGAGAGAAAGTAGAATAGAATGAGGTCTAAGGGGAAATCACTACCCAAATGCACATGAGCAAATCACACAAAATTCACTTCATTCAATCAAACAAGGGTTACAACGATCTAACTATCGCAAAAGTGCGTGTACTATAAAGGTTTACATGGAGGGAATACTACTAATATGTGGGGGACTCCTACTAATTTGAACCGGTGGAAGACTCCATGATGTCTGCTCCAACTTCGTCTTCAAAATCGGGTTCACTTGGATCCGAATCTGAGTCGTCAATGTTGATGTAGTCGATTGGGTATTCGACATACTGGTCTTCATTCCTGAGCGCCAACTTCTTCTTGAGTTCTTCGATCTCGTACTTAAGATCGTTATTGTGTCTTGCCAGAGCTACGATCTCGTCCATGTAGTCCTTGCGTGTAGTCTTTAGTTCTCCTTCCAATTCGATGATCCTTTCCTTTGTCTTCTGCAACTCCAACATGTCATTGCACATTTGATTCTCCTGGCGTCGAATGTGCTGGTTTAACTCCTGGATGAATGCTGCAATGGACCTATCCTTCTTGGTGTTGACGACGTCCCAGTTGTCATCTCGGCGTCCGCAAATCTGGTAGATGGTGTCCTTGAGATCTTCTTGATAGACTTCTCCAATGCGCCCCATGGTGATGTGAGCTGCCATGCTTCTTCCTGCACTCCAAGTGGGTGCAATCGAAAACACTATCTATTGGCTTGGTGATTGGGGCGAATGTCCTTCCCGAACGTGAGCATGAATCTTCCGCTCCTCTTCAGCAGAGTGGCGTTGAAAGTTCCGTGAAGCTTGGTAGTCCAATGTTCGGTACTTAGTAACTTCCTTCAAGTGAAATCCAAAAGGTGTGCCTTCATCGGTTGGGTGTACTTGATCTTCGCGTCCGTCATCCTAAAGAGAGTAGAAAAGATGAGGAGTTAGAAAATGGAAGAGAGAGATCTATGGCTTTAACTTAGTGGTCGTGTCCTACATCGGCGTGTGCTCGATACCATTCTCTCAGAGCGACCGCACCGAATGGATCTAGCGCTCGTGCTCAAGTGTCATCCCCGGATCAAGAATGCCGACACCACACAAGATTTCAAGGATTTATAGCAGAGTAGCAATCACACACTTATTACATCGTTGTCCACAAGGAACTGAATACAAATATGGCTTAAGGCCATCTAATAATAACAATGAAGGCTTGGAAGATAAGCGAGTCCATCAACTCCAACGGCATCACCGAGTATAGAACCACGACCTAACACCTTACTGTCGTTCTAAAAGTCTGCAACGTGAAAAGTTGCAGCCCAAAACGGGTCAAGACATGGAATATGGCAATGTAACACATAAAGAGCAATGAATGAATAAGCCTATACTACATGCATATTTGGCTGGTGGTAAGGCTCTCTGTTACATTTGCATAAAGCTGATTTTTCCCTACATCAAAGGAATAATTTTATTTAACTATCATGGTGGTTGTTAAACATTGAAGATGGTTGTGACATCCTCAATCCCAATTAAAAAGTACTCATCAAAACCCAATATCTTTTATTTAAAAGTAACATGTTGAGATTCACATGATAATCAAGTACGGATACTCAAATCGTCCATAACCGGGACACGGCTAATCATGATTAGTTTATACACTCTGCAGAGGTTTATGACTTTTCCCCACAAGACTCGATCGCCTCCGCTTGATTCTCGTGACTACATGGTGTTTGAGAAACGGATGACCGAGACATAGTCTTCGAAGCGCTTAGCACCTTACATGTGGGTAGACCGTACCAACCTACATCCCCTACATCAGCTAGCCTACCCGTAAGAGTTCGCACGACTTAGTCAACTACGCCAGAGCCCATAATTGGCTTGTGGCTGCACACGGAAGTTTCCAGCTTGAATAATCTTATGATCCCTTAGAGCCCGGGTGGCGGTCCAAGAAAAACAGCAAGTCTGATAGAAACCAGTGCCTCAATCCACCCAGATGTGTGTTAGGTTGCCACCTTAGATAAACCAATAATTAAACAATCTCACATCTGTCATGGATATTCACTCACCCAATCCACGTCTACTAGCATAGCATGGCATGAACAAGCAAACGTAGAAGTAACTCCCAAGGTTTCATAAGTAAACAGGTAATAGGTACTACCTCAATCTACTTCCCGATACCCACAATTTAATTAGATCCTATTCATGCAAGTGTTGAGGAATAGATCTAATGCATAAAACTGGGTAGTAGAAGGGTATGATCAAAGTGTTACTTGCTTTGCTGATGATCCGCGAGTCCTAGAGATTCGAAGTAACAAGCGGCGCACTCCGGGTGATCTAACGCAGACAAACAACAAGCATACAATAAGTATTCATCTAATGCACAGGGAAATCTCGAATAAAAGATCTAACCAGAGAGTTCAACTTAAGAACCCTGGTTGAAAAAGAATCGAATCAAAATAAACTCCGAAAGTCGAAACTCGAGAGAGAACGTCTCGGCTTAGCAATCTGAAATTAGGTCAAAATTTCACAGTGGCAAAACTCTGTGAAAGTAGGGTAGTCGAACGGCGGTTTCACATTTAAACTCCAGCGCTTGAATCACCGATTCGATAAACGAGCGAGAAATAAAACAGTTTTGAAAATCAGATCTCAAATCAAATTAGAAAAATAACGGATTAATTCCGATTAAAAAGAAAAACGACGAACGAGTTAAAAAGCGAACGTTAATGTAATCTAATCCAACGAACGCTGTTTCATTGAAACGAACGGTTCGGTGAACGTCCGCTAAATAAGAAAACCAAAAAAAAACCAATCTAGGTTTTTTTTAAAAAACCGAACATCTATATTTTTTTAAAAAAACCGGACGGTTCACGGGAGAAAACCGAATCGGCGCTGGGCGGGCGACTACCTCCGGGCTTCGCGGGCGAGGTCCCGGCGAGGTCTCAGCGGGGCTCGGCCTGGAGGCGAGGGCGGCGGGGTTCCCATGGCGGCAAGGGCGGCTGGCTCCCGGCGACGAGGCGCGCAATGGCGCTTGAGGCGACGGCGGCGGCTCGGTCGGGAGAGGCGGGCGGCGGGCGAGGTGAGGAGAGAGGGGGCCGGGGGTATTTATGAGGGGGGGAGAGAGGCGGCGCGGGTGGCTTGGGAGGGGTCAAGGGAGGCGGGGTCAGGCGGGACTCCGGCGGCGGGAGCCTGTCCCGAGCGGGACTCGAGCGCGGGAGCGGAGGGAGAGGGAGGTGGGCGGGAGGCGGCCGGGCTGGGCTCTGGCTGGCTGGGCGGCCGGCCTCGGTCGTGGGAAGCGTTTTTTTAAATAAAATTTAAAACAAAACAAATAAAATAAATATCAAATGAACTCCAAATTAATTAAAACAAATTTTCTCCGACTCCTAAAATAAGTCGAACAAAATGAACTTTAAAAACAATATACATGCATAAAAATTTTTAAATGCTCATTTTTGCCTAAGCAAAATAAATCTCCAAAAACCAAATTTGGTTTATTTATAATATCTTCATTTTTCCTAATTGTTTGGGAAAGTCATATTATTCCCTCTCAAGATATTTTTATAGGAAAACTTTATGAAGATAATTTAAATAAATCCAAATGATCCTATTTCCAAAATTTGAGAGATCCCAAATATGAAAATTTTGAAACTTCCAACTCTCTCCGAGGGTCCTTGAGTTGCGTGAAATTTTTAGGATCGGAAAAATGCGAGAAAATATGATATGCATGATGACCTAATGTATAACATTCCAAATTGAAAATTTGGGATGTTACACCAGCACTAACAAATTAACTATGACATGCAAAGAAAATCAACGGAGTGCATTCCAAACGGTGAGTGCATATGGGCCAATAGATTTGTGGCATTTCCACGAAAAGCAATGCCAGCACTAAGCTTATAAAGTTGATGTACTGATTTGGCCTACACCATCACTATTTGAAAAAAATAGTGCTAACGTGGATGGAAAATGGCGCTCCACCAACGGAAGTCGTGGCTAGCACTTTTTCCACTAGTGAGGAGCTCCCGTCCGATTTCAATGACGCTCAACGACCACTGTTGCGCCATGTCACTCTTTTGTGCGTTGCGTCAATGACACGCGGGACCCGCTTGCAGGTAACGTCAACCTCTCACGAATTTTCCCACATGTATGAACAACATGCACCATACCTCTCCCTCTACACATTGATGGCGTGCAAGATACACATGATTGTTTAGCAAAATTTGTGTAAGCATCCATTTTATTTATCGTCTCAACAAGGAGCGGATGAGAGTATTAATTTTGTCATTTCTGTCATACAATTTGTCACATTTTTTGTGCGAATTAACTATGTGAAAACCTGCAGGGAATAGTATTGTTCTGGAAACACAAATATACCATATGGGCATCTGAAAGAGCATGGTGCCCGAAAGTGTGTTATATCGACTAGAGGGGGGGTGAATAGGCGATTTTTATGAATTCTTCAATGAGGAATTTGCGGTGAGGAAATTCCTAAGTGAAGAACTACTTGCAGCGGAATAAGTACTCGAAGTAAGCATAACAGAATCGGGCATGGTCATCATGATGAAATGAAGACAATCAAAGAGCATGTAAAGCGTAAACACATGATAACACAAGATGAAGACAAACAGATCAAGAAATTGAAGCGAGGAAATTGAGAAAGTCTTCATCAAAGTCTTCAAACAAATATATGAACAAACACTCAACACAGTAATGAGGAAATGAAAGAGTTGAGGAAATAGAACCAATTAGGTTGGTGAAGACAATGATTTGGTAGACCAGTTCCAACTGCTGCCTCGGTTATACGTCTGGTTGGAGCGGTGAGTATTTAAACTCGAGGACACACAGCCCGGACACCCGATCCGAAAGCACGCAGCTCAGACACCAAGTCCTCACCGATTCTCCTTGAACTAAGGTCACATGCAGACCTCGCCCAATTACTCGTGGTAAGTCTTCAGGTGACTTCCAAACCTTCACAAAATCGGTCACTCGGTGATCCACAATTCCTCTTGGATGCTCTAGACCATGACGCCTAACCGTCTGGAAGAAGCACAGATCTTCAAAGGTAACAAGCGTCGGATCCACGCAGGATCAATCTCTTGATGATGCTCAATCACTTTGGGTTTGTAGGGGTTTGGTTTTGGGTTTTCCTCACTCGATGATTTTCGCCAAAGTCCTCGGAGGATGGGTTGCTCTCAAATGACAAGTGTCAAGTTCTCTCGGAGCAGCCAACCAGCTAGTTGTAGGGGGCGGCTATTTATAGCCTAGGGAGCAGACCGACATGATAAGACATAAATGCCCTTCAATGATATGACCGTTAGGTAGATAAGATATTTTGGGACAGGTGGCACGCAAAGACAAAGAATGGTCGAAATTTGACTCTCAATTTCCTCGGGGCTATCATGTTCCTCATGTGTAGGCAATCCGACTAGCGATTCCTAACTCCTCGGTCGAACAAATTCCTCGTGACTGTAAGAACTTCGTCTCATCCATCAAGAAATTGACTGAATTGTATGAGATTTCCAAAGGCTTCACTCAAGGGATTGGTAGGTGTAGGATTTTGAGTTGAGCATCAAATAGAAATTTTTCCTTAGTATTTCCTCGACCCCTTTAACAAAGACGGTGTTTCCTATGACTCAAGAAAGAGAAAATGAAACTACGAAAACAAAAGTCTTCACGCTTCATGTTCCTCAAATGAATACCAAGTCTTCAAGGTCACACCAATTTCTTCACTTTCAAAGTCTTCTAAAGTCTTGAGAATATCAAAGTCTTGATCGAAGAACTTCATTTTAGGGTCGACTTTCCTTGTAAATATCAAACTCCTCATAGACTTATAGACCTGTGTACACTCATAAACACATTAGTCCCTTAACCTATAAGTCTTCAATACACCAAAATCACTAAGGGCACTAGATGCACTTACAATCTCCCCTTTTGGTGATTGATGATAATATAGGTTAAGTTTTCAACGGGATAAACATATGAAGTGTAAATACTGATATTGAGGAATTTGATTGCAAGATATAGAAGAACTCCCCCTGAAGATGTGCATAGTGAGGAATTTGCTTTTGAGGCATTGCACATTTGAAGAGTTGAATCATGGAGATCTCCCCCTACATCTTGTAATTCATACACGCATTTGACATATAATATGAAGAATTTGAAATGCATGATGAAATGTGGTGACTGATGTAATTCAGCATGCGTGTATTAACATATAACGAAGAATAAGCATGCAGAGGAACACATCAAAAGTATCAGAGCACCATCGGGTTTAAGATTACAACTCAATCCAATAAAAGTTTTAGAAGAACGAGAGTTGTAACTTAGCAAAAAAGACGCCCATGTAATAGACCCGCTTGAAGACTAACTCAAATTTCTCCCCCTTTGTCATCGAATGACCAAATGGATCGAAACTGAGGACTAACGCCCCTGAAGAATATCAAGTTGATGGAGGAGCGCCGGCGTTGTCGGGTCGGTTGTCGAGTAGGGTCTGCCGCAGATGTCGCCCAAGTCTTCATTTTCATCGTTGTCGCGATGAAGAATAGGAGTTGGCCACCAAGGAAGGAACCTTGACCTTCTTGAATTTCTTGGCGGAGTTGCGATCAGTCAAATTCTTCCTTGAGACCCATTGTCTTGAGTTCTTCATGCCTCAGAGACATGAGAAAGAACAACCCAAAAGTGCGGTTGAAGGTTTCATGGAGGTAGTATTGGTTTTTCTTCACTGCATTGTGTGTTGAGGCCATGTTGTGAAGAATTGAACCAAACTGACGCTTGACCCATTTATGATTGCGATCAACCTTATGATGAAGACTGAGGAGCAACTCACGATCAGTCATCACCCTGGGTGCTGTGGCTTGAGGATTTTGCTTGGCTGAGGTATTGGCGACAGAGTCATGAGTGGCAGAGTCATCATTGGTGGAGTAGGATGCAGCCTTGCTAAATTGACCATCCAATGGACGAATGCCTTCATCTATCACAGCAGTTGCCTTGCCTTTGTCATCAGTTGAGGAAAATGACCGTTTGAGGACTTCAATTGGAGGCAAGTAGCTGCAGTGGTTCAGAGTATCAGCCTTGTAATTGAGTGAAGACCTTGTCTTGATGAACCTCATAATCCATGGTGCATAAGGCTTCAGCTCAAAAGGTGACATAACAATGTTTGCCAGAGTCCTCATGAATAAATCATGGAAGTTGACAGGAACGCCATGAATGATATTGAAAAGCATATTCTTCATGATGCCAACGACTTCTTCATCATTTGAGTCGTGGCCTTTGATAGGACTCATTGTCTTTGTCAGAATGCGATAGACAGTCCGAGGCACATATAGTAATTCCTTTACGAAGAATTTGGTTCGAGGGGCCTGCCCTGGCTTGAAAGGCTTCATCATCACTTGCATGTAGTGATTTGAAAGCTTAGGTTCGTTGTAGATACAACGAGCACCATCAAGGGGAGGACTGAGTGGGAGGGCACGAAGCAATTCAGTTGCTGGTGCCTTGTAGTGATTATTTTCTGTCATCCAGTCCAATACCCATGAGTTCACATCTTGAGTCTCTGGCGATGTGCAAGATCGCATAGAATTGAAGAATGAGTTCTTCATTCCAATCACAGATGTCGGCAGAAATTCAGCAATCTGCATCGTGAAGAACACCGAGGACCGGCTCAAGCCCGGCAGAGATTCCATGTCCACGTGAGGAATATGTGCATGATTGAAGACTTTGTCTTTGTTGAATAGCACGAGAGGAATAGAAGTTGGCTTGACTAGCAGTCCAGAAACGCCTCTTCCTTATGCGAGCAGAGTCATATGGGTTGTAGTCAGTGAAGAATACATGCTCGCCGAAGAAATCTTCAGCCTTGAACTTTTGCTTCGTTGAGAATGGATTCTTTGGCTTTGGCAGTGGAGTGTCAGTGAGTTGCATCACGACCTCAAGAATCGCAATCTCGTGTTCTTCAGCCGAGGATTTTCGTTCCTCTTCATATGCAGTCTGCGTGTTCAAAGGATCAGCAGCAGCAGGTTCTTCAGCACTAGTGGCTAGAATTTCTTCATGCACGGACGAGGTGGGATGAGTTTCTTCAGAGCCCATTTGAACCGTTGGTGCAGGGGACTGAGAAATTTGTTGGATTGGGGTAAAGAGTGGAGAATTGGGATGCTGACTTTCCCAGAAGTCATCATTCATTACAGGCGTGGTGCATCCAATATCCATGTCTTCATCTTCAATTTCCTCAACACCAGCCTCTTCAGCTGTGAACTGAGGCATAGGCGAGGAAATGATTGGTGTTTAAGGGATTGCATCCACTTCAATTTCTTCATCAATCTGCTCTGACGAAGCAGCAGAATGATTTTCTTCATCAGATCCACTTGGGATCTCATATTCTTCACCAAAAGGAACAAGGTCCTTTGATGGCATGGAGGAAATCGGAACAACATCAATTGGATTTTCAAATGAGCTTGTCATTGGCTTCCTCTTCTTCGGGGCCGAAGAATTTGACGCAGCTGATGCTTTCCTTTTCTTCACTACAGCTCGCTCTGCAACCTTGGTCTTCTTCACATCTGATGTAGATGGAAGGATAGGAGTTGGTGTAGGCGCAGGAGGAGCTGAGGAATCTGTTTGAATTTCCTCAGGCGCCACTGATGCAGTTGCCCTAACTTCTTCAGTTTCTTCAGGCGCACCACTAGTGGATGCCCTGGCAGTTTCTTCAGCGGCTGGAATGGAGTCATCAGCCCTGGAACTAGCATTGTCTTCAGCAGGCTGAAAATCATTAGCGGTGCTGGCATGTTCTTCAACATGCTGAGCAGAGGCTCCAGCCTGAGGAATTTCTTGTTGCGTTGGGGTTGCAACATTTGTGAACTTCTTTGTCAGATTGACAAATCTGACTTTGGCTCCTTGCCAATCAGCATAATAGGCATCAATGTTATCACTGAGGGCCTTGATTTCAGACTGGATCTTGAGGAGTTCCTCTGTTGTCATTCTGACAACGTTTTTCCTCGTGAACTTCTCTTTCGAATCGAGCCTTTTGATCTGCCTTGCCTTCTCAAATTTCCATTTCTCTTGAGAGATGAAATGGGTCAGACATGTGACTTTGTCCAGAGTCAAATGAAAATCAGGCATAGGTGTCTCGGATCCTTGTGCCGTAGATCAATGTATTCAAGGATCGCCCTTGGATCCAAAAGCGATGGGCATGTGTGTGCCTTTGGCTCTAGTGGCCCTTTCTTGTCGGTCTCGATGATTTCGCAAGTTCATCATCATCGCCTTCATCGTCCGATGGCACTTGGAAGGCAACCTGTTTCTTCTTGGACTTGGCCGAGGACATCGCCCATAGTTGCTTTAGTCTTCAGCAGCAGTGGGGCGATGAAGAATTTGGTGCAGGTGAGGAACTTGCCGAGACACCAGAGGCAATAGAGATGCCTGCAGTCCTTTGGCACGTGGCCAGATGCGCAGGTGCTGAGGACTTTGGAGGAGGAGCTGAGGATTTGGGAGGAGCAGGAGCAACATGAGGAACTGGCTGTGAGGGCATTGAAGAATCTGGCCGTGAGGGCATTGCTGAGGATTTTGGCCGTGAGGGCACTGTTGGTGAAGCACTTGGCTTGTGCGCTGGCTTCTTTGCCATTGATTTTCTGGGCTGAACAAGGGCCTCAGTGGCAGCAGCAGTAGCAGAGTCTTCATTGAATTTCCTCACAGCTTCTTTGGCTTGTCTCGCCAACTTGGCTTGGCGCTTGGCCCGTTCTTCAGGAAAATCCTCACCACGCTTGATCTTTGGTGGGGTCACTTCTTGGCCAGTGCCAATGGAGCTCTTGGGCATGGAGGATTGAGTGTGAATTTCTTCATGTACTTTGGAGTAACATACCTGTACTCCCTCCATTCCCTTGTCCATCTCCTTTCAATCCTCTGAATGCGCACCTTGCGCTGATTTTTGTTTTCCTTGCCAAACTTGGCTTCATCGGTGTGCAATAGTCAAGATATCGTCCTCGTGTATTTCAAAAGCAGTCATGACCTCGTGGCCCTTTCCTCCTTTCTCGTGGCTTCTTACCGTCGCCATAGTCCTCAGATGAGGAATTTGAACAATCGAATTCTCTGAAGAAGTATGCAACTTTTCTTCGAGGAACACTGCAAATGAGTTAAGTTGATGAGAACCTAGTGATTCAACAGCGGACATGAGTACCTGTGAACAGAGTATAGTTGCGAGGAATTTGGAGAGGTCATATGCGTTCTCAGAAGGTTTTTCAAAAAGAACAAGTTTGAGGAATTTGACCAGATGAGCCTTGAAGAATTTCACTAAGCGATCTTTGTCTTAGGTTCCAGAGTTGTATAGATCGAGGATCCACACAATTGAGGAATCTTGAAGAAAAATCATTGCTTAGAGAAACGAATCAAGAGCATATTACGTTTGAGGTGTTCATATGTGTGAAGATTTGAAGAATAAACACCTTTGAAGATTTTCAGGAAGGTTTGAGAATCAAAGCGAGTAATAAAAGTAAATTTTAATTACCCGAACTGAAGAACACGATTTAACCGAGAAGTGTAGATTAGAAGTTTGTCGATTCAGATCTCCCACGCCCTAACTCGGCGGAGGAAGACAGCTACGGCGGCGGCGGAGTGAAGATTTCCGCGGTCGGCGCCAGTACGACGGCGATGAGGTCAAGGCAGTGAAGCTCTTCCTCACCGGTGACGATGGAGTAGTGGCGGTGCTAGGGTTTGAGAAGCTCGAGCGAGAGAGAGAGCGGTCGAGCGGAGTAAAGGAAGTGAGGAAGGGAAGAGGGGGTATATATAGCCACGGTGAAAAACTGTTCGCCCGAAGATTTTGGATGAACGTGCCCCTGACCCTTCTCATTCGCTTGACATGTGTCACCCACATACTGAAAAGTGGAGATCGTGTTAGATCGTGGGTGAATTGATAAGTCTAATGTAGGAAGCGGAACGGATTGAGCGGCAAAGCCGAAAATTTGGATAAGATTAGTTTTAAAGTTCCGTTCGCAATTTCTTCAGCTGACAAGGACACAGTGAAGATTTTGAACGAGTTTCAAATAGAACGCACATGAAGAATTTGTGAATAGATTGGGTTGAGTATAGCATAGAGGGGGAAGGGTCCGATCACATTCACTTAGCAGAAAAAGCAACTTGAAGAATTAGCCATAAGTGAATGCTGTAGAGGACATAAACCCATATATATAAATATAGCCAATGAATAAAAACGACGGAAACAGTGAAGATTTTGCAAAGTTGAAGAATTTGAAAAACTGAAGAATTTCAAAACTAAGGAAAAACTCAAATTGAAGATTTTCAACTTTGGTGGTGGCGTGACCCACCGTATAAGATTGATGATTTCAGACACCCGTACAATTGTCGTAGGGTTCTAAGAATCAAATTCTTCATTAGTTTCTTCACACTTAGAGTGTTATTCTTCATTGATTGAAGAAAAACTTTTCTTCATGTGTTGCACATCTAAGTCATCAATTTTGCATAAGTGTCAGGATGTGTGTCCTTTTCAAAGAACATTCGAAGATTCTAAGATATTTAGCTCACACCGCAACTTGATAAATCTCTTCTCATCCAAGGGCTTTGTGAAGATATCGGCTAGCTGTTCTTCAGTCTTCACATGCTCGATGGAGATGTCGCCCTTCAACACATGATCATGAAGAAAATGCTGACGAATCTGAATGTGCTTTGTCTTCGAGTGCTAAACTGGGTTGTGAGCAATCTTGATGGCACTCTCATTATCACAGTAGAGAGGCACATTCTTCACGTTGATGCCGTAGTCCTTGAGAGTTTGCTTCATCCACAGCAATTGAGCACAGCAAGAACCAGCATCAATGTACTCAGCTTCCCCAGTAGACAGTGATACGCAGTTTTGTTTCTTCGAGGACCAACAGATCAAAGATCGTCCGAGGAAATGACAAGTACCAGATGTTGACTTGCGGTCCACGCGATCACCAGCATAGTCGAGTCGAATATCCAATGAGATCAAAAGTAGAGCCCTTGGGGTACCATAATCCTAGTGTTGGTGTGTGAGCTAGATATCGAAGAATATGCTTCACAGCCTTATGGTGTGATTCCTTGGTGTAGCTTGAAATCGGGCACACATGCAAACACTAAGCATTATATCTGGCCTAGATGCACATAAGTACAATAAAGAACCAATCATGGAGCGGTATACCTTGTGATCAAGTCAATACCATTTTCATCATTGCATAGATGGCCATTTGTGGGCATAGGAATTTTGACGCCTTTGCAATCTTGCATGCCGAATTTCCTCGTAACATTGAGGTATTTCTCCGAGATATGAATATGCCATTGTGTTGTTGATTTAATTTGAAGACCTAAGAAGAATTTCAACTCTCCCATCATAGACATTTGATATTCTTCACTCATCATATAGGCAAATTCATCACTATAACGTTGGTCAAGACAGCCAAAGATAATATCATCAACGATATTTGGCACACAAACAGTTCACCATCATAAGATTTAGTAAAGAGAGTAGGGTCGAGTGAACCGGTGTGAAGCCATTCTTCATGAAGAATTCCTTCAAAGTATCATACCACGCCCGAGGGCCTGCTTGAGGCCATAGAGGGCCTTGTTGAGTCTCAAGACTTTGTCGGGATTCTTTGGATCTTCAAAACCAGGGGTTGAGCAACATATACTTCTTCCTCAAGCTTACCATTGAGGAATGCACTTTTCACATCCATTTGATATAAAGTGATATTATGATGGTTAGCATAAGCAAGTAATATGCGAATAGCCTCAAGTCTAGCAACAGTGCAAAAGTTTCATCGAAATCAATTCCTTCAACTTGTGTGTAGCCTTGAGCTACAAGTCGTGCCTTATTCCTCACCACAAGGCCATTTTCATCTTGCTTGTTGCGGTAGATCCATTTGTGCCAATGATATTATGCTTGCGAGGATCTCGGACGTTTGACCAGTTCCTGACGTTGTTGAGCTTGAAGCGATGTAATTCTTCTTGCATGGCCTGAATCCACTCGGGCTCGAAATGCTTCATCTACCTTAGTGGGCTCTGTGATAGAGACAAAATCATAGTGCCCACAAAAGTTAGATAAATGTGAAGCTTTTGAGCGTGTGAGAGGACCTGGTGCTTCAATGTCATCGATGATCTTGTCAACTTGCACTTCTTTTGCAACGCGAGGATGAGCTAGTTGTCGCCGAGGAATTTGATCAGCATTTTCTTGAGACCATTTTCTTGAGATTATCTTGAGGTGCATCACTCGACGTTCTTCGCGTTCAGAATGAATTCTTCACAGATTCTTCAAGATGGGAATGACATCCTCGACGCCTTGAACTTGATAGATTCCTCGGTGCTGGTTCATCTATCATGAAGGTAGGTGCTCTCTTTGTGAGCCATTAGTTTCATCGAACCGCACATCTACAGATTTCAACAATCTTGTGAAGAGCGACGTTGAAGACTCAGAGGTGTGTGAGTCCTTTCCATAACCAAGCATAAAACCTTCATGTGCTTTGGTGCAAATTTAGCATTGTGATGAGGATCTCTAATCCAACATTTAGCACCGAAGACTTTGAAATAACTCACATTGGGTTTCTTGTCAGTGAGGAGTTCATAGGCAGTCTTCTTGAAGAATTTGTGAAGATATACTCTGTTGATGATGTGGCACGCAGTATCAATTGCATCAATCCAAAAACGACGAGGCGTTTTGTATTCATCAAGCATAGTGCAAGCCATCTCAACAAGATTTCTGTTCTTGCGCTCCACGACGCCATTTTGCTGAGGAGTATAAGGAGAAGATAACTCATGAGTAATACCAAGTTTATCAAGATAGTCATCAAGACCGGAATTCTTGAACTCAGTTCCATTGTCACTCCTGATGTGCTTGATCTTCACACCAAAGTTGGTTGAAGCCCTCGAGGAAAATCATTTGAAGACTTCCTGCACTTCATGTTTGTAAGTGACAATGTGTACCCATGTGTAACGAGAGTAATCATCAACAATAACAAAGCCATATAGAGATGCATCATTAGTGACTGCTGAGTAATGATTAGGACCAAAGAGGTCCATGTGAAGAAATTCGAATGGACGAGTAGTGGTCATGATAGTCTTCGCTGGATGCTTGGCCTTGGTCATCTTTCCAGCTTCACAGGCTCCACATAAGTGATCCTTGAGGAATTTGACATTTTCAATGGCAATGACATGCTTCTTCTTCGCAAGCGTGTGCAAATTCCTCATGCCTGCATGACCAAGTCGTCGATGCCATAGCCAGCCTTCTGAAGCTTTTGCAAGTAGACACACGGCTGGTTGTGGTCCTGTAGAGAAATCAACAATATACAAGTCTCCTCTCCTAAAGCCTTCGAAGACTTTGGAATTGTTAGCTTCCATGATCACAACACAACGATACTTGCCAAAGACAACAACCATATCAAGATCACAAAGCATTGAGACTGACATGAGGTTGTATCCTAAGGACTCAACAAGCATGACTTTGTCCATGTGTATGTCCTTAGAGATCGCAACCTTACCAAGACCCAATACGACTTTTGCCTTTGTCAAGAAAGATGATATGCTTCAGATGTGACGGTGATAAGGGAGCATCCATCAATAGATTCTTGTCACCAGTCATGTGATTTGTACATCCACTATCGAGGACCCACTCATTGGCTTTGGGTTGATCATCATGTAGATGAATTAGTGCAACTTACGATCTCATATACTTCATCAGTGAAGAATATGATATCAATTTCATCAGATGAATTTCATCAAGCAGTAAAACAGATATAGCAGTATGAGGACGTGTGAAATGAAAGTTCATTTCTTCATGATTAGCTGCGGCCCTTTCAGCAAGATTGTCGGGTCCCCAACAAATTCTTCAGACGTTAAAGCACGCTGGAGACCTGACCCCGCAGAGGAAATTAGTTCTTTTTCTTCACCACCCACATCTGAAGGGGTGGCAAAGAGTTCATCACTCTGCGAGCTCCATATGAGAATGGTGGCATAGAAGCCAATCCATTTCGTTTCACATAAGAGGGGTTAGGGTAAGCATATGAATGAGCAGAGAAATTCTTCAAGGACTTATGAACATATTGGTTTGAAGAATAATGCACATATTCATAGCCCTTAGCTCTACCATGCGAAACAGAGTTGTTAGCATGACGAGAATCATATGAGGACTTTGATCCTTTTGAGGAATTTGATCCACGTGAGGACTTTGGTCCGTATATGGACTTGGATCCATATGAAGAATTTGGTCCATATGAAGAGTTTGATCTGGGGTTCCTATTCTTCACAGGTGGTGTCATGAGGACATTCACCTGAAGAATTTCAAGGCACTTCTTGGGAACCCAGATTTTCTTCATAGGAGAACCGTTCCTACAGTTAGTGCCAACACATCTAGCAAATACTTCACCATTTTTTTGAACAGTTTATAGTTGGAGTCAAATGACTCATCATAAGAATGAGGAGATTCACATGTAAAGCCAGATAAGTTAGATGGATCAACTTGAGGTCCCTTTGCAGCAACCCATGAGGTTTTGGGGTACTGCTCAGGCTTCCAATATGTTCCATCAGCATTGAGTTTCCTCTCAAAGGCAATACCCTCTTTCCTAGGGTTCCTATTGAGGATCTGTTTTTAAGCACATCACAAAGAGTCTGATGCCCTTTGAGACTTTTGTACATGCTGTCATGTACAATTTCTTCAACCTGCATCGTCGGTGATACTAGCAATGTCCTCGATGAGGAATTAGTGATAGCAGGGCAGGTGAAGAATTTGTAACAGTTGAAGCATTTGAACATTCAGTGAAGAATTAGCGATTCACGTTCAATGCATTTTAAGCATGGAGGAACAAATTCTTCACGAGAAGCGCTGATTTGTTGAGCAAGTAATGAATCGCGCTCCTTCGAAGATCTTCATAACTCACTCTTAGCTTCTCAAGATCTTGCTTTCTTTGAAGAAATTCATAAGAAAGTTTCTCATGATCGAGACAAGAGAGTGTTATGATGACCTTGAAGCTATCAAACCTAGATCAAGTCTCTGAAGATTTTCGATCCAGGGCTTTAGTGCGATCCATTTCTTCACCCAACATATCATCACTTTTATCTAGCATATTTTGAACCTTTTCAAAAGCCCTTTGTTGTTTTACAGCAATCTTAGCAAGTTTAGAGTAGCTGGGCTTGAGATCTTCATCAGATTCATTTTCACTAGATTCAGAGGAGGTATATTTGAGTACCTTGCCACCCTTTGCCATGAAGCAATAGGTGGGAGCGTAGTCATCACTATGTTCATCAGCTTTGTTGGTGAGGTCATTTTCTTTAGAGTAGAAGATGGACTTGCTGACGAATGCAGTAGCGAGAGCCAGAATCGCCACACCAGACTCGGACTCTTCTTATGCCTCCTCTTCCTCATGTTCCTCAGATTCAGCTTCAGAGTCCATTTCCTTGCCAATGAATGCCCGAGCCTTCTTGGAGCTGCTCTTCTTGTGAGATGAAGACTTTGAGGATTTTGATGATGAAGATTTCGACGATTTCTTCTTCTTCTTCTTAGCGTCATCAGAACTATAATCCTTGTATTTCTTCTTCCTTAATTCCTTTTCCCACTGAGGACAATCTTGAATGTGGTGACCAGGTTTCTTGCATTTGTGGCATAGTCTTCTCTTATAGTCACTGGATGAGGAATCACTGCTCCTTGAGGATTTTCCAAAGCGACCACGTCTTGAGAACTTGGAATTTCTTCAGAGCAGTGCTAGCTCCTCGCTCAATTCTTCAGATCTCCAAGGCTACTACCGAGTCTTCACAATCAGATTCGAGACACAGCCTTGGCCTTGTGGCACGTGATTTAACATAGCTAGAACCATAGAGATCTCTCTTTTCAAAGAAGCTGGAACTCATGAGTATTTAGCCTCTCTTGGATATCATTGGATCAAGTGACTTGTAGTCAGACGCTCTTGTATCATCGGTGCGGAGTATCAAATGAGGAATCAGCGATCTCAACAATTTCTTCACCACCTCATGGTCGGTGATGTCATGGCACCAAGCGCTTGAAGCTCATTTGAGATGTCGATGAGGCGATCGAAGGTTTGTTGAACATTTTCATTGTCGAGTCTTTTGAAGCGGTTGAAGAGATTTCAAGAACATCAACTCGAGAGTCACGCTGAGTTGAGACACCTTCATTTACTTTGGACAGCTTTGTCCCGGATGAGCTTAGCAGTTTCCAAAGCACTCATTCTTCCATCTTGTCCTTTGCTCGGATGGCCACATATGATATTCTTCGCTTGAGAATCGAGTTGCTTGAATCTCTTCACATCGGCAGCGTTCAGTGAGTGTGAGACAGAGGGAACACCATTTTCCACAACATACCAGAGATCGTTGTCAATTGCCTCAAGATGCATTCGTATCTTGTTTTTCCAGTAGGGGTAGTCCGTCCCATCAAAGGTAGGACACTCAGCCGAGACCTTGATCATACCTGTGGTCGACATAAC
Organism: Aegilops longissima; assembly: GCA_021605205.1. NCBI lineage: Eukaryota > Viridiplantae > Streptophyta > Magnoliopsida > Poales > Poaceae > Aegilops > Aegilops longissima. The sequence goes on from CM038679.1 coordinate 413,846,988, forward strand.
TAAAACTCTAGGTGGTTAAACCAAAATCACACAGAACAAGGGAGTACCTTGCTCTGATACCAATTGAAAGTGCGTTATATCGACTAGAGGGGGGTGAATAGGCGATTTTTATGAATTCTTCAATGAGGAATTTGCGGTGAGGAAATTCCTAAGTGAAGAACTACTTGCAGCGGAATAAGTACTCGAAGTAAGCATAACAGAATGCGGGCATGGTCATCATGATGAAATGAAGACAATCAAAGAGTATGAAAGCGTAAACACAGGATAACACAAGATGAAGACAAACAGATCAAGAAATTGAACTTAGGAAATTGAGAAAGTCTTGATCAAAGTCTTCAAACACAGATATGAACAAACACTCAACACAAGAATGAGGAAATGAAAGAGTTGAGGAAATAGAACCAATTAGGTTGGTGAAGACAATGATTTGGTAGACCAGTTCCAACTGCTGTCTCGGTTATACGTCTGGTTGGAGCGGTGAGTATTTAAACTCGAGGACACAGTCCGGACACCCGATCGCTGAGCACGCAGCTCAGACACCAAGTCCTCACCGTATTCTCCTTGAACTAAGGTCACACAGACCTCGTCCAATCACTCGTGGTAATTCTTCAGGTGACTTCCAAACCTTCACAGACTCGGTCACTCGGCGATCCACAATTCCTTTTGGATGCTCTAGACCATGACGCCTAACCGTCTGGAAGAAGCACAGTCTTCAAAGGTAACAAGCGTCGGATCCACGCAGATCAATCTCTTGATGATGCTCAATCACTTTGGGTTTGTAGGGTTTGGTTTTGGGTTTTCCTCACTTGATGATTTTCGCTCAAAGTCCTCGGAGGATGGGTTGCTCTCAAATGACAAGTGTCAAGTTCTCTCGGAGCAGCCAACCAGCTAGTGGTTGTAGGGGCGGCTATTTATAGCCTAGGAGCAGCCCGACATGATAAGACATAAATGCCCTTCAATGATATGACCGTTAGGTAGATAAGATATTTTGGGATAGCAAAAGAAGATAAAGAACGATCGAAATTTGACTCTAAATTTCCTCGGGGCTATCATGTTCCTCATGTGTAGGCAATCCGCCTTTGGCGAATTCCTAACTCCTCGGTCCGAACAAATTCCTCAATGACGGTAAGAACTTCGTCTCATCCTTTCAAGAAATTGGTGAACTATATGAGATTTCAAAGGCTTCACTCAAGGGATTGGTAGGTGTAGGATTTTGAGTTGAGCATCAAATAGAAATTTTTCCTTAGTATTTCCTCGACCCCCTTTAACAGTACGGTGTTTCCTATGACTCAAGAAAGAGAAAAACGAAACTACGAAAACAAAAGTCTTCACGCTTCATGCTCTCAAATGAATACCAAGTCTTCAAGGTCACACCAATTTCTTCACTTTCAAAGTCTTCAGAAAGTCTTCAGAATATCAAAGTCTTCAGTCGAAGAACTTCAATTTTAGGGGTCGACTTTCACCGTAAATATCAAACTCCTCATAGACTTATAGACCTGTGTACACTCATAAACACATTAGTCCCTTAACCTATAAGTCTTCAATACACCAAAATCACTAAGGGGCACTAGATGCACTTACAGTGCCCCCATGTGTGGTTTTGGTAATTGATGACATTCTCTATGGACTAATGGTTGCCTTGAGTTATATTTGAAAGACTTTTCCACAGGCATTTCTTGAAGTCCATGTGTTGGTTTCAAGGAGTTTATGAGATGACCAAGGTGCTATTTAAGGAATTATCCAAAGATTGATCATGTATAAGACATGATTCAAGGTTGATCAAGACTGAGTCGAAGTGTGAATCAAGTGATCAACACACAAAGCGTACAAGATGCACCGAGAGGGGTCAAATGATCCCATGGTATGGTAAGCATTGTCCATTACGCTTTGTGTACTAACTAATGGTCTACGTGAGAGTTCTATGTGGGGTTAGGTATGTTTCCATGGGCTTGCGTCAAGAGGAAGATCTCATAAAACCCATGGAGGATGACATCAAGTGGTGATCGTCATCAAGATTGCAGTGTGCAAGTTCAAGTACGTGGAGCATCATGAAGATATCATGCTTGAAGCTTGCTGTCCATTGTGGCGACAATGGACTTGTGCAGATGTGCTGAAGAGTGGCTCAACCATAGTGGAGCATGGGGGGAAATCTACTTGTCTTCATCAAGCCAACTCAATCAACAAAGGTGGTCCAACTTGAGGAAGTCAAGATCGTCATCATCTAGCTCAAGTGGATTATGCGCAAGGCAAACCTGTTTGCCCTTGATAGGTTTTCTTTTTTACCGCACTCATGGCATTAGTTGGGAGACCGGGTTATAGGATCGATTGTCGTACTATCCAGGGGGATCTCAAGTAAGTAGCTTGATTGTATCATTCGTAGAGATCTCAAACCATTGCATTCTTGGCATCATCTTTCTTGGTTCTTGTTTGGTTTTTCTCTCTGTGAGGTTTGGAACTTTTGGTCATCCTCATGACAAGCTCGGGTTCATCCAAAACGGAGTTCATATGCATTTTCTGTGATGTTTTCGATGTTGGACTTCTTCATTCACAGATATTTCACATCTCTATATCTTTGGCATTTTTCTTCTGCCTATTCTCACTATAACCAGTCGTTGTTGGATAGTACTTGTCGTCTTTTATCCAACAAGCTTGAGTTTGCTGATTTTAGAGTCCGTTTGCGGTTGTTATAGCAGTTTCAGTATTGGAGCATCCTTTTGTTTTGCTTGGGCAGTTTTTCAGCTCTAAGCGGTGGTAGAGTGGCAGTAGAGCGGTACCACTTATAAGCGGAACTACCGGCCAGCTACTTGCGCTTCTAATATTTATGCCTCTGGAACTCGTCACGAATTCACGGTAGCAGAGTAGTAGTAGCGAGCGGTAATACCTCTTATAAGTGGTAGTACCTTTTATAAGCGGTAGTACCTCTCCGAGCGGTAGTACCTCTTATAAGCGGTACTACCTCCCCGGGTGGTAGTTGTAGGAACGAAGTATGCCTACCAGACGGGGGCCCTGAATGGGAGTTTTAAATTTTCTTCGAAAAACTCAAAACTCTCAGAACCCAGCAGCAGAAATGAATGAAAAACAAACTACATCGAGCTAAAACTAAGTACCGAAGGGAAATTAAACATGCATCAAAACAAATCACATGATGGAAAACATGTCGAAAGGAAACATGGTAACAGACATAACCAGTGGTGCTTGATGGCGACAGGGTATTTGTTGGATCAGTTCATCCTTCTGCACAAGGACTACGTTTGGTTGGAGGGGCTGTGACTTAACACAGACGATAAACTCTCTTCACCCTATTATCCTAGACAATCGATTCGTCAACCGATGCCGATTACTCATGGTAGATATGTGAGGACAATCTCCGAACCTTTACAGACTTGTTCTTCTAGAACCACAATCACTCTTGGTCTTTGAAGAAATTGACACCTAAACGTCGAGAGAGTTTGCAGCTCTTAAGAGTAATAGGCGGAGCGTACTAGATTTAAATTCGAGTGATGCTAAACTACTATCTAATTCTTCGGCTCTAGGGGTTTTCTCTCGGTGGATTTTAAACTCAAATTGCTCAGAGAGTGGGTTTCTCAACAATCTTCTCAGAATCAAACAGAGCAGCCACCGGACAAAGCCGGCGCGGCGTGGCTATTTATAGCCATAGCCTTCCCAGACGGGAAATGACCATTTTGGACACGTGGTCCAGCCAATGGCCAACCGACACGTTCGTAATGGTCAGATTTTGGAGCAACAGTAACATTACTTGAGGAACAAGTAGTGCTAACTCCTAGGTCCGAGGCAAATCTCTCGCAGCGAAGAAGATCACAATTTCTTACTGGCAAGTATTTGCTCGGAACACAAAGAGATTTCTCTCACAACTTTCATAGGATTTGGGTTAAGCATCAGAGAATCAAAGTTTCGAATGCTACAACCCTCTTAATAGTACGGTGGTCCTATGACTCAATGAAAGAAGAAGAACAATGAAATAAATGCTACATCTTCATTCTTCCTCGAGCGCAGTCATTTTCTTCGAACAGACATCGAACCAATTGCTTGAACTTCATCAATTTTTAGTGGTCACTCCTGTTAACATCATCTTCGGTGATAACCTTCGCTACAACGCAGGGAGATTATCTTCGTCGTTTGCAACAAACTCCTCGATATCTCAGGGTCGTGTTACTCTTTGTGCACTAGAAAACACATAAGTCCCATATTGTTTATGTCAACAAACTCCAAAACATAAGGGGCCTATCATTGCACCAACAATCTCCCCCTTTTTGGACGGTTGTTGATAAAACAGATAATCGTCGAAGTGAAGATATATGAGTGAAAAGTAGATCGAACAAGAGTGAATTTGCCTTACTTGGCTTGATGATGAAATATACCCCCCTAGATGTATGCAGGGTTAATGATATGAGATAAAGTTCTCTTGCAATTCATTGAAGCATAAAGAGGAGATTTCAATCATTCAATATAATGATTCGCACCGATGATATAATCCATCGATATTGGAGTGCAATCATTCATAACTTCTGATAATACTTCCACCTGCAAAACAAATGCTTCGAGAGAAATAGTGCAGCAGGAGGGGTCATTAATATTACTGCACAGAAGTTTTACATCAAGGCATAGATAGTCTTTAAGGCATAGAGCTCAAAAGTCTCATAAAAACAGACCAAACAAACACAGACGAAATCTAACAGAGCAAATCTATCGAAACTCGATGTAATTCTCCCCCTTTTTGTCAACTAGTGTCAAAAAGGTGACGAAGAACATGAGTGCAAAAGTGGTGAACTTCATTCACTCTGAGGCATCTCCTGAAGAACTGGCCGAAGATGTTTCAAATTTCGAAGTGGCTGGTATATCTTCATCATCAGCAGCTGTAGATGTCCGTTCAAGACTGGCTTGAGGCTGAGAAGATGAAGGCACATTGGGATCATCTTGTTGATTCTTGCGAGACAACACATTTCCTTCAGTTGGTTTCTCAGTTGGTGAGGTAGCTTCTGATTTGTCGAGCAACTTGCGTAGCTGAAACCAAAGTAAATCAGTTGTTGGCGTACGAGCTGGCAGAGGGGGAGTGATACGATCTTGAAAGTCTTCAGCAGAGAAACCTTGATCAATATACTCATAGAGTTCTTTAAGATCAGAGTTGCTAAGTTGTTTCTTGGAGAAGAAATTTTGAAGCAATTTCCATAGGCGCTTCTTATTTTCAGCCGTAATCATGTGCACAACTTACGCACGATTGTTGATGGCATTCAGTTCAACAGCCAGATGTTCTTTCTCTTGGCGGTCCTCAGCCATATGCTGCAACAACAGCTGTTGAGTACACAAACTCACTTAAAGGTGTGAAGGAGGTTGAGTAGTTGGTTGCCTATCACGCTGAGGTAGCCGTGGCCCATTGAATGTATTGTGATAATCTGGAGGGCTTGACACTGGTACTTTGCCCGAGGAAAAATCTGGAGGTATCACATATAGGAGGAATGAAGCTTTTGTGACTGACTTTTGCGAAATATTCTGTGTGCATTGCATAATCAACCACTTTATGAATCCAAGGCGCAAAGACTTTGATGGTTTTCAGATGTTGAGCAGAGTCCATCAATATACGCAGAAACATGTCTTCAACATCAGAGATATATCCTTGGGAGATAGCATGAATGGTTTTGTGAAGAACATCAGATATAGCATTGTCAAAATTCATCCCGGCCAGAGGACAGATAGTATAAGTGAGCATGTGGTATAGAGTTTGATTATCAAAAGTCAAATGCTCGGGCAAGGGAGGACCATTGTAGTCACGAAATTTCTCTTGGTCCATTGTGTAACGAAAATCTCCATCGGATATTGCATCAATGTTGTGCACTCAAATTTCAGTCTTCCCATGCTCGAACTGAGGGAAATGAAAGTGTGAGTCAAAGTCTATTGCAGAGAATTTTATACGTTTCCCTTCAGTCATCCATTCCATGATCCACTTGGTGCAAGCAGATTCATCACCAAAGATATACAAGGTGGCATAGAATTGAATTATTATTTCTTTGTTCCACGGATGCTGAAATGCAAAGACATGTGTGAGGCCAAAATCTTTGATATCTTGCAAGACTTGATTAAAGCAGTCAATGTTATTCATAGCAGCGATGTCCGGGAACTCACGAGGAAATATCTTGTGGCTATCATATAGGATCCGAGAGTAATATATAGCCTGTTCTTGAGTCCAGAACCGAGGAGATTCAGAGGTGTGAGGCTTGTTGTACGGGTCTATTGAAAGAAAAGAGGATGAGTGTTCCGATTGTAAAGTGGTCCTATGACGCCAACGCCTGCAGAGAATAAAGGCAGTTGCTCACGATTAGATGGATATTTGAGCTCATCTTCAATGGAAATCACTTCATCGCCATAAACTATAGAGTCTGAATGATGAGCAAAAACAAATTTCACTGTAGAGGGATCAACATCCTAATTTCTTTTCGCAGTGTCGAGTGAAATTCGCAGTGGAGATGGAGCAGACACTTGTGCAGGTGACACTGGAACTTTATCAGGCACTGCGGACTGATGGAGATGTTCTTCGGCAGACGGTTGAGGTGTAGAGGGAGGAACCGATGCATTTGGTTCGACATGAACTCGAGAAGCTTTATGCTCAAACTGATCAATTTCACCTTCTTCTGATACATTTGGCTGAGAAGGATTCGCTTCATGAATAGGGGAGGCCACAGGCACTGGTTCAGTTGGCCTTGGCGTAGTGGGAGCATGAGTGACATGATCATTCACTTGTGAGGGAATGCCTTGCTCCAGAGTGTTTTCCTTCTGTGGCACGGCTTTAGGAGATTTTTCCTTCGTAGGAGGAGGAGGACCATTCTTCTTTGCAATTTTCTTCTTCTGTTTCTGCTGAGAAGATTCATCAACATGCCCTTTGACAAAATCATTGTAGCCAGTGGCTTGAGCTTGATGATCGAGGCAGATCTTTTGAACAATATGATCCAGATCTAAATGGAATCCCAATCTTCTGTTCCGAAGGATAGTCAAAGCTCAATTGACATCCAAATATGATTCTTCAAGTTGCTTGATGACAAACTTGGATTTTGTAGCTTTCGTACGATTGTCAAGCTCATTAAGCTGGGCAGTAAGGTTATTTATCTCAATAGAGTCCTCTCTCATTTCATGAACCAGAGCAGAAGCTTGAGTAACGACTTTAGGAGGGATCGGTAAAGATGCTACTTCTCAATCGAATAAGTTTTCCACAAATTTGTCAAGCTACTCCATAATGAACATTTGATTGAAATGATGAGGGGCACCAGAAGGGTCATTAGTCTGTGCAACAGGAGCGGATTGCACTGGATTTTTCTCGGTTGGAGGCATTGAAGCCAATGGTTCAGTCAAGGTAGGAGCAAATTTAGCGGCCTTTTCTTTCAGAACATCATCTCGTGTAGCACTTTGCTCGGCAGAAGGAGCTGTGATTTTCTTCACTTTTGTCTTGGGAATTTTCTCTCCTGGCTGAGCTGTGCTTACTAGGCCATCAACAACCAAGTCTTGCATATCAATCGCCTCAGGATGAGGGGTTGTATTCACATGATCTACCATAGTGACCGTGGTACGAGGTGTTTTTCTCTTCAAAGTGATCTTCTTCGGAGGTGCTATTGGCACGGCACTAGCTCGAAGATTAGGCAGTATGGTGGAAGTAGTGATGTTCACTTGTTCAGAGAGAGTTGTATCAACTTCTTGAGAGTGGAGGATCATCTTGATCGGAGGATTCACTTTCATCATTTCTTTCAACTGGTGCAGCCGGCCTCTTCTTCGGCGCGCTCATTTTCTTTAAAGCAGCAGAGCTAGGATCATGTTTGCGCTTTGAACACCATTCTTATTTTCCTTCAACCTTTTTCTTCTCGACGTCAGATCTGACAAGACGATGATTTTCCTCTTCGTGAGCTTGTTTTTTCTCAGCCTTCTTTCACTCTTTTCGGCATTCTTCCGACGCTTGGCCAATTCATTAGCATATATATGATTCAGGAGTGCGAAGAGATGACTTGTCAGCATTTGTAGGTGGCGATGGTCTCTCCTGGGGATCACCTAGACGAATGAGTCCAATCTCACGGTAGTCACCCCATGGAGGATGGAAAGCAAAGTTCTTCGCAAATCAAGGATGAACCATTTTATAGTGGAACCACTTGCGCACCCAGTGGCGTCGAATCTTTTGCATACGCTTATCTCTTTCTCTTTTTGTCTCACTTGGAACAGTTTTATAGTCATCGTGAGAGATATACTCAGGTGAATTAGCATAAGGTTGCCTGCCTTCTCTCTTTTTCTTCGGAGCATTTTATTCTTGCTCCTATGGATTTTGTTAGGATCTCTTTCTTTTGCTTGTGGATAGGCCTACCCCCGCCCTTGGCATTTGGAGCCTTTGACTCACTTGTGTGCCCATGATCACCTCTTCATCATCAGCCAAGCTTAGAGGTCGAGTAGAATCTTCAACATATTGCATATTCCTGTGAAAGAGAATAGATTCGAGGGAAAATGGGAACATGGTTACAAATGCTCCTAGCGAATATTTTTCTGAACAAAAACATTTTGAGGAAGAATTAGATGCAAACTTTGAGATATGTTTTGAATAAAAGAAACGTATAGGACGAACTAGTAGGTCCGAAGAATATACTAGTCATCGTGCTAGGCATTCCATTCAAGCGAAACATAACAAAATCCCTAGATCTGAAATGCTTAGGATGAGAGGAACATCTACAAACCACATGCGCACTTGTAAAGGTAAAAACCTAGATCTAAGATATGCGGTAAAATTGGTGAAAATTAATCGTGGACAAAATCGAACATGAAGGACGGAAGCCTGAGTTCGAACTACACGTACCCTAGCTCGGTGATGTGCAGCGGCTACGGCGGCGCATGGAAGAAGATGGCCCGCGGCAGCGAAGAAAGACTCTGGTGACCTCTTTCTGGCAGTTAAGCGGCAAAGGGATCATCAGCGTCAAGCTCAAGGAGGAGCGGTGCGGCGAGGGTTTCGGAGAGTGGAGGCGAGGAGAAAGATAAGTGAATTGCTAGAAGGGGGCGATGCGGATTTTATATGCAAATGGAAATAACTGTACTCGGTGAATATGATCGAACGGCCTCAATTCAGAGACTATTACGATTCAACGCACATGATTTGATGGCAGTTGATGGATTGCATGTGGCACCCGTCATAAAAGATCGTGGTCATGACTTGGGCGGGAAACCCCAAATTTTGGACAGCTTTCGCCAAAACAGATTAAAGTTCAGACCAAATCTTAATCGTGGTCAAGGACACCAGATAAAGTTTCGTTGCAAATAAAGTTGAGCATTTTTAACGGAACAACATAGACTGGAAGAGATAGAACAGAGGGAAAACAGGGTCCTAGGCATTTCACTCAGACGAATAAAGACAGACGCCCGAACAAACAGCTATGAGAGAAATGCATTCGGACAAACATAAAATCTTTTGATCGAAAAGAAAATCAAGAAAGAAAATCGTGGTGGCGTGACCCACCGTATCAGAACTGTATGACCCCGAGCATTGCACAATTATCGTGGCACCCATTTAGTCTAGTTCTTCATTGATGTATTCACTCTCAGAAAGAAAATTTCACTTTTTCAAAATTTTGAAACTCTTCGAGTGTTATGCACCCATTCCTTCTAAGATATGGAAGTGTTAGCACGGGTGCCGAGTCCAGTTTACTGCATGTTTGCAAAGTCCAGGATATTTAGCTCACAACATAATGCACAGAATCTTTTCTCATCGAGAGGCTTGGTGAAATTATCAGCGAGATTGTCTTTGGTCTTAACGTTATTGATGACAATATCCTCTCGAGCAACATGATCAGGAATGAAATTATGTCTGATGGCAATATGCTTCTTGCAAGGATGCTGCACGAGATTATGTGCAATTTTGATAGCACTCTCATTGTCACAATATAGAGGGATATGCTTTACCTTGATGCCATAATCCTTCAGAGTTTGCTTCATCCACAATAACTAAGTGCAACAAGCGCCAACAACAATATATCAGCCATAGAAAGAGATACACAATTCTACTTCGTTGATGACCAACAGCCAATGATCTACCGAGGAAATGACATGTCCTCGAAGTAGATTTCCTGTCAACCAAGTCACCAGCCCAATCTGAGTCTGAATATCCAACGAGATCAAACTATGCTCCCTTAGTATAGCATAAACCTAAGGTGGGGGTGTGAGCCAAATATCTTAGAATGCGCTTGACCGCTTGGTGATGCGATTCCTTCGGTGTAGCTTGATAGCAGGCACACATGCAAACACTCAGCATAATATCAGGTATGGATGCACATAGATAAACAAGACAACCAATCATCAAACAATAAGCTTTCTTATTGTAATCCTTACCATATACATCTACATACAGCTTACCATTCGTGGGCATACACTAGAAAACAACACTTCTGTGATGATACGTGTTTGTCACAGTAGGTCACATTTTCTGTCATGCATGTACATCCATGACGATTTTATGACAGAAGCAAGATAGTCATACATGTGTTGTCGTAGAAGTGTTCCATTACAATACCAAAATTATCATCACGGAAGTGTCCACTTCCATGACGATAAATGGCGCGTCATGGAAGTGTTTTTGTCAAGGGTAACCGACATGTGGCATCCACCATAACGGGTCGCCGTTAAGATATTGGGTGCCGATTTGGATCCGATAACCCATTAACAGCCCCGACCAATGGGGATTTTCCATGTGTAAAATTCTCATTCGCTGGAGGATCCACGTGTCGGCTCAGCGTTGGGACAGATGTCATCCACTCATTGTACGGGAGGCGCCTATGATACGTCGGCACGTGGCAAGGCCCAACAGTGGCCCATTTAGGTGAAAGAGACCGGCGCAGTCAAAATTAGCAGGCCAGCCCATATAGGGCCTACTTGTGTCTGGTCCATTTAAGCCCACGACCATACGAGATGTGCCAATTCGGCCTGTCAACGACCCGTTAACTATTTGACACCATTGCAGCCCATCATCAGTTCGAGCTCGTTAACAGCCCGCTATATATTTGGGCTCAATATCGGCCTGATGTGGTTTCAGCCTGTTAACGACCCATTCAAGGGATGTGCCAATTTTCAGGATGTACGTCTTTCGGCCTTTTAGCGACCCATTTAAGTGTTGGGCCAATTTTCGCCCGGTGTGTCTTTCAGCCTGTTAACGGCCCATAAATGAGTTGGGCCATTTGCAGTCAGACCTGAGTTTTGGCCTTTTAGTGGCCCATGCTCTTCATGGTCCAATAGGAGCCCAGTTTCTCTTTCTGCTAAAGGCCCACAACATAGTTGGGCCATATACAGTCCAACCTAACTTTCAACCTTTTAGCGGCCCATGCTCTTCATGGTCCAGTACGAGCCTGCTGTCTCTTTCAGCCTGCTAAAGGCCCACAGTATAGTTGGGCCATATGTAGCCCGACCTTAGTATCGGTGTCGGCGCAACAAACCCTGGGTCTGTTGCCCAGACTGTGCACAGGCACGGGAACATAATTGAAGCACCAAGCCAAGTCAGAATACAAGGGACTAAGAGATTTAAAGGACCAACATGCAGGTCAGAGGGACCAAAGATCAAGCGAGAGAAGCAAGACACAATCAGGAGAAGGGCCTCCTTTGCCGGGCAAGCGAGCTCGGCAAGGGGCGAGGCCACCCCCGGAACAAGACGTCCAAGACGTCCCGGCAGGGCCTGCCGGGACACACAGAGGCAAAACCACCTCACCAACTACTCCGCCATGACCCACGTCGTCAATTAGTGCGGTGTCAAGCCGCGAAGTGACTAAATGGCAGCCATTCTCCACATGGCAGCCTCTCCCTACAGGAAACACCTGCAGATGACACCTGTCCTGCGATGTGTCAAGCGAGCGGGCGTGGAGCTAGCAAGATAGCCCGGCAAGCCATGCCGGGAAATCAACGATGTTACATTAAGCAGTGCATTTAATGCACCCTGTTAGCCCACAGAGTTAGATATGATAGCACTATTTGCTATCTTATCAGTGCATAATAGCTGCTTTGCCATTGTGGTGACCCCTTAATCTATAAAAGGAGGCCCATGGCAACCTAGAAAGGGTTAGAAGGTTGGATGACTCACACCCCCATACACGTGTAGCCACTGTCGCCCTGAGGCAACCTTGCCGGGCAAGTGTACTACGCTCCTCTACCACCTTTCCATCATCAATCCACCAAAGCAGGAGTAGGATTTTACGCCTCGTGGCGGCCCGAACCTGGGTAAAAATGCCTGCGTGATCTCTGCCGTGCTGCCACACGTTCATCTGCTCTTTGTGCAACGCGACGCCCCCCTGCCGAACGAGCAAGGGGCCTTCTGGTCCCATAGGTGGCCGTGGTTTCCCGCGATATCTTTGGCGCGCCAGGTAGGGGGATCGCTTGCGCGTACCTAAAGGTGTGAGCAGCGTGTCACCTTCATCGCCATCTGCATCTTTGACAGTGCCATCGACCATGGCGCCCAAGAAGAAAACCCGGTTCTTCGTCTCATCCATCCACCTGGAAGGCTCCGCCGCCCGCGGCCTCTAACACTTGGGGGGGGGGGGTGCGAAGACACGCGAGGGCGCGGACGCCGCCGGGGATGTGGTCGGGGCAGGCGGCACCATCACCACTTCCCCCACGACCGACGCAGGAGTAGGAGACATCGGAGGAGAGCAGCATCAGCAACACCTCGACGGCCATGCTCCACAAGGTCCGGGTGAAGGGGTTACTCCGTCCCCACTCAAACTGGGGCGAATCGCCGCCCTCCGACCGCCCCCACCACAGGTGCGGTCGTAGCACGTGCACCTCCCCCAGGACGGGTCGACCAAGCCTCTGCGCCCGACGGAGCCACTGGCCCTCGAGCGCCTTTGCCGCACCACCCTGCCATCCAAGTGGTCGCCCCGTAGCAGCGGGGGCGCAATACTGCCGCCGCTGGCACCGTCAGGAGCCGAGCGACGGCGCCATCGACTTCATCATCACCCATGCCAAGTATAGCCTTGGAGGCCATGGCGCGGGCTGAGCTGCTGCTGAGATTTCCGCCAGCGGCCGAGCAAATGGACGAATGGCGTGCCACCATCCAAAATTTGCTCGGTTTCGCCGAAGCTGAGGGCTCACGACAAGCTGGCCTGCCACGGCCTCCCCAAGCGACACCAATGGCTCATGCTGTTGACCGTATTGAGGGAGCCATCCCCACGGTGCAGTCTCCGCCACGGCAGCCAGCGCGAGAGCAACCGAATCAAGACCCCTACGACGTATTGATGGCCTCTTCTGACCCTCGAGCGCGTCCAGGCCAATGACGAGCCTCGGAGGATAGGTGGAGACGAGACGTGCGGGTCGTGAACAACGCCGCGACGACCTCCGTCGGACCGATGGGTGCGACGGCCCCGGCGTCGACGAGCCCACGCTCGGTAATGGCGGTGAAAGTGCTAGTTATCGACTAGAGGGGGGGTGAATAGGCAATTTTTATGAAAGACTTCAAAACATGGGAGATTTGAAGACAAACAATAGAAATGAACCTATTGATATGCAGCGAAAGGTAGACTACACTAGACAAGCCATAGTCAAGCAAGTAATGAAGCTAAAGTACAAAGACTATTGGCAGCTAGGTAGTGTGGATCAAGATGGAAGATAGTATGAAGCCAAACAACAATAGTCGTCACACAGTGAAGTCAAACAGATAAGGCAAGTAGGCAAATGACTTCACGAAGACAAACTGTAAATAAGTGAGGGAAGAGATAGAACCAGTTGCTTGGTGAGGACAAGGATTTGTTGGACCATTTCCAGTTGCTGTGACAACTGTACATCTAGTTAGGGAGGCTGAGATTCAACTCAGAAGACCGCGTCTTCACCTTATTCCCCTTGAGCTAAGGACACTTAGTCCTCGCCCAATCTCTCTGGTAAGTCTTCAAGGTAGACTTCCGAACCTTCACAGACATCGTTCACCGGCAATCCACAATGACTCTTGGATGCTCAGAACGTGATGCCTAACCAGATGGAGGATTCATAGTCCTCAAGTGTAACAAGTCTTCAGGTCACGCGGACAGAAAGACTTCAGTGATGCCTAACACTCTCTGGCTCGGGTGTTTTGGGCTTTGTCCTCGCAAGGATCTTTCTCTCAAAGGCTTTGAGGTGGGTTGCTCTCAAACGACAAAAGCCATGCACTAACTCTAAGCAGCCACCAATTTATGGTGTAGGAGGTGGGCTATTTATAGCCACAGGGCAGCCCGACCTGATTTGTCCGAAATGACCCCGGGTCACTAAGGAACTGACACGTGTTCCAACGGTCAGATTTCAAACACACGCGATAGCTTAACTTGGGCTACAAGTAAAGCTGACTCATCCAGCTCTGGATAAGTTTTGCTCTCATTGTCTTTGCTCGAAGACTTAGGATTTGGTTAAGCATCACTTCAGTCACTCTGACTTTGTTCACTTGGACCCCACTTAATAGTACGGTGGTTCCTATGACTCAACAAAGAAGAAAAGGAAACTATGAAACAACTGTGTCTTCACACTCCATAGTCTTCACGTGAATGTCTTCTCGAGCCACAATCTTCGTTGTGAATATCTTCACATACCACCATTGTCTTCAATGTCTTCACACATTTTTAGGGGTCATCTCTGGTAGGTAAACCGAATCAATGAGGGACTACTACATGTGTTATCCTGCAATTCTCACAAACACATTAGTCCCTCAACCAGGTTTGTCGTCAATACTCCAAAACCAACTAGGGGTGGCACTAGATCCATTTACAGTCTCCCCCTTTTTGGTCATTGATGACAAACTGGTTGAAATTTTCAACGGGGATAAAAGTATGTGAAATTGTAAAGGATTGAGGTATTGTCTTCGTAAGTAGCAAAAGGCTCCCCCTGGAGATGTGCATATAAGTGTTTTGCTTTGGAATGAAAATGCACATGGCAGGTTGTACTTGTGGAGATCCTCTTCAACTTATGAAGACAATTCATCATGCATGAAAAGATATAACGAAGATAATGACATGCATAATGAAAAATGGACGTCTGCGAAATGACTTCGTGCGGAATTTATCGTCGCACATGCGGAATTTATCATCGCAACACATAGTTGACAGAAAAGGTAGAAGACGACCATCAAGTTTAAGTGTTACAACTCAAAGAACCAAATGTATCAAAGCGAGAATTGTAAGCACTTGGCAAAAAGTATAGCAACCACCCATATGGACCCGCTTGAAGACTATCAACTCATATGCTTCTCCCCCTTTTGTCAGTAAGGACCAAAAAGGTTTGAAGACATAGAGCATCTACTCGTCCCCATGAGGAGTAGGTGAAGCTGCAGGGTCATAGAAGAACTTGGTTCAGTGTCAATTCGAGGCGAAGCTGTAGTTGGTGAAGTAGCATCATCTTCATCATCAATGACTCTGACAGTTGCCGCTGAGGAGGAGTACTCAGAGTCTTCGAGTGAGGGAGTCCGACGCAGGACATCGTTCCTGGGAGGAGTGGAATCAAACTTGAATCTCTCTGTGAAGCCATCTTGTTGAAGATC
The DNA here is from genome assembly GCA_021605205.1 of Aegilops longissima. Lineage (NCBI taxonomy): Eukaryota > Viridiplantae > Streptophyta > Magnoliopsida > Poales > Poaceae > Aegilops > Aegilops longissima. Next base: position 413,862,493 of record CM038679.1, read on the forward strand.
ATCTTCAGAGCTCAACAATGTCAGACTCTTCCACGACCGCCGACAGGTTTCATGAGTGACAAATGCGTTCTTGGTGGAAAGGTTGCGTATGTGATTAACATCCACCAAGAGGCTTTGCATCTGATGCTTCAGCCAGTCATGATGCTTATCCTGTTTTTGATGCAGGGCGACGAGAAGCTCTCGGTCATTAAGAACACGAGATCGCTTCCGAGGCCTTTGAACGATAGTGCTTTCAGTGGCTTCAGTATGGGCACCATGAGGTGCACGTGTATTTCCAGCCAAAGGATAAACACGAGTTGCAGCAAGAACTCCTTCAATAGGTTGCGTGAAGCTTTGGTGATCGGCATTGTGAAGATATATAGGCTCCTTGGTAGGCTCTGGGTATATGGCTTCGACAGACATATCAACCTCTGGCGAGAATATGAGATGATTGCACGCAGAAGGCTGATAGTTGATAGCAGAGTGAAGCTTGATGAGGCGCATTACCCATGGAGCATAAAACTTCAGACCAAATAGATCAGAGCCAGATGCAGCCAATTGCCTGATGAAGAAGTCTTGAGCATTGAAGCTGATGCCATTGAAGATATAGAAAAACCAATGTCTTCATTGCTCCTTCAAGCTTCGCTGCAGGAGAATGTCCTCTGACAGGCCATAGAGTTCGCCTTATGATGTGATAAATAGTGCAGGGCAGATACTCTAGGTCTTCAACAAATAATTCCTTTGGATATTCAATGTATTGTGGGAGTGGCTTCATCATGCTCAGCATTTGGCTCATGTTTGGCCCAGGCTTCTGGAATATGCTCGCCAAAGCATTGCGGTGAAGCTGACATCGAGGTTAATAGAGTTCACCTGGAGTGGTCAAGGCAGTAAGCTCAATAATAACAAGAGCTTTGGCTTCGTGGTGTACATTGCCTGTCATCCACTCAAGGACCCACGTCTTCGGATCCCTGTTGTAGCCGCGAATGTGAAGGGTTGCATAGAATTGTAACAGAAGCTCTTCATCCCAATTTTCTTTGTCGGTCACAAACTGTAGAAGGCCAGCATCTCTGAAGCAGTCAAGGGCTTCTTCCAAGCAGGGCAGGCCAGCAATGGCTTCGCAGTCTAGACGCATACGCGGAAAAATACGCCCTTGATTGTATAATATATAGGAATAGTAACTGCACTGCTGATAACTCCAGAACCGATCAGATGAGATTCTTGGCTTGGTATATGGGTTCTTGGCACTGTCAAAGAAGGTGTTGTGTGCTTTGAAACCATTTACAATGAATGATCCTGGCAAAGTAGCAGTACCTGGGAACCTTGGCAACCTTGGTTTAGGCTTCTGGACCTGAGGCCTGTGCTCCACATGATAGTCAAATTGTGGTCTGGCAGCAGGTGGAGGAACCAGAATGGGCCATCTGACAGTAACCAGCTGACCATGATCAAATGCTTGCTCAATGGTGTGTGGCCTTGGAGGTGGTACAGGAGCAGTGGCATCGGCATTAGCTTCAGGCTGCGGATTGGCTTCAGTTGCAGCATTGGCTTCAGGCACCGTATTCACTTCAGGCGCCACATTAGCTTCAGCCATGACAACGTCATTGGCTTCAGTAGTGTTGTTGGTGGCCGCCTCAGTATTGTCAACCTCCACTTGAGTGGTTGGAGGGTCTGGCACAGACTCGTTCTCCTGGAGAACAACTTCTTGGTTGGTTGGGGGTCTGGCAACACGCTCTTCTTCTTGATGGGGTTCTTGTTGGTCATTGGCTGATGCAGCCGGAATGTCTTCAGCAGCTTTGGCTTCAGACACAGAGATGTTCATAGTTGGAGTGGCGTCAGGAAACACTTGTCGTGCCACTGAGTTGTGTTGCTCTTCTCCTTCTGGATCGCTCGATAGAGCGACTTGTGGCCTTGGTCCTTTGCGAAGCCTGCGGAATGCGGGTGACGCTTTTGGAGAGGGAGTTGGCTGGACCACATAGTCGTCATCATTAAGCACCGGAGTGGTGACTTGAGGTGGGGGAGTACTTGGTGATTCTTCTTGACGAAGGGAGTCTTGAGGGCGATCAACCCATGATGCATCCTGAGCAATTGCCGTCAAGGGACGACCAATGCTGATGAGTACGTTGTTCATGAGAACAAGCGATGATACCGATGGTGCTTGATCTAAGGAAAGACTTCATCATCAACAACATTGTCTTGGGGACCAATGTCTTCAGCTGCGGTGGGATCAAGAACTGGAACTTCTTCAGCTTCAGGAGCCTCTGTGAAGGCAGGCTCGTGAACTACTAACTAACGTTCTTGGTGTTCGGATGTAGGACAAGCAACAAAGATCGGCTCGACAAAGAGGGGCTTTGTGGGAGCAACCCGATCATTCTTCGAAGACTTCGTCTTCCGCTTCTTGGTCTGTGGTGCATCACCAGTGGCGTTCTTGTTCTTGCGCTTTCTGGCTTCGGCCTAGCTGCCCTTGTCTTCTTAAGTTCGGAAGCAGCTGTGGGGGCCTTGGGCTTCACGCCTGTCATGCTGGCAGGGAAGACAATGCGAGTTGCTTCCCGCGTTGTGGCTTCAGCTTGGACCACAGTAGGCTTCTTCTTTTTGGCAGCCATCTTGGGGTCGATGCCAGGACGCCCAAGTGCCTTACGCTTTTCAGCTTCGTTATGAACTTGAACACATTTGCTGGCGAAGAGCTTCATCCGTTCTCTTGATCCTCTTGTTGCTTCACGTTTTTGTTGAAACTGCTCTTTGAGCTCATGCAGCATCAGCTTGAAGCGTTGGACGTCAGCCACACTGAGATTGGCCACGTTTCTGTCGGATGTGGGGTTCCGGCAAACCCTTAAGGTTCGAACACTGGGGTGCGCGCGAAGTCTTTCCCTCCTACCGTTCTACGCCCTAGCTCGCTAAGATCTTGCGGACGAACTCGCCGAACTCGCAACACTGAAAGACACGAGATTTATACTGGTTCGGGCCACCGTTGTGGTGTAATACCCTACTCCAGTGTGGTGGTGGTGGATTGCCTGTTGGGCTGAGGATGAACAGTATAGAGGGAAGAACAACCTCCTGAGGTTGAGGTGTTCTTGTGCTTGGTGACTTAGCGGGTGAGAGCTGGGTGAATTGCTCGATGCCCCTACGGTGGGGGCTAGCTCTACTTATATATGCCCTGGTCCTCTCCCCAAATATTGAGCGGGAAGGGAGCCAATAACGGCGGGCAAATTTGAAGGGGGGCAACTAGTACAAGCTATACTGACAAAAGTGGTCTCCTCCTGCAAAAGGCTCTGGTGGTGACGCCGTCTTGGGATCCACGATGACCTCCGTCTTGCCGTCCTTCTGGTCTTGGTCTTGTTGCATCGATATAGCAACATTTTCCTGATGCCTCGGTACTCCTCGCCCGCGCTGGCCTCCTTAGCATCAAAGAGGAAACAAGGACGCTGCACGCGCTGGCGCCCGCCTGGTGCCGACCGTCATGGCTCACGTCACGAGAGCCTCGTGAGGTTTGCCCCGCCTTGATATCTCCGCTCCTCGTGAGCCTGCCTGACTAGGCCACTCCTGAGGAGATCTTGTGTCGTCCGCCTCCCGAGGCTTGGCCCCTCACGGGGGTCTTGGATGCCTTGTTGATGAAGATGGGCCGTACGGCCTGCTGGCTTAGCAACGCCATGGGCCGCAGGCAGGCAAGTCTGGGGACCCCCGTTCCCAGAACACCGACCGTAGCCCCCGGGCCCAAGGTGCGCTCGGGCTTGGCTTCGCGGTGAAGCCAAGGGTCAAGTTCGGAGCGCCGCCGGCCCCAGAAGCCTGCGGCCTCGGTTGACGCATGGCGGTTGATTGGACGTGGGCATCTCCGCTTCCCCACGCTGCCCTTGAATCCGCTTGGCTATGCGGCCCCCGCATCTCGCACACTTATTCTTCCTTCGCCCACGCCTGGCTCTTCCAATATCCCTACTTCCTCGAGGCCCTGCTTTGCCCTTCCAATCTGACTTGCGCTCCGCCTGCTTCATCGCCATGGCGCCGAAACAAGCTGAAAAGGGGAAGAAACCTCTGTCTTTGCCAACTGCGCCTCCGTCCTTTGAGCCGACGCTCGGCCGGCCTCGGGTGCTCAACGACGAGGCCATGGACAAGGTGCGCCTCATGCTTGCCTCCAGCTTCAACGAGTGGGGAGAGACGGTGGCTTGGCCCGCGTATCGCACTCGCATGGATCGGGAGCCACCAAGGTCCCGATCTTCATTGATGACCTCTGGGCTGGCTTGATTCCTCCCTTCTCCGCCTTCTTCAACGCGGTGCTCGAGCATTATCAGATTCACATGCTTCATCTCGACCCTCAATCTGTGACCCTTCTTGCCGTCTTCGCCTTCTTGTGCGAGGCCATGGTGGGCATCGCTCCTTCCGTGGCCCTCCGCCGCCATTTCTTCTCATTGCACCGACGGTCCCGGCAGAGCTCGAAGTCGCGTGGGCTTCCAGGCCGGTGGCGATCAAGGGCGCGGGGATTGACTTCGAGCTTCCCTCATCCACGAGCGAGTTCCGCATAATATGGGTGTTTGTTGACGCCGGCGTGTTCAGCCCTTTGCTCCAATTTCTGGCGGGGCCTGCTATTCGAACTCCATTTGGGGCCATCAAAGCTCATGAGCTCCGCCTTGCCCCCGCAGGCGGAGGCCGAGGTGGTTGAAGGACCTCGGCATGCCTGCGCCCATGGTGGTGAAGGAGTTCGTCAAGCGTCGAGTCGCTCCACTTCAGCGCCACTTCCGCCCGATGTGGGACTTGCTCCGCAGCCAGGACCACATGAGGTTTCAGGAGAAGGGGCTTCCTCTAGCAATGCGGCAAACGGTGCTCATGGTCCTATCGGGTGTCCCTCTGCCGAATGAGATGCCCAGGAACAACTGCCTGTTGTACCACTGCGAGAACAAAGCCGCATTTGGCGCGAGCATGCCTTCCTTTGATGAGTGGGGGCTGCGCCCAATCGGCCTGGTGGGATCCCGCGAGAACCCCATCGTTGTGGCTCCCTTCCTCGCTGCCAACGCCGACCTCGCCCCAGGTGACGGTGCAGGAGAGCGAGCTCCGATGGGGGCCAGTGGCTTGAGTGTTGAGGTGGACATGCCAAGTGTTGATCCTGGGGCGTCGTCCTTGGGGGCCTGCAACCCCCCTCCTGGGGCGTCGGTCGCTGAGGAAACGCGGCATGCGGCTTCCGAGGCCAAGGCTCTAGGAGCCTCGGGAGGTTGTGGTGAGGTGGCGCTCAGCTATTCGCCGCAACCGGGCACCCCTGAAGCCATCCCTCTCAGCTCTTCTTCAGCCCCGCCGCGCACCGGCCGTCACGTCCAGCGCTTCGGTCGTCTTTGTGTGGACTTCAAGGAGCTCCGCAAGAGGAAGGGATCCCTCAGCGGCAGCAATATCTTCGGGACGTTGAAGCGACGAAAGTACATCGCCATTGACGCGTAAGTATCTTATTGCCATGGCTTCTTGTGTGTGGTCTCCTTATCCTGACGTCTGTCCTTCAGGGCTCCTTCCGTTGAAGCTGTTGCGTCTTCTGAGACGCGGCCTCCTCCTTCATCAACTCCCCCATCGGCCTTGAGCGTTCCTGTCTGCCTACCGCCCCTGGAGCAGGGTCGGTTGGGGGAGCATCTCTGCCTTTGTGGCGTCCTGATCCCGCGGCTTGGCCACCCCTCCCTCACGGTCTGGCATGGAGCTTGGCGGGCGTGCCCAAGACTCCTCCTTTGCCCATGGACAGCAGCTGGTTGGCTTCGATCATTGGTTCCTCTTCAAGCAGCGAGCCCCGATCGACTTGGGCTCCTCGCAAGGACGGGCTGACGTCAGGTGCGGCGTCAGCCCCCAGCCCCTTGCCGGGAGGTGGCGCGCCACTTGGCGCCCCGCCCGCAGCCCCCGAGGTGGAGGACGAGGTGGGTCGAGCGTTCAAGCTTGAGCGCAGGCGGAACGTAGTTCGTCACGAGCTCTTCCAGGAGGCGATGGGCGCGATGAGTCGACTTGGTGAAGAGCTCGCGGGTGTCGACTCGCGCCTTGAGGCTGAAGGTCTCCGGCTGGTGGAGGAGCGGCGCAAGCTGAGGGTGGCCATCAACCTCGGTCGCTATCAGCGCAACCTTGAGAATGCAAAGGCCGAGGGTCCCTCAAGATCGCCCATGAAGCCCGCTTGCGAGCCTTGGAAGAGGCTCGCGGGGCTGACCGCCGTCGCGAGGCTATGGAGGAGCGCGCGTGGGAGCACCAAGCCTGGAGCGCATCCCTTGAGCAGCAGGTGGAGGCGCGTAGGGCCGCCCTTGCATCTCTGAGGGGGACGCCCGCGAAGGATGAGGAGGTCCGGAAGCGCGATGAGGCACTGGCCCTGGAAGCCGTGGAGCGCAGCCTCGAGCTCGAGCAACCGGAGACGAGGGAGCGTCAAGTTGCCCAAGCAGAAGACACCGTCAAGGCTCGCGAGGCCAGTGTCGAGGAGGAGGTCAATCACCAGGTGGCCGAGGTTCGCGCAGACCAGGAGGGTAGGTACGACCTGAAGCTGAAGCTCGTTGGTACGGAGGATGCGGGCAGGGCCGCTGCCCTCAGGCCCAGGTTGGATGAGGCTGAGAGGCGTGCGGAAGCCACGACCGCCGCCCTGGTTACGGCGCAGATGGACTTGGCCTCCGCCCGCGCAGAGCTGTGTTCCCTTTGGAGGCGGGTTGATGACGCTGGGGCCGTCGCATGGCAAAACACGGAGGAAGTGCTCCAACGACGAACGCTGGAGCGCGAGCATGCCCCTATGCTTCAGGATCTCCGGAACAGGGCCAATACCGCCCTGGACCATATTTGCAACGTGGATGTACCGGCCCCTCACTCGAATGACTATGCCAGCCACCTGACCTTCTTCACCGAGGTGGTGATGAGCCTGGAGGCTCGATCTGCCAGAGCTCGCCAGCTTGTGGAGGAAAGGGGGCATGGCCTGCTTGAGCGCGCTTTCTCCCGTGTCTTCAGCCACCTTCTGAATGCCGACCCCAACTTCGATTTTGATGCCGCCATCGCCCCTGTACCCACGACCGTCCGGGGCGACCTGGCGTGTTGGGTTGAGGACAATGTGGACGCGTTGGTCAGGGCCTTCTCTTCGGAGGATGACGCGGTGGTGGCCGTCGCAGACTAAGGCGACGTGGTTGACGACGGCGCCGACAGCAACGATGATGCTGACGAAGTCGATGACGACGCGAGTGACGCGTCCGCGGGTGATGCAGCGACTGACCTTTCTGGCTGATCCCATGTTCTCCTGTCATTTCACCCTGTGCACAAAACTCGGGCGTGGCCCTTGGAAAACTTGTAAGAGCATTTTGAGAGGAGGAGCCCCTCATGTAAGTAGATTGCAGTTTTTACCTTCCTATGCGCTGTGAGTATGTGTCCTCGTGAACTCGTGAATCCGGGGGCGAGTTTTCCGTCGTGGTTTACCTTAGTTAGCGCCAGCTTCGAGCTGGGTCGTGAAGTGGCGAGTTTCTGAGAATCCTGCGGAGCTTATCGCCCCGCCTGAAGGGGCCCCGCAAGAGGTGAGCACCAGCCGCAGTGCTGGCGCGCGCTTGGCGAGCGTGCTCTTCGGGCGTCCAGCTCGCGAGGAGCTCGTGAGGGGAAGGCGATTGACATGAGTCCCAGACAAAATGAGATCCAGAAGGCAAGAAATTTCTTGAACGAGAAAAGGCTCCCCCCGCGCGCATCGATAAAAATTCGGCTTCAACTTAAATCCAGATCCAGAAAGCAAAGCTACAGAAAGAGATATCCAAAGCAAAAGGCCGCGTCCGGCACCTAGTCTAGTCTTCCGGTCTTCAAGTCTTCTCACCAGCGCGGAGCTAAGTGCTGCCACTAGGCATGGGAGGGAGCCCCAGGGCCTGAGGCCGGCGCTCCTGAGACTCCGGGGCGTGTACAGCCCCAACTCATTATTTTGTGAGAGTGCCACGGGCGGCGAGCTTCACAGGAACTGGGCCTTCTTCACAGGTACCGGCCTTGCTTCATATCGCCAGACGAGGGCCCCGCCTTGCGCCACCCTTGACCTCCTTTGAGCCGACCAGTCGCCAGGACGACACAAAAGAGGGAAAGAGGACGCCAGCGGTGCCCTCAACATCCACAAGTCCTATGCTGGGGGAAGGGTTGTCAAAGCCTCCCCGGCAGAGGGCCTACCTCCGGGTGTCCCCTGTCTTCGCGCGCCGTGGGGAGGGGCCTGGCTCCCGACCCTCTCCCAGATCCCCAACGCTGACCCCTGCCGCGTGGAGGCCACTAAGCTGGGGCCGCCGGCCGTTGTGGTGACCTGTTCCTCCTGCGACTCATGGTTAGCGTAAGCTTGCTCCTGAGGGATTAGAGGTACCCTATAGTGGTCGTTGCACATGCGGTCGTGGTGGTTCCCCGGCGGCTCCTGGAAGGCTTGGACTCGTAGCGCCCCCTCTTCCCAATCTTCTCCAACGAACGAGACGGGGTCGTCCTCCGGTGTGTACTCCTGGTCCGTCGTGCGGGGCACGTAGGCTTCCGGGGCTGTTACCCCGAACACCTCGCCGTAGTGCCCCACACCCCATGTTGCCCGACCCAACGTGGCGTCCTGAGGGTAGTAGCGTGGCATCTCACCGGGACCATGGGGGCGACGCTTGTGCCCGTGCTTGCTGCTGGCGGTGCGGGGCGGCAGGGTCTCCGGCGCCGCCGCCGCTGGCTGGTCTTGACGAAGCCCCATGCGCGCGCCCGGCGCCTGGTGCTTGGCGAGGCCGCCATGAGTTCCCGCGAACGGCTGCGAAGGAGTCGATAGCGAAAGGCGACGCCCCGAGGCCGCAGCATCCAGCAGCTCAGCAACGTTGTTCAAAGCAGCGCCCGGCCGCTCTCCATCAGCCGGCACCGCAGCAGCTCCCTTGCCACGGTGAGTGCCGCCCGCATGTTTGCCTGCTCTCGCCGCGAGTGCGGCGCCGTCACCGCGGCATGGCTTGCTGCCCTTGCAGTGGCTCGTACCTGTCGTGGGGTGGGGGTGGACGATGTTTGGCCGCGCCGCCCACGCCCCGCAGCGTTGGACGACGCCCGTGCCGGCTGGAGCGCGGGGTCGAGGTCTTCATGGGCGGGCGTCGTCGCCCGGGCTGGCCAGGCTGCCCAGCGGTCGGAGTCGGCTCTTGGGTCGCCGGACATCTTGACCGTGGAGCGTCGGCAAGTCAACTAGCGGAGAAGAAGCTCCGGCGCACCCCTACCTGGCACGCCAAATGTCGGATGTGGGGTTCCAGCAAACCCTTAAGATTCGATCACTGGGGTGCGCGCGAAGTCTTTCCCTCCTACCAATCTACGCCCTAGCTCGCTAAGATCTTGCGACGAACTCGACGAACTCGCAACATTGAAAGACATGAGATTTATACTGGTTGGGCCCACTGTTGTGGTGTAATACCCTACTCCAGTGTGGTGGTGGTGGATTGCCTCTTGGGCTGATGATGAACAATACAAAGGGAAGAACAGCCTCCTGAGGTTGAGGTGTTCTTGTGCTTGGTGACTTAGCGGGTGAGAGCTGGGTGAATTGCTCAATGCCCCTACGATGGTGGCTAGTTCTACTTATATAGGCCATGGTCCTCTCCCCAAATATTGAGCGGGAAGGGAGCCAACAACGGCGGGCAAATTTGAAGGGGAACAACTAGTACAAGCTATCCTGACAAAAGTGGTCTTCGCCTGCAAAAGGCTCTGGTGGTGACGCCGTCTTGGGCTCCACGATGACCTCCGTCTTGCTGTCCTTCTGGTCTTGGTCTCGTTGCACCGATATAGCAACCTTTGCCTGATGCCTCGGTACTCCTCGCATGCGCTGGCCTCCTTAGCACCAAAGAGGAAACAAGGATGCTGCGCGCGCTGGCGCCCGCCTGGTGCCGATCGTCATGGCTCACGTCATGAGAGCCTTGTGAGGTTTTCCCCGCCTTGATATCTCCGCTCCTCGTGAGCCTGCCTGACTAGGCCACTCCTGAGGAGATCTTGTGTCGTCCGCCTCGCGAGGCTTGGCCCCTCGCGGGGGTTTTGGATGCCTTGTTGATGAAGATGGGCCGTACGGCCTGCTGGCTTCGCCACGCCGTGGGCTGCACGTAGGCAAGTCTGGGGACCCCCGTTCCCAGAATGCCGACAGTTTCTCTTGAATTGGGCTTTCTCGTGATCAATCTTGTTCTTCAGTTCGACAATCTTCTGAGCCAGAGGTAGCTCATTTGCAATGGCACTGTGGAAAGAAACACCAATGCCAATTGGAAGCTGAAGATCATCAATACTGGGGCTTGGGTTGTCAAACCACTCATCAATGAAGTTATTCAAGATGTCCACATCGAAGAGAGGCAGATCATTGAAGATCTCCGCCTCTTGCTTGCTCTTTATCAACAGCTCAAGAGCATCATCACCAAGATCTTCGTCACTTGACAGATCAATGGCTTCATTCTCGTTCCTCAGAACGGCAGCTGGGGTCAGTGCTTGCCTAGAACTCTGGATGGGCTTCTTCTTCTTCTCGGTCTTGGAGATGCGAGAAAGATCTTCAGACTGCACACTTGGCCACAAGCATAGCAAGCATCATCAAAAAGGGATATTTCAAGAGAATCAACGGGATCATAATAGTCATCATAGCAATCATCCTTCGGTAAGCACGAAGGGGAATTAAACAATGTATGAGCTGAAGATTTACTCTCATCAGAAGGTGGGCACAGGTGATCAATCCGCTCTTCCTCCTTTTGTTCTTCGCTCTCCTCCTCGTATTTTTCATCCAATGAGCTCACAGTTTCATCAACTTCTTCTTCCATAGATTCCGGCAAAATATTAGTCTCTTCTTGGACAGCGGAGACTTTCTCAATAAGTGCATTAATATAGGAATTATATTCATAATTATTATAGCAATATTTTAGGATAGCTACATTTTCAGGCCTATAAACATCATCATCAAAAGCTTCATACTTTTCAAACAAAGATTCAATTTCATAAGCACCCTTAAAAGCAACAAATTCTTCTATTTGTTCCACATCATAGTAATCATATATACCATTAGCATAAGAAGCTAAGGTTTTATTATCATTAAATTTGCATGAAAAGGGAAGGCGTGGAGCCTTCATCCTAGAGCAACAAGTATAATCATAACTCAAGCACACTTGCCGAGCATACCACTTCTATAAATTTGATCCCACAATAGTTTCCCTTTTTGTGTCAAGCGATAATCCCTAAAGTATTCACGTTGATCCAACGTTACTCCCATTACCAAATTGAATGAGGTTTTCTCAGGATTATCAAAGTGGTACATAATATTTTTCACATATTGAGCATCGAGGGTTTTAGGAGGTTCACCATCTCCATGAGTAGCAAGTACACCTAATTTTTTTTGTATTTCGTGTTCCATATCCATAACTAAAGATAAAGAACAACTAAGAACAACAAATAAAAATTACTTAGTGATAAAGCAAACAAGCACACACGAGAATATTCACCCCACGCTATTGCTCCCCGGCAACGGCACCAGAAAAAGGTCTTGATAACCCAAAAGTATAGGGGATCGCAACAGTTTTTGATAAGTAAGAGTGTCAAACCCATCGAGGAGCTAAAGGTAGAACAAACATTCCCTAAAGTTCTATCGACCACCGATACAACTCTACGCACGCTTGACGTTCGCTTTACCTAGAACAAGTATAAAACTAAAAGTACTTTGTAGGCGTTTTTGGATAGGCTGCAAGATAATAAAGAGAGCGTAAATAAAAGCTAGGGGCTGTTGTAAGTAAAGAAGCAATAAAGTAAATATAGCGAGTGTGGAAAAGTGGTGGTAGGAGTTGCGAAATTGTCCCTAAGCAATTGACTACTTTACTAGACCGATAGCAAGTATTATGTGGGAGAGGCCTTTGCTAGCATGTCATCCCTGACTTGGAATTCTATGCACTTATGATTGGAACTATTAGCAAGCATCCGCAACTACTAACGTTCATTAAGGTAAAACCCAACCATAGCATTAAGATATATTGGTCCCCCTTCAATCCTGTATGCATCAATTTCTATGATAGGCTGAAGCTTCTGTCACTCTTGCCCTCCAATACATAGTCCTATCAACATACAACTAACCCTATGGTGTGATCCACGCGCGCGCTCATATGATGGGCACCAAAGGACAGCAACATAACTACAAGCAAATTAAATCAATCATAGCAATTCATCAACCACCAATAGGACAATGAAAATCTACTCAGACATCATAGGATGGCAACACATCATTGGATAATAATATGAAGCATAAAGCACCATGTTCAAGTAGAGGGTACAGCGGGTTATGGAGAGTGGACCGCTGTAGATAGAGGGGGAAGGTGATGGAGATGTTGGTGAAGATGGCGGAGGTGTTGGTGAAGATCGTGGTGATGATGATGGTGGCCACACAGAACGTTCCGGCGCCACGGAAGAGAAGGGAGAGGGGCCCTTCATCTTCTTATTCCTTGACATCCTCCCTAGATGGGTGAAGGTTTCCCCTCGGTCCTTGGCCTCCATGGCATGGGAGGCGAGAGCCCCTCCGAGATTGATATGTCTCTCTGTCTCTCTACTTTCTCCGTTCTCGCTCTTTCACCCTTTCACCATATATATATATATATATATATATATATATATATATATATATATATATATATATATATATATATATATATATATATATATATATATGGAGATCCAGAACTCAATTGACTGAAACCTTCGCCGTGATTTTTTACCCAAAATTAGCTTTCTTGCTGTACCAAGAAGGGCATCAACCCCTTACGGGTGGCCCATGAGGGCTGGGGGTAGGGCGTGCCCCTACCTCGTGGCCACCTCGCACCTTGTCTCGTGGATTTTTCCTCCGAATTTTCCAATTATTCCAAAAAAGCTCCGTCCAAGTGTTTATCCCGTTTGGATTCCGTTTGATATGGATATTCTGCGAAACATACAACATGCAACAAACAGGAACTGGCACTGGGCACTGGATCAATATGTTAGTCCCAAAAATAGTATAAAAAGTTGCCAAAAAGTATATGGAAGTTGTAGAATATTGGCATGAAACAATAAAAAGTTATAGATACGACGGAGACGTATCACCTGCCGCCCTTTCTTGCTGACTTTTCTGTGGCCATTGTACTCAAGCAGAATGGCTTCGGTACTGTGAATGGCTTCCGCTTGCTGGTCAGACAGGAACTTGCTGATGGTGAATGAATGTGATGTTGTAGGAACTCTGCAAATGAGTGCAGCCTATGAGAACCAAGGGATTCTCTCACGGACATGTACCTGTGACAGCATTAGAGATGCGAGGGAAGGGGAAGAGGTCATATGCATTCTCAGAAGATTTTGAAGATAAATCAGTTTGAAGACATTGACCTCATAGCGCGAAGACATTCACTTATATGTTGAGAGTTGGTTCCAGATTTGTACAAATCCAAGAATAGGTACAAGTGAGGAATCTAACTACTTGTGAAGCATAAGTGAATATACTAGGCATGATATGAGATGCAGACAGGATAGATCCAAATATGTAGGCACATAAACCACTTTTGGTGGAGAAGGATGAATCTATCAGATCAAAAAGACAGTAAAAAAGGAGGTTTTATTTACCACACAAAGAACTGCTAGACATAGTTGAGTAGGAGGTCGAGCAGTTCAATCTCCCGTGCCCTAACTTGGCGACAAAAGACACCTACGACGGCGGCGGAGGAGACGAGGTCCGCGGCCGGCGTGAGGACGGCGTCGGTGAGGTCGCCGCAGCTAAGCTCTTCATCGCCGGCGTCGTCGAGAGCTAGCGGTGGCGCTAGGGTTTGTGCGAGGTGGAGAGGTGGGAGCAGGATTTTGACCGCGATGTGATGTCTATTTATAAGGAAAGATACAACACAGTGCAATTATGCAGGTGCCCCTGGCGGTTCACATCTGAGGGACACGTGGCAAACATGCAACACATTGGAAGTTGTTCCATGTTCCCACGCACACCTGGACTGTCGGGTGGTCGTTCCGGCTTCTCCGGGTTTCAGGCAATAAGGATATAGCTTTTAAAACAGATTCAATTTTTGTCTCTGTATCTTCTACTGACAAGGACGCAGAGAAGACATTTAATGGTTTCAATAGAATGCATATGATTTGGATAGATAGAATTTGGGATAGAAGCATAGAAGAGGTTAGGGTCCGATCACATTCACTTACATCAAAAGATTCAAGTATGAAGACATAGCTATAAGTGAATGTTGTAGAGGACAGAACACAAATATATGTAAAGACCAAATCAACAATGTGAAGATAAACAAAATACGAAGACTTAGCAAATGTAACGCCAAATGAAACACTCCAAACAAAAGTTTGGTGGTGGCGTTACCCACCGTATAGGAAGTATTAGACCCAGCCACGACGCACAATTATCGTGGCGCTCCGAAGTCAAATTCCGCATTAATGTATTCACACTTAGAGTGTATGTCTTCATTGATTGAAGATATACTATACTTCGTGTGTTGCACATCTAAATCATCAATATGCATAAGTGTTTGGATGAGCGTCCAATTACAGGACATTTGAGGATTCTAAGATATTTAGCTCACACCGCAACTTGCAAAACCTTTTCTCATCCAAGGGCTTTGTGAAGATATCTGCCAATTGCTCTTTAGTGTTGACATGAATGATATCAATATCTTCCTTCATGACATGATCACTGAGAAAGTGATGACGAATTTCAATGTGCTTTGTCTTCGAGTGCTGAACTGGGTTGTTGGCAATCTTGATGGCGCTTTCATTGTCGCAGTAGAGTGGTACTTGCTTCAGATGGATGCCATAGTCCTTGAGACTTTGCTTCATCCATAGAAGCTGAGCGCAGCAAGATCCAACAACAATGTATTCAGATTCAGCAGTGGAGAGAGACACACAGTTCTGCTTTTTCCAGACCAACAGACAAGTGATCGTCACAGAAAGTGACATGTGCCTGATGTAGACTTGCGATCCACCTTGTCACCAGCATAATCAGCATCCGAGAATCCTGCTAGATCATACTCTGAGCCCTTTGGATACCATAATCCTAGTGTTGGGGTGTAAGCCAAATATCGAAGAATTCGCTTCACAGCTAAGTGATGCGATTCCTTTGGTGCCGCTTGGAATTGGGCACACATGCAAACACTAAGCATGATATCTGGCCTAGATGCACATAAATAAAGTAAAGAACCAATCATGGAGCGGTATACCTTTTGATCGAACTCTTTACCATTGGCGTTAGGACCCGGATGACTTTTGGTTGGCATTGGCGTCATGTAACCTTTGCAATCTTGCATTCCAAACTTCTTCGGGCAGTCTTTGAGGTATTTTTCTTGAGATATGAAGATGTCATTACTTTGCTGACGAATTTGAAGACCTAGGAAGAACTTCTGTTCACCCATCATGGACATTTGATATTGTTCTTGCATCATGTGCCCAAACTCATCACTGTATTTCTGGTTAGTACAGCCGAAGATAATGTCATCCACATAGATCTGGCACACAAACAGTTCTCCATCATATGTCTTCGTGAAGAGTGTAGGATCTAGAGAACCAGGTTTGAAGCCTTTGCTCTTCAGGAAGTCTTTGAGTGTGTCATACCAAGCACGAGGGGCTTGTTTGAGGCCATATAGTGCCTTGTTGAGCTTGTATACCATGTCAGGATATTTTCGATCTTCAAAGCCAGGTGGTTGTGCAACATACACTTCTTCTTCAATCTTGCCATTGAGAAAAAGCACTCTTCACATCCATTTGGTACAGAAGGATGTTGTGATGGTTGGCATAGGCTAGCAGTATGCGAATAGCTTCAAGCCTAGTCACGGGAGCAAATGTTTCATCAAAGTCAATCCCTTCAACTTGAGTGTACCCTTGGGCAACGAGACGAGCCTTGTTTCTGACCACTTGACCATGCTCATCTTGCTTGTTGCGATATATCCATTTGGTGCCTATGATGTTGTGCTTGCGAGGATCAGGATGCTTGACCAATTCCCACACATTGTTCAGCTCAAACTATTGAAGCTCTTCTTGCATAGCTTGAATCCATTCAGGTTCCATGAAGGCTTCAACAACTTTCTTGGGTTCAGATATTGAGACAAATGCAAAGTGCCCACAGAAATTAGCTAGCTTTGTTGCTCTTGAACGAGTGAGTGGACCAGGTGCATTGATGCTATCAGTTATCTTCTCAATCTGTACTTCATTTGCAACACGAGGATGAACTGGATGAAGATTTTGCTCTTGCTGATCATTGTCTTCATTTTGAGCATTGACTTCAGACTGAGCATTGTCTTCAGGTTGATTAGGTACAGAAATGATAAGTTCCTCTTCAGCCTATGCCTCAGAAGGTATGATTTCTCCAGTTCCCATAAGCTTGATGGATTCACTAGGTGGAACTTCATCTAGCACATTTGGCAGGTGCTCTCTTTCCGAGACGTTAGTCTCATCGAACCGCACATCTACAGTTTCAACCACTTTATAGTGAAAGAGGTTGAAGACTCCGTAGGAGTGCGAATCCTTTCCGTAACCAAGCATAAAACCTTCATGTGCTTTCGGTGCAAATTTTAAAGTGTGATGTGGATCCTTGATCCAGCACCTAGCACCAAATACTCTGACGTAACTGACGTTTGGCTTCTTACCGGTTAGGAGCTCATAGGATGTCTTCTTCAGAAGCTTGTGAAGATAAACACGGTTTGACATGGCATGCAGTATCAATCGCTTCAGGCCAGAACTTCCTTGGTGTCTTATATTCATCAAGAATCGTCCGAGCCATCTCAATGAGTGTCATGTTCTTGTGCTCCACGATGCCATTCTGCTCAGGTGTATATGGAGCAGAGAACTCATGGGTGATACCCAACATATCAAGATAAGTGTTGAGGCATGTGTTCTTTAAATCTGTGTCGTTGTCACTTCTGATGTGCATGATCTTGATGCATAGTTCGTCATGGCACAATTTGCGAAGCGTCTGAAGACATCCTGCACTTCATTCTTGTAGAGAATTATATGCACCCATGTATATCTTGAATAATCATCAACAATGACGAAGCCATAGAGGCAAGCAGTGGTAGTAAGAGTAGAGTAGTGAGTAGGGCCAGATAAGTCCATGTGTAGCAGCTCAAAGGGTTGAGATATTGTCATGATTGTCTTCAAGGGATGCTTGGCCCTAGTCATCTTTCCAGCTTCGCAGGCACCACCCAGATGATCTTTCTTGAACTTGATGCCCTCAATGCCTACGACGTGTTTCTTCTTAGCGAGAGTGTACAAATTCCTCATGCCAGCATGCCCTAGCCTCCGATGCCAGAGCTAGCACTCTGAAGCTTTTGCTAGAATACATACGGCCAACTATGGTCCTGCTGAGAAATCTACCATATATAGATCATCTTTCTGGTACCCTTCAAAGACTAGAGACTTGTCAGATTCCATTAGAACAAGGCAACGATATTTTCCAAATATCACAATCATGTTCAAATCACAAAGCAGTGAGACATAAATTAAGTTGAAACCAAGGGATTCAACAAGCATCACTTTATCCATGTGCTGATCCTTTGAGATTGGAACTCTACCTAGACCCAATACCTTGCTTTTACCAGTGTCAGCAAAAGTGATGTGACTCTTGTCAGATGGACGTAAGGTTGAGTCCATGAGAAGACTTCAATGACTAGTCATGTGATTAGTGCATCCACTGTCCATAATCCATTTTGAAGCATTTGGTGTCATACCCTACAGTACAGTTAGGGGGATAGGCTTCACCAAGAGTATTGTGAAGCATAAACATTTGACGGACAAGAGGATTATCAAAGCTTAGATCAAGGTTAGGATTGCTAGGATGATTGGCAAGCGATTCAGGAACAAAATACATAATAAGACCATTTGGGCATTTTATCTTGCGCCCCACAATATGTTCTAGGTCCCTAGCATGAGCATCAGACGCCTTTGATTTCCGGCTAGATTCCTTTCCCTGCAAAAGGAAGTTAATTTTTCTTAACCACCCACATCTTCAGGGGTGGCTTAGAAGCAATGAGTCTAAGTGCAGCATCTGAGAACTTCGGCTTTGGAGCCCTAGCAAATAGCCTTGCAGGAGGTGAATGATACTCATATGAATAAGCAGAACAGTTCTTAGTCTTATGAACGTAACGGTTTGAAGAAACACGTTCATATTCATAAGTCTGAGTATGATTTCCCTACAAAACATTGGCGTTAGGTCGACTCTTGTGAGTCCTCTGTCTGTATGAAGCCTTTGGACCATATGAAGCCTTTGGTCTGGAGTTTGTATTATTCCCTTGTGGTGTCATGATGACATTCACGGGAAGATTCTCAAGACACTTTTTGGGCACCCAGATCTTCTTCAAGGGTGGTCCATTCCTACAGTTAGTACCAATATACCTGGCAAACACTTCACCATTCTGATTCTTAAACAGTTTGTAGTTTGCATCAAAGTATTCATCAATGACAATCGGGTTAGCACAAGTGAAGCCAGATAAGGTGGATGGGTCCACTGAAGGTCCCTTTGCAGCAACCCATGTGGTTTTGGGGTACTTCTTAGGCTTGCAGTAAGAACCATCAACATTCATTTTCCTCTTGAACCCAACACCCTTTTTCTAGGGTTTTGGTTCAGAATCTGCTTTTTGAGGACATCACATAGTGTCTGATGCCCTTTGAGACTTTTGTACATCCCAGTCTCAAGCAATGTCTTCAACCTAGCATTTTCATCAGCAATAGTAGTGGTATCCTCAGCAGAGGGGTTAATTACCACATCAGCAGTTGAAGATATTGTGACAGTAGTAGCAGTAGAACATTCAGTAACAGAAGTAGCGTTATCACACTCAAGGCATTTTAGACATGGTGGTTCAAATCCTTCCTGAGCTGGAATGATCTGTTGAGCGCGAAGTGACTCGTTCTCTTTTTGAAGATCTTCATGAACTGCTCTCAATTTCTCATGTTCTTGCTTCCTTTGAAGATAATCATAGGAAAGCTTTTCATGAGTTGTTGAGAGTGTTTCATGACGACTTTCAAGTTCCTCGTACTTAACATGAAGATTTTTGATGTCTTCAATTAAGGACTGAGATCGGGTCATTTCCGCGTCCAACGGGTCATCGCTTTTGTCTAATTTTTTTTGCATGTGTTCCATAGCTTTTTGTTGTTCAGTTGCAATTTTAGCAAGTGTTTTGTAGCTAGGTTTGGATTCACAGTCAGAGTCATCTTCACTTGATGTTTGAAAGTAAGCATCGCGTGAATTTACCTTGGCACCACGTGCCATGAAGCAGTAGGTGGGGGCAGAGTCGTCCTTGTCATTAGCATCCGCGTTGGTGACAGAGCCATTGTCTTCAGTGTTGAAGATGGACTTGGCAACGTAGGCTGTGGCGAGAGCCAGACTTGCAACGCCAGAGTCGGACTCCTCCCACTACAAAAAAAATACACTTCCGTGATGATACGTGTTTGTCACAGTAGGTCTCGTTTTTTGTCATGCATGTACATCCATGACAAATTAATGACAGAATCAAGATAGTCATACCTGTCCTGTCGTAGAAGTGTTCCATGACATTACCAAAATTATCATCACGGAAGTGTCCACTTCCATGAGGATAAATCGCACGTCACAGAAGTGCTTTCATCAAGGGTGACCGACATGTGGCATCCACCGTAACGGAACACCGTTAAGCTATCGGGTCGGGTTTTGGATCCGATAACCCGTTAACAGCCCCGACCAATGGGAAATTTCCACGTGTAAAATTCTTATTGGCCGGACGAAACACGTGTCAGCTCGTTAGTGGGTCAGATAGGCGCCTATGATATTTCGACACGTGCCATGGACCACCACTGGCCCATTTAGCTAACAAAGCCGACCCGTTTGACTTGGTAAAAAGTTAATGGGCCGGCCCATGAAAAGCCTGTTAACGGTCTCTTCGCAAATAGCCCATTTTACGGCCCGTTAACTCACGGCCCGTTAGGCACTAAAGGAAATCGGCCCAACAACGTCATGTGGGCCGTCGAATATAACACCAGCCCATTTCACTTTCGGCCCATGTATGGCCCACGATGTCTTTCGGCCCATATGAGACCTTCGTATCTTTCGACCCTTTACAGGCCCACGGTGACTCTAGCCCATAATGAACAGAAATTTTCTTTGTACCCGTTAACGGCCCGTGATTTACATGGGCCGTTTCATCCGTGTTAGCTTCGGCCTATTGACGGCCCATACGTTCTTGGGCTCCTTTTCGACCCTCGATTACTTCGGCCCTTCTCGGCTGTTCCCTAATGGGCCAAATTCGCCCATGGCGAGAGTCGCCCACATCTTGGCATGTTCCCAAATGGGCCAAATTCAGCCCATGGCAAGAGTCGACCCATTCGGCTGTTGCCCTAATGGGCCAAATTCGCCCATGGCAAGATTCGCCCGCTTCGCCGCCCTCCGCCCTATATTACGGCCCATTAACGACCCGTTATGCCCGTGATGAATTAAGCTTTTGCAGTCCCACGACTGTTAATGGCCCGTTACCGTCTTGGGTCGATACCAATTACGCCGATGACACGGCCCATGTAGACCCATTTATCCAAGCGACCCGAGGCCCACCGATTCTGAGCCCATTTATCGACGCATACGTAGGAGACCCATGGATCCTACGGCCGTATATGGCCCATGGTAGTTGCGGCCACTAGCAAACCAGGAAAAAGAAGACTAGGAAATAAATAAGGCGAAACTAACGCTAGGCTATTAAAGCGATTGCACAGATTACATCCACTCGGCATCAAAGATCGCCACCGGTGCAAATATAGGGAACACCCTACACTATACAAAAATGGCTTGTTTTTTCTTCACCGGTGGCTGCACGTTAAGAATAAATTTTGTATCGCACCAAAACAAATTACAACTATATAACAAAAGGAAGGTTGGCATAAAACTTAATAGTCTAGTAGATAAATGCACCACCGAAGTTGAAGCTCGGTTCATTTGACTTTGATCATTACGTTTTCATGTTGTATTGTCCGATGGAGCACCATAACCTCGCCTTCATTTCCCTAGGCTCTGAACAACATAGCAAATGTCCGATAGTCGGTTTCAAAACCATGCATATCTTGACGACATTGAGCAATGTTTCTCCTTGTTTCACAAAGGGCCTCTGTTAGGGAATGGACTTGTGTCCGAGCGCAGATACAACATTGCTTTGAGCTTGCATATCTTGATCATGAGGCAGTTTGGATGATATTGCCTTAACAACCAACCCAAGATACGCAGAACGTGCTTTTGGCACCGTTAGTGGACAGTATTGACCCATTGCAGCAAGAGCGACATTGCGGTTATAGTTGCCTCGCCACCTTCGTAAGGTGGTGGTTCCACCATTTTTCCATAGCTCGCTGAAAAGTTGAGGTTTTACATTAGTAGTACCAGAATAGAAGATATTAAGGAGGCAGCAAAACAAACAAAATAGCTTTGGTCTATATACAGAACTTATTCTGGTGAACCCATGTAAAATATTAGTTGTATTTTATTGCAAAGTACATAATAAAACCAGGTTCCAAACATATGACCATGTACCATCGCTAATGTATTGTCTATTTCTTCACATTGTATTGAGGGCTAAGGATAAAGAGACGAAGTTTATAATACGGTAAGCATAGTATGACATCATTCATATCACAAAACAACTGAGAACAGACAAACAAGCAATTGTAACGTTGTGTGGGCAAGTCCAGCACGGAACTAGATTACGGGTCAAGATCAAAGGAACATCACTCCTCCATTTTAAACCTTGTAAGGTGCAATGATACGCTAAGACAATTGTGTATAAAATTGAAAAGAGTAATAGACATTGGCTGCAAACCATGCAGTTCAAGGCACAAGTCAGAGTAAGTAGTAGTTAAAAGGCATGAGGATTAAGGACTTACAACAGCGGCTTTGGTGGTGTAGTCATGCCCTTCTTCTTGCTGGTGTGACAGTCCTTGAAGATTTCCACACATTTGGTTCGGTACTTTTTGGTCCTTGGGCTTTCCTCCGCATTTCGAACAAGTCAATATAGATCGATAATATGGTACAGCGAAAAGAGTGAAACAACAGCTAATTACAAGAGCCTCGCGATTGTGCAATATAGCTACGAGATCATGTAAATCTGTTGAATTTCACTTTCAGACGGTTGGCCTTGTTCTTTGAACAGTTCACCTACAAGAAGATAGATTTGTGTGGCACATGCGTCAATAGGACTTCAACATGTGATCTGATCACATATATATAATGTACCGATACTTGGATCGGACAAGTGTTTAACAAGGCCCTCCGGTCTTCATCCGATATATTTTCCATCGAGATGTTTGGGAAAGTTCACCGTTAGCCTTGCCTTCAAAGTGAGTTTTCCTCAAGTTATACCGACATCTTGTCATGCAGCAGACTTGAAAACATGGGTGCAAGCTTGTCCGGTTGCATCATCTTGGCTATCCAACTTGAACCTCATCATTGAAAATTATGGGAGTCTCATTATCAACAACCTAGAAAGTATGGGATGAGCAAGACGATATTACTAGTTTCCATACATAACCATACTTACAGATAAATGGTCGAGGAAGGTGTTGAACTGGGTTTCTTCTTTGTCATTCCTGCATGAATCCATGTTGGGAGGATACATACATGACACCTAACGACAACCGCTGCCTCGATACTAACTTGCTCGACTCAGTAGCATCACGTGGCCTTTTAAACCTGCCTCAAAACGGATCTCCATTCTTCCTCCTCTAGATTTAGTTAACCTATCGAGCATTATCCCTGATGTTTGTTTCCTCTTGCGCCTAGGTGCTAGTCCAACAACGAACATAGGAAGTGTTAGTGTACATCAAAGCTGTGAGACTACATATAAAGAAGCATGCAATCAGTAACTTGACTCAAAGAACTACCTTCTTGCTGTTGAAGCTCACAAGGTTCATCGATATTGCCAACTCGTCTTGTGTCAAGAGTGCTTGGGAAGTAGTGTCGGTGGCAAGGGAGCTTGGGAACATGTTGCTAGTTTCAGTTGGACGCACGAGTATGTCGTGCAGGTGGTAGTCTTGTGGTAGGTGTTGCAAGAACTAGGGCTGTCTCTGCTTGTTTGGTGGCAGCTATTTGTTTCGTTTGGCTTTTTTGCAGCTCGTGTAGCATGGGATGCCGTGTTTGTAGAATTTTCCGCTGGACTTTCACCTTCTATTGCACCATCAAGTACCAGCAGAATCTGCAGGATTCATCCACTTCTCATTCCCCCGCCATTCTGTGTTTCTTCCTCTTTCTACGTGCCATGTTAAGTCAAGCCGACAAGAAAAGCGAATAACAATTTAGTTCTTCGTAACAAATTGATGCGTGATGCATTTAACTGAACTTTGATGTTAGACAACCACATGATAGGAGGATGTAATATGTATGAAAAACAGGACGGAAGAGATAACGTAACTATGATGTGTAAACTAAGAAGAAGACATTTCACCAAACTAGAAGCAATGCAATGGAAGGTAGACACCATATGAAAGATGCTACAAATATCGCTCTGCCAAGTTAACAGTGTCTCAACATAAATGGCGTTTAAACAAATGTGAAGCAATACAAGAAATAAATCATATGCGAGATGCAAACAACATCACACTACCATGTTAGAGGTCTCTCGTCATTAGTGCCATTTCATATTCACAGCTTATGATGTGTAAACTAAGGAGAAGGCATTTCAACAAATTAGAAGCAATGAAAGCTAGACACCATATCAAAGATGCACTAAATATCACTCTACCAAGTTAAAACTGTCTCGTCATAAGTGCCATTTCAACAAATTAGTAGTACAAGCTAGAAAAGAATGTGAGATGTAACCTATATCACACCAAGTCAACGTGTCTTATGATAAGTGATTGTTGCAGGTTACACAACAGTAGTAATTTGATGTAAGAACATGGTGTGATAGACAGATATTGTATGTTCTAGAAACAGAACACGTGTCTTATTCAAGTATAATGTGTAAAGTAAGCAGATGGAATTCAACAAAATTAGAAGCAATACAAGCTAGACATCACACATAACATGCAACCACATATAATGATTGCCAAGTTAGAGGGAGCACCGGTGATCTGCACTAGGGAGGCGTGCTCATCATAAACACAGCTTTGTTGAGTGTCTATGCATGTGTTGTCTTGGAAATCATCTTGGGGTGTGGAGGAGTAGAAGCTGTAGAGGCCCTCCGTTTGGAAGGAGCACCTTTATCCGCTGCCTTGCTAACTTCCTTCCGCTTTATTGATTTTGAATTGTCAAGTAAAACCGACAAGAAAAAGCAATAAAATTCTCTCTTGAACTCATTCATGCATGATCTCGACAATCACTACTTTGATGTAAGGCAAACACATGATACCGGATGGAATATGTACGAAAAACAGGACGGCATGGCATGTTCACAACTGTTTGTGTAAACTAAGCGAAACCATTCCAGCAAATAAGAAGCAATGCAAGCTAGACACCACATGAAAGATGCAACCAATATGACTCTGCCAAGTTAAAAGCGCCCCATCATAAATGGAATTTCAACAAATTAGAAGCAGCGCATGCTATAAATCATATGAAAGATGCAACTAATATCGCACTGCATATACTAAAGGTGTCTCGTCATATTGATTGATGTGGGATACAAAAAACAATAGTTTTATGTAAGGACATGCTTAATAGACAGATGTACTATATACAGGAAGGCATGTCACATTAACAGGTATAATGTCACATTTACAGAGTATAAGCTAAGCGAGACTAGCACATGCGGTTTAACAGATTGGAAGAATTACAATCTAGACACCATATGCAACATGCAACCACATATCACGCTGCCAAGTTAGAGCAAGCACTGCGATGCTAGTGTAGGGGAAATGCTGTAATCAACTACTGAGCTACGCTCACTATCTTCATCTAGCATTTCTGTTTCTTGAGAATCATGTCGGAGGCGACGCTGCATTCTTTAAATGAGGAGTAGTCCCTTGCCTGCCTGCCTCGTCATAAGTGATTGATGAGGGATACACAAGAACATTAGTTTGATGTAAGAACATGGTTAATACATGATGTACTAGTATGTACCAAAAAACAGAAAGGCATGTCATATTCAAAGGTATAATGTGTAAGCTAAGCGGATGCAATTTAACCAAATTGGAAGCAATACAAGCTAGACATCCGGTGGAGTGGTGAACATGATCATCTAGGACACGAGAGCTTGGTGGAGGCGGGCTGCTTCGCCACCATCGCGGCTTTTTAGTTGGCTTCGGTGATGCCTGTCTTTCTTTGGGCTTGTCATTGGCTCGGCGAAGCCTCGACTAGCTATTTGTCTTCCGGTGCTCACGGGATGGTGGTTCATGTAAAAATAAATTTCCTTATCTTAATAAAGACCGACTTCGGCCTCTCGAATACAAGCTAGACACCATATGGAACATGCAACCCCATATGACACCGCTGAAGTTAAAGCAAGCACACAGGATGGTGGTTCATTGAGAGCGAGGTCATCAACTCGAGCTACGTTTACCGTCTCCATCTGCCGACCTTGCACCCTTTATAGCGTTGTAACGTGTCTTGCCTACCAGCATACGAAGTGGAGCGACTTCTCTCTTTTCTTTTGGCTTCTCTCATAGCAGCAGAGTCTGAAATACCCTTGCATAAAAACACAATAGTGAGAGTAAGGGTGAAGTGTGTGCAGAACTAGTGCATTGTAAAAGTAGCGAGATAGCGGTGGCTGAAAAATAAATGACAGGAGACATATGATAGCTCTACAACATTGCATGGCAAACAAAATTAGATTCTACTCCGTATGATTTTGTAATATATGAGCACAGAAATGCAGGTACTCCTCCAAAGACACCACCACATGTGGTCATATCTAAGATAACAGTCGACTGAAAATAAATAGGTCAGTCGATTTTTTTAATGAACCGTCCGATCTATAAGGAACGGGCAGATGGCCTTCGTCTACCTCCCGCCAGTCACTATTGACGATCTTTCTCGAACCGCCAGCGACCATTGGCCCAGATCCGTGCCTCCGCCGCCCCGCCCTCCCATCGACCTCACACCACCGCCGTGCTTGGCAGCGCCCCCAAGCCATCCCTTTAATCCCGGCCGACCTCCAGATCGGGCGCCAGTAGCTCTAGGCCGCAGACGCCCCTAAGATAAACACCAAGGCGCTGCTTCCCCGGCATAATAGTCGTACTAGCGCCTGTTACGCCGGGGAATGCTTCCATTAATTGGGAATCAACTGGCCAGAAATTGAAATTCAGGGGGGCGACGGACCTCTAGCTAAGGTGAAATAGTATATAAGGAGAAACCTTGTGCATCGCGAGTTACTAGGAACATCTAGTATAAGAAAGAAGCGGTCAACTAGTGTCTTCTATGGGATGAATACCGTGCAAGTAGAGACGTAAGATTTGCACGAATAAGGGAAGAGGAGTACCTTCTTTGGTTGCCAGTGTGGTCACCTCCACATGTCGCGGCGATCTTTTTCTTTTACCGGGAAACCGATGTTCGGAGGGTGCAGGCTTGGACGAACCCATGGCCAAATTGTTGTTCAGGTTGCCGTGGCCGTATGTCGGCGGGGGAAGCAGATCCGAGGCGGAAGGACGGCGTAGCAGGAACAGCTCGGTGTGGTGGAGGGTGGCGATGTTGGAGCAGCAGCGGTGAGGCGCAGGACGGCGTGGTTGAACTGGCTCGCATGCAGACGGCTCGGCCTCGGCTTCAACTACTAGCCGTGGAGGGCGCGGTTGAGGTTGCGGTGGACGACGACGTCGGGTATCGGCTCGGCGTGATGGAGGAGGGCGGCGGTTGATGGGTGGGATGGGGTGGCGGACGGAGGACGCCGGGTTTCATGGCTGGTGGAGAGGTAGTTTTGGCGCCCACGAGTACGAATGGGGAATCGGACGGTGGGGAGAACCATGTTTGATCCGGGACGCGCTTGTTTTTGGCTTTTTGAACAGAAGATGGGGCGCTTGTTTGAAATTTGGGGAAAGTACAAACTTTGCCCCCTCTTAAATTCGGACTCATGCGGGTCGGGGTAGGATGGTAATCCAGGTGTCCCAAATAGTGGGCGGGAGCGATTTCGGCCGCGCGCATGTGTGCTTAGGCGGCCATTGTGTATGAATGTTTTTGAGGCGGTTGTGTGGCGTCTAGATGAAGCTACAAACCTACCCCGGTTTAGACCTTTGGACGTCGGGCCGGTAGGTTTCACAGGTCGGAGTTATTAGAAAAGTAATTTCCTTGTACTAACAAACATTGGTCTCACGCGGTTTTGGGTAGTAGAGGCTCTTTTGGTAACCGTTCAAATTTTGAAACACAAGCATTCACGTTTAGAGTACTCTTGAACTATGAGGATTGGCCTAAATAGACAACGTTATATTTGACCTTGTATGTTTGAAAACCTCATTAAATTATCCGCTTCCTTTTGAAATTTTGACACTTGAAAATCCTATAACTACGATTATTTTGGAATGGAGGAGCTAAATTTGAATCTATTTTGTACACGACTACATATGCTATTATGTACAAAATCGAGCAAAGATTGGTACCCCATAGTTTAGGTATGGTTTACAAATGCCATGATATCAAATTCAAATAATTGAATGGACTTCATGTTGAATTCAATTTTTTTAAACCACCTTAGGTTGAATTCAAATGTATGCTAGTTCATAGGTAGCTATTTATAAATGTCCATTGTGTAACTTTCGTATGTATAATGTGCTTTACACACACAACATGAACTATACTCACGTTTATATTCGATTGCTAAAGCGATGCATTGTCTGGAGTTCAAAATACTAACTATGTGGATCAATTGTGTCGAATAATAACATAGACATGCTCAAATTCGATAGAATCTAGATGTCTGATGGATCAATGACCGCTCCTTACATGAATTGCAAATATCATGATCCCATCCTAATATTTGGATACAATTTATATCTTTAATCAATGTGTAGAGCAGTCTTTTACGTGTAGTTTCACTCTCCATCGGTGGTCTCTCACACATGCTCACACACTCTCTCCCGAGGTGTCTTTCTCGCACACATGCTCTAGATATAACCCTCCTCCCTCTCGTAACCATTTACAACTGTTTTCACTAACCTTTATCACAAGCACTCTTCCTCTCGCAAACATACACACGCACAATCCTCATCGACCCTTTCTATATACATGGACCTGCCTACGTGTCTCATGTACGCACATTATCTTTACTTTGTCTCTCACGCATTATCTCACACCTCTCTTCCTAATCGATTTAGTATGATTCTAGCAGAGCATTTTGTAGGATGCCCTTAAAGTTAGGTTGGATGAATAGTAATATTAGAGATAAAGGGTTACCTTAGTCCAAGAACCTAGGGTTACAAATCCTAGCGGCTTTGTCAGTGGACACAGAGTCCTTCACAATTCTGCTATCTTTGTCTTGTATGACTAGTCATCCATGGGTCTTCCTAAATGTGTCATGGGCCGACCAATGTGGCGCAGGACGGAACCGAATGAAGGGCCTCACCTCGACCCACCGGACCTCACGCGGTGACACACCCTCTGCCCCCACGTCTCATTATCTTCTCACACCCACACATACCAACACAAACACCACACACATAGAAAATTTCTCCTGGTGCCTCTATTCCATCCCTCCTTGCATATACACACTCAAGGGAATGGAATCTCTTGTCGTGACGTCATATTCGTCTCTCTCTCTCTCTAGACCACTCTCATTTCTCGTGCTATCTCTCCCACGCCCCCCCCCCATCGGCCCCGCCAAATGCATCAACTACACATTTACACATGTTACATCACGTACCCCATTGATATAAAAAGCCCTTTCTTCATGTTTATTTCGCATACAACATTCCTTTTGAATAAAGTGTGGCCAAAAATTATTTTAGAGTTTCTACATATATACAACATTACAAAGTTATATGGAGAGTATGAACGCGTAATTTGCATTGCATGGTGCCCACAATGATATTTATTCCGACTATGAATTTGTATATTTTATACTATATACAAAGTTAGTCATAATAAAGAGAAACGAGCATCTCTCTCTCCATCGTGATACCCCCATCGCCCCTTTCACGTATGCACACAAAACTATCTCCGGTCCTCTAAAAGTAAGCCCCAGAAAATTCACGCGTGTTTCATCTTTCTCTCGTGATATATGCAATGACGATCATTGTATTTGAAGCTAAAGCACAATACATACATTGGACTTCATAATCCACTCATTACGGTCACCGTTTACGTTTAGTGGTTATTACACAGTCACGGGCTCACCGTACAACTTTGTATTTGCTCATGACATGACTAGTTGACCAGTTAAACGCTCCACGTGGCACCTCTAGTGTTGCATCGCATTATCTCACTAACATTGTGCCCACCTGTCGACTTGTATCTACTCTACATCTACACTATTATAAAATACATAAAATACACTCTTATAAACAGAGTTGGTGATGATGGTGTGCCTGCCATCCTGCAATATAGTCCGTCCGATTTATATCTGACGGATAGGAAAGAAACTATGGCAATTTTGCAAAAAGGTACCCACACACCTCTCCACATTTGCAAATAAGGCCTTCCCTCGTTCATCCTTTTCTCTCACAAGATAAACAAGTCATACAAATGCATCTTGATGTTACGTGCAATGCACGGGCATCTTGCTTGTAAGAATGAAAACAAACGACAAAAAAATATTTTGGCGGTGGTTCGAAGTCATGACCGCGGGCACAGCGGACAAGGTTGCCTTGTATTGGTATTCTGAGCCTTCTGTTTTAACACACAGGAGCTGGTGTGGTGATTATGCACACACGCACGCATGCACACGAACTCCATCCACGCAACACTCACACAAACACATGCACCCATGCACGCACACAACACTCACACGTACACACGCAACCACGCACGCACGCAACACCCACACGCACACACGCACGCATGCATGCACACACCAGTACACCACACGACCAACACACACTCTCACGCTCAAGTGCTCAACCTACACGTGCAAGAACACACATCAGGCCCCGAGAGACACATACACAACTAGGTGATTCCCGCGCACGGGTTGGAGCCTTGTCGCGCCTGCGTAAATTTGTGTTTATCTGACCTTTTCCCTATGCGAACTGACAGGTGGGACCCACAAGGAACATGGTCAATTTAACTAGTCAACATGGCGCCACGCAGACTATTTGGCGGTCAGCAGAGTGCAATCCGATGCTGAAGCGTGAGCAAGTGACGGATAATCACCGCAAAATGTATATAGTGACCGTAATCATCTTATTACGAAGTTCGGTGACCGTATTACGCTTTTCTCTCTGTAGGCCCTCCAAAACTACATCTCTACGTTCTCGCATGTTACATCTAACAACTATGCAATACAAGCACTACTACTACACTCTAACACAATAAATCATATGTGTTTTAGTTTTACTAGATATCATATTGTTACTTATAATTATTCAGTTTGCATACATTAAAATTGCCTTTGAAATGTATGGCAATATCATCTACCGCACGGGAAAATCCTGCCCTTTCTGTTTAATCGGGTTTGTATCGATGGATCGTATGAAACAACAAAACTATAGTACTATACAGTACAAGTGACATTCCATTGGGCCGTGTCGTCTACTCCTCCGTCCTAAGAGTGGGCGCCGCTTTCATAAATCTTCTAGTCCTTTCGCCAACATGTGGGACATCAAGCTACCGGGTCCACGTGCCATACCGAATACTGATGCGAGCAGCGAGGGTGAAGCACCCAGTCATGGCGCCCGGCATAGTAATGAGCAATGAGGCGCCAACAAAGCTGCACCTTTCCCTTGATTAAGTTGGAGGGACGAAGTAATAATGCTAAAAAAAGAAGTTGGAGGGACGAAGCAAACATCATTTCACTCGTTGTTGAATCCGCTTCTCCCTCATCTTCTTCAACTTAAGCATGTGTTGCTTCTGCCGTTGTTCTGCCTCATGTGGGACGCGGATCAGCTTGGTAAAGCAACGACACGTGGGACCGCAGGTTAGCTAACCGCCAGACAACGTCCTCGAAAATAAGAAACCTCCCCGCCATCCGCGGCAAAATCACCTCCTTTTACTAATATTTGATTTTTTAGATCAATATAATTGAGATTTGTATAGATAGCACAGGAGCAAAACCAAGTGGTACGGTTAAGGGCATCCACAATGTGTAGCCAAATGTGAAAATAGCTTTTGGCATCGTGGGAACCATTGTGGACGGTGTTGCCAAAGCCAAAAAGATGGAACCGAAGCTCCCTGATTGATTGATTGAAGGAATACAAAAATGCAACGTCTCTCCTCTTTCTCCCATGCTTGGACGCATGTAGTACAGTATAGAGCACATAGTCTACTCCCTTGTTGTCGGTGTACTAGAGTAGGGGTACCCTAGTACCCCAAACTCGTGCACGGACAGTTGCAGCGCCCCACGGCAGGGCTGGCCTGATGACCGCCAAGGCCCTCAGCGGCTCTTTTGGAGCCATTCAAGAACAAAGTAGTCAAGACCCCGGCAAGGGGAGCTTGCCGGGAAGGCCACTCAGGGCGCAAAGGAAACAAGGCCCCGGCAAGAGGAGCTTGCCGGGAAGGCTTGGTGGGCGCCGAGCCCCCAGGCGCGACAAAGGTTCCTCGCCAGCGGCAAGGTGCTTGCGGGCGGGCGACCTCTCTTCATCTCCGCTCCAGCTCACTCGTAACGTGTCGCCACAGGGCTCTCCCAAGCTGCGCGTGTCGACGGGCTGTGCCGCCAGCCGGGAACAGCGACAAGCGGCGTGACAAGCTACCATCGTGGCAAGCGGAGGTGCACTTGACGGTCCTGTTACCTTTGTTGGGCGGCCGAGGCGGGCATTGATGACTCTTGTCCCTTGCCGTCAGAGTTAGGTATAGATTACTGTACACTGTACAAAGCGGTGTACCAACCTATGTTTTTACTATCTTACCCTTGTCTACTTGCCATATGTGGTAACCCCTTGTGCCTATAAAAGGAGGCCCGAGGGCAACGTAGAAAGGGTTCGGCTCAGCTCGGGCTTAGTTCATCCTACTCATACGAAACCACACCCAGGCTAGGTCTTGTAGCTTCCATTGCTCCCTAGCAAGAACACAAGATAATCCACTAAAGCAGCAGTAGGAGTATTATCTCTCCGGAGAGCTCCGAAGCTGGGTAAGCCCGCTCGTGTGCATCGCCTCGATCCGCTCTTTGTGCAATCTCCGCCCCCCTCCGAACCACAAGGGACCCAGGTCCCGTAGGTGTTCGTGGGACACGATCAGCCCTTCCCCGACATCTTTGGCGCGCCAGGTAGGGGGAGTCGAGGCTGTGTGAACCCGATCCGGTGGTCACACGAGCAACTTCATCAACATCTTCATCAACATGGCGCCGAAGAAGAAATCTTCGGCAGCAGCAGAGCCGTCCGCGTCGAACCCACCACCACCGGAGCTGTCGGGTGGTGGGGAAGCGCCAGCGGAGGAGCAGCGTCGATGAAAGAGCCCTAGCGCCGCCAGGTCAAAGACAAGGCAGCGCGGCGTCGGCGTCCGAATCTTCACCGCGTCCTTCTCGGGAGGCGCGAGACGAACAGCGTCGTGAAGCTCGCGGCACCATCGCTCATTGGACTAAGGCCAAGCTGGGGATCCCGAGCCCTCGAGACCGCATGCACCCCACATCTTGGCCGGCACGAAGCGGAGTACGGCCGGCGGGATGTTGCCCTCTAACTTGGTTAGGAGTCCGAGCGTCCGTTCTTCGCTCCGTGCGCGCTGCCGCCAACCACACCAGCGGAAGCCTTGGCAATAGCTCGATTATTTTAGACTACCCTCAACGGCCGACAAGGTCGACGAATGGAGGGCCACAATCAGAGTCTCATCGGCCGCTTAGCGGCGACGCCCCATGCAACCGAAGCGCGGCAGCCGCTGCAAGGCGATAAAGCGCGAGCTGATGGCGGCGAGACTTACGGGTGCAGCCACGTGCACTCCCCTTCCGAAGACCCAGATCGCTGACTCGCCTGATCCACCTCGACAGCGACTCCACATCGTCGTCGGATCCGCGAGCTCGTCGCGACCAGCGCCAAGTTCTTCGAGAACGGCAAGAAGAAGACGCTCGAACCCGTATCGAGCGCCGAAGAGAAGCGCGCTGTCAATCTGACCAACGCGCCGGGCCCACTGTCGATATGCATGCGCCAGGGGAACCAGGCGACTTGCCGTACACGGTAGGTTGCCCTGCGTTCACTCGTGAGCTGCGGCAAGTCCGGTGGCCCGACAAGAAAAACTTCAAACCAGATGTGCCGGAGAAGTATGATGGTAGGACACACCCGTCGGAGTTCCTCAGCATCTACACCATCGCGGTGCAAGCTGCGGGGGGACGAGACGACAAGATCCTTGCCAACTACTTTCCCCTAGTGCTCAAGCCAAACGTCAGATCTTGGCTCATGCACTTGCCGGACAGCTCCATATCTTCTTGGGCAGATTTGTGCCACCAGTTTGTCGGCGCCTTCACGGTGCCACAAGCCTCATGGCCAAGAAAGTGATCTTCACCTGCTTGCCCGAAGGAGGAGAGTCCTGCGCAAGTTTATCCAGAGATTCAGTCGTGTGCATTACAACATCCCAGACGTCCACCCTGCTGCAGTGATCAGTGCATTTCATCAGAATGTACGGAACCGCAGGATGAGGGAGGAGATGGCGATGTGCAAAGTGAAAGACGTCAGCGAGCTCTACGCCCTAGCCGACAAGTGTGCACGCGCTGAAGAAGGAAGAAGGCTCCCAGGAGAGACTGTGGGAGCAGAATCTGACAGTGAGGAGATCGCCCCGGCAAGGAAGAGTCGGCGGCGAAACAACAGGAGGAAGAAAAACCAAGAAGTGCTAATTGTTGAGCAGTCCGGCAAGGATGATGCCACCAACAAAACCAAGGGTAGTGGCTCCGGCAAGGAGGTTGCTGGAGATGCCGACCGCCAAGCTGTGGCGGCCGCCAACAAGCCCCGACAGCTCAACAAACAAGATCTTGTAAAATCCACCACACCAAGGGCCACGATCTCCGAGCTGCAAGAAAGTCGAGCAGCTTGTTGAGCTCTGAGAGCCGAATCTGAGCAAGCGAGGCAAGGAGAAAGCCCAAGAAAGTGCAGGTGCAGCAAGTAAGAAGAGACCCGGCGGGAGGCGCGCATGCAAGGCCAAGCAGCTGCAAGGAGACAGACCTCCCAGGCCGCGACAAGGAAGAAGATGAAGATGAGGATGACGAGGACATGGAAGACGATGAAGTCGACGAGCAAGAGTTTCAAAAGGCAACAGAGGTCCTTTGCGTTGACGGTGGTGCTTCTCTGCATACCTCGCACCGCCAACTCAAACAATGGATGCGTGAGGTTAATGCAGCAGAACCATCCATAGAGTCACGCAAGCCTCTGAAGTGGTCCAACACGCCCATCATCTTCGACATTGAGGATCACCCTGATCGCATCACTGCGGTCGGGTGCTTGCCGATGTTGGTCTCACCAACCATCCGCAACCTCAAGGTCACAAAGATGTTGGTTGACGGCGGGGCCGGCCTGAACTTGATTTCCTCTGCGGTGCTTCAGAAACTTCAAATCCTTGACAGCGAGCTCGAAGAAACTGGTACTTTCCAAGGAATCAATCCAAGAAGGAGCAAGCCCAAAGGGAAGATCACTTTGCCGGTAACGTTCGGCAGCGAGATCAACTTCAGAACTGAGAGGGTCACGTTTGACGTCGCCGACTTCCCATTACCCTACAATGGCATACTTGGCCGTCCAGCGCTCGCCAAGTTCATGGCCGCCTCTCATTATGCTTACAACTTGCTCAAGATGCCCGGCCCGATAAGCGTCATTTCTGTACATGGAGACAAGAAGGACGCGCTTATATGTGCCGACAAGATTTACCGGGAAGCAGCAGCTACAACAGAAAGCAAACCACTTGCCGCTGAAGCTCCCGGGGCGAAGAAGACCACCAAGTCCGGCACGAGCTCTGTTGCCCACTCCGGCAAGCGCACCTCCTCGGAGTGCTGCGCTACCGTCGAGGACGCACCATCAAGCTCCACCGGCAAGTGCAAGAAGACGATGGCAGCTCCGCCGAAGATCAAGAAAGTGCCCGCCAAGGAGGACGGCGGTGATACCTTCACCATCGATTGCCACGCTTGATCCTAAATAGGAAGGCGAGCTCGTTGCTTTCTGCGGGCGAATGTCGATGTGTTTGCGTGGCAACCATCGACATCCCGGTGTTCGGGAAAGTAATTGAGCACCACCTAGCTGTCTGTCCTCACGCGCGGCCCGTCAAGCAAAAAGTTAGGAAACAGGCAGTGGAACGCCAAGAGTTCATAGCAGAAGAAATCAAGAAGTTGGAAGCAGCAGGGCTTATCAGAGGAGTCCTCCATCCTACGTGGTTGGCCAATCCGGTGGTGGTACGCAAGGCTAATGGGAAATGGAGACTTTGTATTGACTTCACTGATGTTAATAAAGCTTGTCCCAAAGACCCATTTCCCTTGCCGCGTATCGACCAGATTGTTGACTCCACGGCTGGATGTGATCTACTTTCATTTCTTGATGCATATTCAAGATATCATCAGATCTTCATGGCAGAAGAAGATGAAGAGAAAACCGCATTCATTACACCATGTGGCACGTACTGCTTTATACGGATGCCTTTCGGTTTGAAGAATGCTGGTTCAACCTTTGCAAGGGTAGTCCACAATGCCTTTGAACCACAGATACACAGAAATGTAGAAGCATACATGGATGACATAGTGGTCAAGAGCAAGGACAAAGCAACTCTGGTTCAGGATTTGGATGAAACATTTGCAAATCTGCGCAAGATCAACCTCAAGCTCAACCCCGAGAAGTGCGTGTTTGGAGTCCCTTCCGGCAAGCTTCTCGGGTTCTTTGTGTCTCAGCGGGGAATTGAAGCCAATCCCGACAAGATCAAGGCCATTGAGCAGATCGAAGCACCAAAGCGCGTCAAGGATGTCAGAAGGCTTGCCGGTTGCGTGGCTGCTCTCAGCAGGTTTATCTCTAAGTCCGCTAAGCGCGCCCTGCCATTTTTCAAAATTTTGAAAAAGGCAGGTCCAATGAAATGGACTCCCGAAGCGGAGGCTGCGCTGCGGGACTTGAAGAGATACCTCTCCTCCGCTCCAATACTTGTCGCACCTAGGCCACGAGAGAAGTTGCTGCTGTATATAGCAGCGACCAATCAAGTGGTTAGTGATGCGTTAGTAGCGGAGAGGGAGGCGGATGACGAGCCGGCAACCGAGGCAGGCGCATCCAGCGACAAGCAAGGGGTTTCGCCGTCAAGCTCTGGTCCGACAAGGACGGATCAGCGCAGGTTGCGACAAGATCTGAAGAAGATGGTGGTGCGCCCGGTCTACTTTGTCGGTTCCCTTTTGCGGGCTAGATCAAGGTACTACGGTGTGCAAAGCTACTTTTCGGCCTCCTCATGGCCTCGAAAGCTGCGCCACTACTTCCAAGCACACGAGATAACAGATTGTCACCGCTTTCCGCTGAAGAGGATATTACAAAATCCGAAGCAGCAGGCGAGAATCGTCAGTGGAGCCTTTGGAACTGTCAAGCTTTGGTCTCAAATTTGAAAGCACTTCAACTATCGAGTAGAGCATTGGCGGAATTCATAGCTGAGTGGGCGCCAGCGCAAGATGAAGAAACTCCAGAGCGAGCATCCCGTCAAGGAGGCAAATAAAGAGTGGCTGATGTACTTTGGCGGTGCCTTCTCGCGCAAGCGCTGGTGCGGCGTCTTGCTTATCGCACCCACGGAGAGCACCTCAAGTACATAGTCCAGATGCACTTTCCCAAGGAACAAGCAACAAATAATCTGCAGTATGAAGGCTTGCTTGCGGTCTCGAGATTGCGGTGGACCTTGGGATCAAGAAGCTCATTGTCGGGGGGACTCGTAGCTTGTCGTCCGTCAAGTAAATAAAGATTATCGAGTCCGTTGATGGAAGCCTACATCGACGAAGTGAGGAAGCTGGAAGAGCACTTTGAAGGCACGCAAATGGAACACGTTCAAGAGCTCGAATGATATAGCTGATGGCCTCTCCAAATGTGCGCGACTTAAGTTACCATGGAACCAGGGATTTTTGTGCTCAAGCTAACTCAGCCAAGCTGTAACACCTTCAACAGACGAGCAAGAAGAAAATTGGTTTCGGCGACTACTTTTCAAGCAGAGCTCCACAAGCCACCGCCAAGAAGGTCCCTAAAACCAGCGCAGAAGTATCACCGAGGAGCGTTATGCTCGACAAACCATCTGGTTTGTATCGTTGAAGCAAACGCTCCCGACAAGTTTCGCTCCGGCAAGCTTGCCGGGATCATCAAGCTCCGGCAGACCCACAGGTTCTTGCCGCAGAAGCTGATGTTCCCGCAGTGATTGGAGAGCCTTTAGTCCTTGTTGTCGAGCCACAAGCTCCAGCATGGGCACATCAAATCGTCCATTTCCTCCAGACAGGAGAACTTCCCGAAGAGCCGGAAGAAGCGGAGAAAGTAGCCCGGCAGTCAAGTATGTACCAGTTTGTTGACAACATCCTGTACAGAAGAAGGCTCAACGATGTGAAATTGAAGTGTATTTGCCGGGAAGATGGACAGAAGCTGTTGGCAGAGATACATGGAGGCATATGTGGTCACCACATTGGCGCCAAAACACTTGCGGCAAAGCTTTCCGGCAAGGTTTCTTCGGCGAAGCCCTCCGGGATGCAAGCGCACAAGTAACCAAGTGTGAAGCGTGCGGTTCCATTCAAGCAGATACACCAACCAGCTCAAGCTCTCCAGCGATCCCTTTATCCTGGCCCTTCTCGGTGCAGGGGCTCGACATCCTCGGCCCTTTCCCCGAGCTGTCGGGGCTTTGAGTACTTATGCGTTGCGATCGACAAGTTCACAAAGTGGCGAAGTGGAACCGATAAGGAAGGTGACAGCGAGTCGGTGGTCAAGTTCTTGAGTCAATTGTTTGCCGTTTTGGGATTCCTAACAGAATCATCACCGACAACGGCACACAGTTCCGAGTCGCACCTTCATGCGATCGCCCAAGATCTTGGCACCAAGATCTGCTTTGCTCTGTTGCTCATCCGAGAAGCAATGGTCAAGCGAGAGAAACAAGCGCTGAAGTGCTGCGAGGACTCAAGACCGAACTTTTGACAAGCTGCGCAAGTCGCGGAAGAAAGCTGGATCGAGGAGCTGCCGTTGGTTCTTTAGTCGATCGGGGCGGCGCCAAATCGAGCCCTTGGCGAGACACCTTCGCTCTAGTCTATGGAGCGAGGCAGTTCTCCCCGGAACTCGTGTATGCGGGTCACCTCAGTGCTCGCTTATGATGAGCTTGAGCAAGAGCAGCTGCGACAAGATGGCGCTGCTCCTCGAGGAAGATCGTCTTCGAACTCTTTGTCACGAGCTGCTCGTTACCAACAAGCTTTGCGTCGCTACCATAGCCGCAAAGTTAATGCGAAGCTTCGAGGAAGGCGACCTTGTTCTTGGCGCGTTCAATCCGCCAAGAATTCCAACAAGTTGGCCTTGAAGTGGGAAGGCCCTTATCGGGTGAAATGAGTCACTAGGCCCGCGCTGTCACCTCGAGACCGAAGATGGCGCTCGGTGAGCAATTCTTGGAATATAGAACATCTTCGCAAGTTTTACCCATAAAGCGCGGTTGCGGAACCTGTTCGGCAACCACCCTTAATACAAGTCTTGCCGCTGTTGCATGTAATCCTTTGTACAAAAGCGGGCGCAGACCAGCGCATCGATAAAGCCTATGTGTTGCGTACAACTTGTCAATACATGCCACGATGATCATATATGCATGTGTTTACTAACATCTTGTGCAGCATCCACACCGATGGCGATAATGAGCCACTAAGCTCCATAACTTTATTTTCTCTTCTTTCTTCTCAAACAAGAAGAAGGGTCATCCACCACAAGTTAACCGGGGAAGGGAAGATAATAGTGAGGGCATAAGCGTCGCTCGAGGCTGTCGCCTTGCCGGAAAATGACAATGAACAAAGCTAAGTTGCTAAGTTTAAGCGACCAGTTTTAAATTTTAAGTTATCTTCCTCGAGCGATAGTACTTTGTATGGAAAACCTGCGTGGAGGAACCGACTCGTGACTAGCTTGCGCCCTTACTTTGTTTGAGTCCGCTCAACAACTTAAGCGTGCTGCAACTAGTTGCGACAAGGTTGCTTGTCGGGCGGCATCGCCCGACAAGCTGTTGAAGTTCCTTTTCGCGCTTTCATGCAAGGGTGTTCGTCTTGACAAGTTCTCTTAAAAGCGTGGGGTATAAACATACAAGGAAGAAATCGAGTAAAAAATAACATTTGCATTCGATGGCCTAAGATAGTGTACATTACATAATAACTTGTCCGCGTCTAATGGACTTTTTGTCTAAACATGATCTCTGCGACAAGAGAAAGATAGACTTGGCGGCCTAGTCCACGCTGGTCGCCCTCGAGCCTTTAACTCCGCTCACCCTGTCCACAATGGAGTGCGACAAGGGTCTTGGCGCTTCAACATCGGCGGATGGAGGAAGGGACTTGAGGACTTTGGTGAAGTCGATGCGGGGTTGCGGAAGGCCACCTTCATCAACACCTTCGAAGAGCCTCGGCGCAGGACTTGGCGTGATTCCTCCACCCGGTTGCCGGGACCTCTTCCGGAGCCGTTGGATCTCGCCAACACGCCTTTGAAGAATAGGCTGAGCTTGGCGCTGGGTTGAAGGTTCTCGTCGATTGGGTATCCAATATCCGTCATCCCTAACTCCATCAGCTCATTATGGATGCGGCGGCGGTGTCCACAAGGCCTTCATCCGGTGCATTATGTTGTCTCGAAGATTATTACGGGTGGTCACGGCATTCGGCGAAACTCCTCGGTGGCCTTGATCTTTTCCAGCAGGCCCTTTTCGATCCTTGGCGCCATTCAGCGTCTCGCGTCGGGGTGGTCGACTTCAGCTCAAATCCGCTTTGACCTCCTTAGCGCGCCGATCTCCTTGATCTTTTCAGCAAAACGACCACGCAGCTCGCCGAGGTGTAAGCGTCCTTCTCACGCTTCGCGCTTCAACCCGGCGACCTCCTCGGCACTCTTACGGAGGTGGACTCGGTTGAGCCACCCTCGTCTCCAATTCCCTCTTGGCGGCCTCGGCAGCCGCAAAGGACATCCTTTGCCTCCTGAAGTGGCCCGGATCGTTTGCTTTCAGCCTTGAGATCTTCCTCAAAGCATCGAGGTTGATCTTCGCTCGCCGCTCACCTTCTCATGTGAAGCTTCACACGGCAAGCCTCTGCTGCTCTTGACCTCGCCCTTCTCCAAGATGAAGGCCGTGCGCTCCTCGGCAAGCTGCTCCGCGCCTCCGCTATATCCCGGAGAGTTTCTTTGTTGGCCTTGCCGGGCTCCTCAGCGCTTCTCCAAGTCAGCTCCGCCCTCGCGACAAAGCGCCTCCACAGACTCCAGTTTGGCTTGTCGAGGAGCGGTAGGCGACAACAACTTCCTGCAGCTGCTCCTCCTCAGACTCACAGCTGCTGCTGCTTGGGACATCAACCAGCGACAGCCCAGCGGAGCAAGCATCTCGCGTCGAAAGTCTCCCCCTCGGCCGGCGCCCTTGAGCTTGATGCCTAGGGGAGCTTGATAAAGACACCCTCGCCCGGCCTTGGTGGCGCCAGTGGGGCTCTTGAATCAGTCTTGGCGTCGGTGGCGGGAGGATCAGCGGTCGGTGCAGCGTCTGGCGCTCCTGCGGCCTCAGGGCCGTCAGTACGATCGCCAGGTTCCTCCCCAGCCTCTGCGCCAGAAGCCTCGGCGGCCTCCTCGCCCGGCGGGCCGTCGGCCAGACCTCCTCCTCCTCCATGTTGGCGGCGTCGACATTATGCGCCCATGCGTCTTCCTCACGGCGGCCTCGGTCTCCATTGGGTCTCCGGCGAGTGGATCTAATGGTCGAGGAGAAGAAAGCGCGAGTCAGCGGATATTGAAAGAAAAACGAAAAAAAGAACCCAAGAAATTACCAAACAAGAAAAGCACACTGCAATGGGATCTGTTGCCACGGTCTCTACTACCCGGAGGGTAAATCGGCGCTGGTCCTTGTCGGGAAGCTCCCCTTGTCGGAGAGGCCTCCCTTGCGGAGGCGCTCCTTGGCGGAGAGTTTTCCCTTAGCGGCGTAGTTGAAGCAAGCAGAACTTGGGAGTGGCCTCCGGAGCTTCCAGATGAGGCTGCTCTGCTCCTACACAATTCAACAAATCAGATATCGATGCGGAGAAACACCCAAGCATGCCCAGCAGTGAAGTATACCAAACACTTACGCTGGGGGCTGTCTTTGAGAGCTGCCTGATGAAGGGTTGCGGGTCGGCAAGGAGTCTCAGAGCGTGCCCCATGCCATACGAAGTCATCTGAGGCAGCGACCACCGACGTCTTAGCCCTCTTGGAGCCCTACGAGCTAACGTCCTGAAGAAGAAGGTTGAGTGAAGCCGGTCAATTACAAAGATAAACCAATAAGTTAGAAGATTACAAGCAGCGGCGGAGGATCTTACTCTTCCTCCTCTTCCTCGGGCTGAGGCGGAGAGATCAAACTCTGCTCCAGCTAGCGGTTGGGAGAAGACTCCCTTTGGCGCTTGGCGGGTGCAGACGCGACTCCCGAAGCCCCTGCGCCCGTCGCTAATGGTGAGTGAGGCGCTCCAGCTTGTGCAGTACTTGCCGCGGCGGGCTAGCGTCCAGACAGCAGCGGCTGCTGGACTATAAACCGCCCGCCACTTCTCGATCTTGCGGGCGTCTCCTTGGCGGCGCAGCAGGCCCCTCTGCGGCAAGCTACTTGGCCAGCGGAGGAAAGGCGTCTCCGGCAGGCTCGCTTCGGTTCGATTGCTCGGGCTCGGGCTGCTCCTCCTCACCGACGAACTCTTCTCGGTCGGCAAGGCTTACCGCCTCGGCCCTCTCTGCCTCGCTTGACAGTAAACCGCACGGCGCCCGGCGGCAGCCTCTGCAGCCTCCTCCAACCTCGTGGCGATCTGGCGCCATCTCCTGCTCGATGGTGTCGCGAGTGAGCCGCCTCTGCTTTCGTCGGCGGATCGGCACTTCACTTAAGTTGTCGAAGAACTGCTGCACTATGTCATCGGCGAGCTCCTGCCAAGTTGGAATGATCCATGGGAATCGCACAATGGCATTATCGCGCGGATCTTTGTCAGCGGCAATTGTTGCACAAGGGCACAACTCCCTCGGCAACATGCACCATCAGGGGTTATCCGCTTGAGCTTGAACAGCTCCGCGGCATGCCGTCAAGCTCCAGGTGGTGAAATTCCAATTCGGACACAGGCGCAACCTCATGATATCCGCCTCGTTACAGAAATTCCCAAGCAGGCTTCCCTCTCTCCTGCAAGGCGCCAATGCGGCGGCGAAGGAATCCGCGCCAAGCTACTCCGACAGTAAGCCCACCTTGCGGAGGCATAAAATCCTAGTCGTGGCAATCTTCAACTTGTCGTCCTCTGGCGCCAAGTTGCTCAATCGTTACCCACGAACTATAGAGTCTGGCGCGAGGCGGTGAAAGGTTGTGGCTCCTCTTCTAGAATCCAACACCGGTCAGCTCTCACTCCTCCCACTTGCTGCGCAACTCTCGTCAAGATCGCCTCCTTCTTACCGATCCTAGAGGTCCATGCAATTCCTCCGACAGCGGCTCTCCACTCTCTACGGGGTGAAAGTAGTGGCGGAAAAGTCATTTATTTGGATGGACCCGGCGAAGTTCTCGCAGAGTGTGCGAAAACAGCCATGGTGAGGATGGCGTTGGGGGTGAAGTCAAGGAGGCGGAGGCCATATGTGTTCATAACATCGAAAAATTTAGAAAAGGGGCCAGAGCCGCACCGAGAAGAAGATCGCGAAGAAGGGGTGCCCGATGGAGACCTTAGCGAGATGTGGCGGCGGAGATGACCCTCGTCTTGGTGGATCATACAGGTCTCCGTCGACCAAAAGAGATAATACAGCTCCGTAGCTCCTTCTGTTGGCGGGGATCGAGCGAGGCCTGCTCCTTCCACTTGGCGCCTTGTGAGCCGCTGGGCCTCGGCGATTCCACGCCTTTTCCCTTATCGGCCTTGAGCCATAAGGGAGTGGTGGTGGAGAAGCGGCGGCGTTGGTGGCACGGAGGCAATGGAGGGCGGGCGTCGCTCTCTCAGGTTCGAGAAGAAAGGGGAAAGCGGGGGGGTTTACGATGTGGCGGCAAGGGCAAGTGGGCGCCCTGCCCTATTCCCAGCTTATAAAGGGAGAGGGATGGGCGTTCGATTTTTCCCATTAAAAGCCCGACCTCCCCACGGCGCCCGTCCGGTGCGTGCCGTTAAGTGGGAGACATGGTGGGTCCAAGGCAAATAACAGGCGTACTCAAGACCACATGAGCCGTGCCTTGTTTTGGGCACAGCCCATGAGCTTAGCGCCGTGTGTGGCCGGGCCAGGGGGCTCACAGCCGGTGTACTAGAGTAGGGTACCCTAGTACCCCGAACTTCGTGCCAGACGATTCTGGCGCCATGGCGAGCTGGCGATGCCGCCAAAGGCCTCGGCGGCTCTTTGGAGCCATTCAAGAACAAAGTAGTCAAGACCCGGCAAGAGGAGCTTGCGGGAAGGCCCTCGGCGCAAAACAAGGCCCGGCAAAGAGCTTGCCGGGAAGGCTTGGTGAGCACAGAGCCCCCAGTAGCGACAAGGTTCTGCGCGGCAAAGCGCTTGCCGGGCAGGCGACCTCTCTTCATCTCGCTCCAGCTCACCCGCCAGCGATGTCGCCCAGGGGCTCTCCCAAGCAGCGTGTCGACGGGCTGTGCCGCCCATGGCGGGAACAGCGACAAGCGGCGACAAGCTACCATCGTGGCAAGCGGAGGTGCGCTTGGCGGTCCTGTTACCTGTTGAGGCGTTGAGGCGGGCATTGATGACTCTTGTCCCTTGCCGTCGAGTTAGGTATAGATTCTGTACCTTTGTACAAAGCGGTGTACCAACCTATGTTTTTACTATCTTACCCTTGTCTACTTGCCATATGTGGTAACCCCTTATGCCTATAAAGGAGGCCGAGGGCAGCGTAGAAAGGGTTCGGCTCAGCTTCGGGCTTAGTTCATCCTACTCATACGAAACCACACCGGGCTGGGTCTTGTAGCTTCCATTGCTCCCTAGCAAGAACACAAGATAATCCACTAAAGCAGCAGTAGGAGTATTATCTCTCGGAGAGCTCGAAGCTGGGTAAGCCAGCTTCGTGTGCATCGCCTCGATCCGCTCTTTGTGCAATCTCCCCCCCCCCCTCCGAACCACAAGGGACCAAGGTCCGTAGGTGTTAAATGGGACACGATCAGCCCTTCCCGACACTTGTCCCTTCTATCACAAATCACAAAGCGGTGAGGCGTCAAATCACAAAACGCAGACGAAGCAACTATCATTTAACTCTTGCTGACTCCGCTTCTCCGTCGTCTTCTTGAAACCATCTCACCGCACTAGTACTCCTAGTAGTAGTACTAGTAAAGGACTTCTGGATGCAAATAAGGCGGTTGTCTCGGCTTGCAGGTGGCACTTGCGAGCGACTTACCGTGGTCTCCCTCAATGGCGTTCTCCGTCGAGCGCGCCGTAAACCACAAAAAAAAGTAAATCGGCGTCACCGCAATGGGCAAGGAATTCAAATATAGTTACTACCTCCATTTTTTTTTGTACACAAGGCGATTATATAAAAATTACAATTTGCAAAGGCCACTAACACTAATCGAGGCAAAATTGATGGGGTTAGCAACCAAGGACATTAATATCCCTGCATGCATGCGGAGCGAGAAGGTTAGTTTGCATGGCGCTGCATAGTCAAGCAATGAGGAGTAAGATGGTTAGCTCTTTGGTCTTTTGAGAAAAAAAATCGCATTAATTGACCGTGAAGCGAGTTTGTATCGATTAAATCCCGTTAAGGAAAACCCCACCTTTCTTTTTAACACTAGTACTCCTAAATGCGTACATACTTATCCTGTTTGGGTCTAGGCCTTGCATTGCCAAACTTACCACACATTTTGCCAAGCTTGCCTAAAGTTTTCAAAATGAGAAGGAGGTACCTTGCATACGGCT
Source organism: Aegilops longissima (assembly GCA_021605205.1). NCBI lineage: Eukaryota > Viridiplantae > Streptophyta > Magnoliopsida > Poales > Poaceae > Aegilops > Aegilops longissima. The sequence continues at coordinate 413,907,343 of CM038679.1, forward strand.
GTCGGCGGTCGTACCGCACCCTCACCATGATCGCTCCACGCACACAGCGGTTGCACCGCTTCCTCACCTGATCGCTCACTGCGCAAACCCAACCAAGGGAGCACCCTCAGCGACCGTCTGTCGCATGTGAACAAACCAAACTCAGCCATCCTATCGCTGACACATAATTTTCGTTCATAGAGTATGTTTATCCAACCACATGTTGCGGAGTATCCGTGCGGCCCGTCTGCGGTGATGCATTGGGGAAGAAGAATAGGTGAGGAAGAAGGAAAGAAGGGTTAGGAGGCGTAGGATATTCATCCAACCGCTGAAATGGTAGGCCGGCCCAAGTCGGCGACTTGCATAACAAATAGTATGTTTTTACAGGCAAAAGATCCATAAAAACAACAACATAAAAAAAACTATCCTTTGCTAGCGGAAAGAAGACAGCCTCATTGTCTTTAGCTGCGGTGCGATCCAGCCGTCGCTGCCGGCGTGTGTCTACGCACCGTGGTTGTCCTCGACCTCCGCTACTCGTTCAAGCGGAGGCGTCTTGAGGCGCTTCTGCAGACGAGCACAGCCAGTTCAAGTCGAGGGCGTCCGGTTCCGCTGCGAGGAGGGCCTCGATGGCAGCGGCATCTGCGCTCTGCGTCGAGTCGAGCCTCCGCCGCCCGGTTCAAGTCCGAGACTTCGGTTCCGCTGCGGGGCGTCGATGAAGCAGCATCCGCGCCTTCTGCGTCGGTCGAGCCTCTGCCGCCCGGTTCATGTCTGGGGCGTCCGTTCCGCTGCGGGAGGCCTCAATGGCAGCGGCATCCGCGCTCCGCCTCAAGTTGAGCCTCCGCCGCTGGTTCACATCCGACATCCGGTTCCGCTGCGGGAGAGCCTCGATGGCAGCGGCATCGCAGCGCTCCGCGTCAAGTTGAGCCTCTGCCTCCGGTCCTCCTTTAAGTATCGCCATGTTGAACGCTGGTCCGCTTTGCACCATGGGGACTTCGGGCCGGCCGCACGAAGTCGGCGTCCATCGTCTCATACCCATTAGGGCCTTCTGGCATACGACCTCCGCTGATGAACATTGGATCGGCTTCCTCCTCCTCATAGCTTGGCTCCGAGAGAACTTCGAGGATTGGCCCGCCAAAAGCGAGCTTGGAGCGGAGTGCGTGGCGCCGACCGCCGCAGCGATTTCTGCGGTGCTCCGGCGTCGACATCTTGTAGTAAGTGATCTTGTGGCGCACCATGGCATTCCGGCGAACTAGGGGCGCTTGATTGGGCTGGGGATCGAAAGGTGGGGAATGGGCTGGAGATTTGGTGTGGTTTTAGGGCGGTGGCTGGCGTGGCCGGCAGCGAAGGTTACAGTGTGAATAGTGGTTCGGTGGCGACCGGTCAATCGGTTTATTTGTACATCGCTCTTATCGCGTTAGCGTTGCAGCTGCACGCTGGACCCTCCGTCGCTCACCGAATGGGCGCGCTTAAATCTTCGTTTTCGCTCACTTGTGGGACGCGATTGAGAGCAAACCGGCGTCCTCCCCTCCCCGCCCATAATCCTATGTCTCGTAAGGCCTACGAAGACTAACGTAACCTTCCTAACAAATTAACTTCGCCCCCCTGATTTTCAGGTGGGTGGGGCCCCTTCCTCCCCCTTCTCCAATACTAATTATCCATGTTGCACTTTACGTAAAACACGTAGCATTATTTACATAAGTTTAGCATTGCCCCCCGCCCGCATCATTTATTATACCACCACCCCCTCTGTTTTTATGCGGAGTAAATAAAAGCAGAGGGTATACTACGGATGAGGATCCCGGACGTGGCGAACCCATTGAGTAAGCCGACATGCGGGGCCTAGCAAGCATGGGGTCCGGCCGATAAGTGACGAAAGGGAGGGTAAAGCAGGGATACCTACGTCAGAGGATCCACTTCCACTATACTACTTTGACCAAATGTTAGAGTAATAATATATGACATGCAACTTACACAAATGTTAGAGTAATAATATATGACATGCAACTTACACAAAGCATCCATGGTCTAATGCGTTTTTGAGGCTAACTTTGACCAAATGTTAGAGTAATAATATATGACATGCAACTTACACAAAGCATATGGTCAATTTAGTATGTGAAAGGGTTTCCAATGATATAATTTTCACATTATACATCTCATGTACTCCCTCCGTCTAGGTGTGTAAGTCATCTTACAAAACCAAATAATCCCAAAACACGTGGTAGCGGTGCATTAACTTCTACCTCGTTTCTTGTTTCTTGACATATGAACCAATAAGAGATGAGGGTGTGCATGCTTTTAATGACCTAAGACTATCAAACATGACATGCGATGGTTAGTTCATTGCATGCAATACTATTAATTAGCAAATAAACATTAATGTCTCTCGTTTTCCCTCCTCCTTGGTCACGATGCACGACCTAAGATGACTTACTCACCTATGTGAAAGGAGTACTATTAATCTTGTCAATAGTCAAATTGGAAACCATCTAAGTACAAATCTAGAATGCGTCTGAATCTAACAATATTGATTGAGGCGTTGCTGAATGTTGATACCTTTTTATCATAGTAGAGATACTTTGACTACACATAAAACTTATACTCCTATCATAGTATGTAAAGTAGAAAGGATAGGAGGGAGTATATTATGCGTTCAAAATGAAACGAACATTGAATACCCTTTATATATGATTTGCGGATGCTATGATCACCGGTTCAAAATTTTGAATCCGCCTTAGGTATCATGTGCCCCCACTCGTTCCCTCTCGATTTCATCTCGGGGTCAGGAGATCTATTGAAAGAGGACTAGGGTGGGTACATGCGAATGATACTTTCGGCGGAATGTTCAAATGAGGCATCTTGGGAGGATGGACTCATTGGAGGCGACATGATCGATGGAGAAGAGGTTTGGAGAGGAATGAGAAATAAGCAAAGCGCCACATGATTACACTTGAGCGACTCAAATAAACAATAAGTTGTCTCGCTTAGCCTACATAGTGAAAGGCCTAATGCGCTTAGCGAGCAAGCGATGCTCGAATATGGCGGGAAACAAGGAAACCGACATAAGCGCAGACTAGACCAATGGAGGAGCTGGCCCGACCTCCTCCTCGCCACCGACAACCGTTCATGTGGGTCGTTGGGGCCAACAACAAGCGCAGCTCGGCACCGCATCTGGACACGGCGACCGCGATGGAGACACACTCATATCGTCGATAGACACGGTCGGATTTCGATTGTGCTTGGGGTGGCGTTAGTGTTGTGTACGACCAACGGTATGTTTGGTTTGTGCCCAAGGTTGCCCCCATCAAAGCATTGGGTAGCCAAAATTTTGGTTGAGGTATTGGTTGCCCATGATTTGGCCGACATTGGCAAGAAAAATGAACTAGAGTTGGCTAGAGTTCATTGGCATGCCAAATAAATGGCAACCGTCCAAACAAAGACCAATCTTTGGGTCATGACCAAACTTTTGGTAAGGTGCACTTTGGCCACAATCCAAACACACCCCAACACCCGGCTCGTCGAGGATGCATGAGGCGCCAGACAGCGTCCGCGGAGTGGTGTAAGCGCGATAAGCTGCATCCTCTGGACCGAGACCATGCCGGGTCGTCTTGCTTTTCAATGACATGCGGGGATCGCATTTGAGCAAAGGCATCTCCGCCGTTGCCACGACCGCGGTGACTACCCTGGCACACCAAAGCCCTCGTCCCTCGCGCCATCGCGCGTGCGTTCCAAGGCCGGCGACTGCCCGCATTCATGCCGTCCGTTCGTATGTAAATGTCGTTAAGAGGCTCGGTGCGAGGAACCAACTCTGGCGACTTAATGACAAACCGGACGCTTGGCCTCACGGAATCGCTACTTAAAGCGGCAACGCCAGCTAACCTGCACACCATAGCGCGCCGTCCTCCTACCGGCACCACATCCGCCATGACCGCAAGTCACGAGCGCTCTGCGGGAAGCTTGTCTTCGGGGATGAAGCTTCGGTCGCCGCCCTCGCTCAAGTCGCCTCCACGCTGGTAGCCAGCAGCGGAGCACCGTCGACCACGCGTCCTACTTGCCGCCGTCAACGTCGGGCACCGCCAGGTCGGGGACTCCTCCGAGATGAGTAGGGCATGGGAGGCGGCGGGGCATGGTGTGCCAACTGGCGGTCCGTATCCGTGTTCTACTCTTCCTCGCGGAGACCGCACCTTCACTTCACGGGTCTTGAACCCCGCCCGTACATGGACGTCGGTCACGCCGTAGAATAGGTTTATGGCGGGTTTCTTTTATTTTCTGTCCTATAAAAGTTGAAATGTAATGAAAATCTGCCATGTTTGCATTAATCTCGGCGGTGTATATGAACTTTCACAACAATATACATATTGTAGGAGTACTAGCAAGATGCCCGTGTGTGTTGCACGGAAGATCAAGATCTTGTGGGAGAAAAGGATGAGCGAGGAAAGCCTTATCGCAAATGTGGAGAGAGTCGTTGGTAAATTGTCATAGTTTCCTTCATTACCCGTTAGATATAGATCGGACGTCCTATATTGCAAGATGACAGGCACACCATCATCACCAACTCTGCTTTTTATTGAACCGAGACAAATCTAAAAACCCAACTAAGCCAACCTCCCAGCATATCGCACGGGAAAAAGACCGGCAGCGCCGTTTAGTCGGGATTACGGATTACTAGTAGTAGTATCGATGGATCGCGCGAAGCAACATTTTTTCTTTGAGGCGAAGCACCTAGTTTAAAAAGGAAAAAAGCGGTACCTCACAACACTCGATCGCGGTCTCATTGCACCCCACACGTTCGGTCCTACACACGGCTCACGCATAAGCGGAATGCGCTTGACTTGCCTCTTCACTAACACGTGGGACTGCACTTGGAGAAACCGACGATCGCCAAACTCCCCGCCCACCAAAAAATCCTCCCCGCCCCACACACACACAAAAATTCCCCCAAATTGATTCAACCGCCCTTGACCAAATATTCCCCAAACCCCTCCCCGTACCCCTCCACTCCATTCGCTCCGTAAAGCCGCCCTCCCGCTTGTGCCGTCGTCGGTGCAGCGGTTTGTCGAGGGGCGCATGGCGATCCTCTCGCCCCTCGATGCGCTCGTAGACTGCCATCCTCTAGCCACGCTGCCACCTCGGCTACTTTCTTGTGGGCGCCTGGCGGTCATCGCGCCGCCACCGGGCGGCGTTAGTGTGGAGCGCATACGGCGATCAGCTTCTCCCACGGTACACGCATTCTAGGCGGAGGCCCGTTCATGTCGGTGTACCGCTGAATGTTAGTGATAGAGCGTTGTTAATCTCTTTGTATGCGAAGTAGTTTCTGTCAATATGCTACGCTTAGAAGCTTCCTTGCCGTGTTCTGCACTCAATCTGCTTAGCGGAGATGGCATGCCAAGGCCGATTAGTTGCTAAAATATCATGCCATATATTTATTGTGATGTAGATTGCCATGGTCTATTAGCCAATCTGTTAGGTGAAATAGCTCTACACCATTTTATACTCGATCTTTATTGATGTGATGGCCTTCGATAGTTTGATGGCTGTGTGCTCGGCCTCATTATTCTTTGAAACGACTGCCATAATTTAGCACTCAAATATGTTTGCTGAATTAGCTTTACATATATTCGTTACTTAGATCTGCTCGTCCAAATATCTTGCCATAGCTTTAGATATCGACCTAGGTATTTTTTTCTGGACTTCATAAAAAAAGCATATATGTTTTCTGTAATATCTAGTAGAAGAACTAATTTGTACTTCTAACGAGATGGACATGACTTGGATAACCACGCTCGAAGATTCTCCGCTGCATATGTCGAGGGGTTGAAAACTTCATGAACTTTATCGAGCTGAGTGCGGTGGTCGAAATCAGATGTGCTCGCCGTGTAGCAGTTGTATGAATTCAGTTACAAGACCCCGATCAAGCTGTGCAAAATAATCTACACTTGTATGGGATGTCGGTCACATATACTAGGTTGGTTCATCATGGTGAAGCTGTGAGCGTCAATGTTATTGACTACGTGGAAGCAGCAGATCACCATCTTGATCTGCTGATACTCGGTGGAAGAGGAGGAGGTGGTGGTGGTGGCGGAGCCGATGAGTTTGACCAACATTGAAGCGATGCTATGAAATGCTCGTGCATTCCATGAACTTTCACTGCGGAAGAAAAATGGTGGGCCCGCATGTTGGAACAATGCAACGTTCTTGTCACCCCAGGAAATAAGTGTCGATACTCTCAGCTATGGTCACCTTTCTTGGTGAAGACATCGGCGGATGACCAATAAATCATTCGATCGCGATGTTTGCTGCTTTACGCAAATCTTTCCCGGATATTATCGAGCTGCCACACACCTCTGATAAAATGAAGAATTTCCTTCGTGCGGTTGGAATTGGATATGATATGATCCATGTTTCTAAGAATAATTGTGTTACATTAGGAAGGATTATGCCAACAAGTGAATGCCAGAAGTGCAAATCATCAAGATGGAAAGATGGCGATCTTTGTGAAGAGGTTCCCCATAATGTTACGAGACATTTTCCAATTACACCAAGATTGCGAGAGGTTGTTTCATGATGCTGAAAAAGAGAGGATGTATTGTGGCATTCTAGGAACCAGAGTACATAGATCAGAATGTAATGAGCCATCCATCTCATGGTAGTGAGTGGAAAAGCTTCAATGATAAACACAAAGAGTTTCTTGATGACCCGAGAAACATTAGGCGTGGCTTAGCAGGATGGATATAACCCATTTGGCCACCAGGCGCCACATATAGCATGTGGCGATGCTTATTATCCCTTACAACATGCCTCCAAATATACGCACCAAAGAATCAAACTACATGATGGCCTTGCTCATCCCATGTGGCCTTGAGACCAAGCGATCCAGAAGACTTCCATATTTTTGTGACCTCCGTGTGTTTTTATTTGTGCTTGCTCTATTTATTTTTGCATTGCATCATGTCATCATGCCAGCATGTCTTTTAATTTTTAAAACCTCAACTAAATAAATGGCATGGATCTTTGATCCATTTAAATCGAGGGATACTCACATGGTGATTTCTCTTTAAAACATATTCAAAGTCTCCTACTACTATTAGGGTGCTATAATAAAAATATTCCATTTATTTGGAAGCCACCGTAACAAACTTGCATTTTAATCTCTCTCGTTTCCACCTATTCTAAATCCTCGATCATTCTCCAATTGGCTCGGTTCAAGTTGTGGCACTTTGAGTTATGCCAAAAAGCCCCATGCAGTTTTCAGCTCAACTTATATTTATTTGTTCCTCCAAATAAATATTTTTGCTCCTATTTCTTTTCGTAAATAGAAAAGGAAAAACATTTTCCCTTCCTTTCTTTAAGTCCAGCCCGGTGGCGTCCTAGCCCACAGACAGGCCGGCCCATCCATCCTCCCAAGGCCCAGCCGACCCCTCTAACCCTAGCCGCCAGGAGACCGATCCCCATCTCCCTCGTTCATCCTGATCCCCATCTCACTCTCTCCCTCTCGTTCACCTTTGCCACCACACACACGCCGCGAAGGAGGCGGCGCCCTTGCCCCATCCTCTCCTCCTGCGCCTTGAAGCCTCGCGCCCGGTCCCATCCATCCGGCCCCTGCCTCCATCGCGCCCTAGGGTCACGGCCTCGCTCCTCCTCGGCGGCGTCCTCGCCGCCAAGCTCCTCCGTCCTCCGTCCCCTGCAACCTCGCGTCGTCCCGCTGCCCGAGCCGTCCTCTCCGGCCAATTCCGGCGGCCCTCCGTCGCCTGCGCCTGTGCGCCTCCTCCTCGCCAAGTCCCCCGTCGCCCGAGCGCTCGAGGAGAGGAGCTCCTCGAGCACCTGCGCCCGCATCCGTCGTCCTCCGCGCCCAGCAGGAGCCCCGCGCCGCTCGTCCCCGCCGCGCCAAGCCCCTCTTCATCGACCTCGCGACCACCACCTCCGGCCTCCCGTCCTCTGCGCCGCCTCCTCGCACCTGCTTCCGCCTCGGCACCTCCGTGGATGCAACCACCTTTGCGGCCAAGGCCAGCGCCGGCTATTTCTTCCGGCCCGCTGCTTTCGCCATGCGCCCGACATCGGCCTTCGGCGGTCCCGATGACCTGCCGGCGAAGCCTTGCAAGTCCCTCGATGCCCTTTCGGTTCTTCAAGATGCCAAGTCGGTGATGCACCAAGTATGCGTGTCGTCTACCGTTTCTATGGGTCCGTCAAAACCAAGTGCATCGACCGTCGTCGAGCACCGGAGCCTGGTTGCCTCTAGTTGTGGGTGCCGTTTGAGCTTCATTGGAGCGTCGCCAAGTACCTCTACGCTGCGGATCGCAAGACCGTCTCGGATATCGCAAGTACCACGACAATATGAGTACAACTACCGTCGACATGCTTTTCGCCAAGTACCTCTCGGATCCAACAAGTACCTCGACGATACGCCAAGTACCTCTACCGTCGCCAAGATCGCGAGTACCTCTACCGCCGCCGTGAACAACTACTTCCACGACGTCCGTGAACCACTACTTCCACTACCGTCGCGAGAACGACTACTTCCACTACGGCCCGTGTACCACTACTTCCTTCGACGAACTCGATCCGCTACGAATATGCATGCTTCGAAGGTATAACCGCTGAGACGACCGCCCGCGAACGAATGCATGTTGTATGAGATACTCATGTTCAAACCGTAGCCGAGTTGTTCCTTGCGCGTTCCTCCTCGGTTGCCATGCCGTCGACCCGTGGGAACCGGAATCCGGGATCACCCACCATCTTTTGCATGTTCTGCACATCCACACTTTCCTTTGCACCGGTATCTCCATGAGCTACCGGAACCGATATGTTGCCGTGGCATCATTTTCGGATTCGTTGCCGTGGCACCCGTTTTATTCCGCCATGGTGACCAAATCCTTCATAACATGCTCATGTCGACATTTTCTTAAAATTGCATAAGATTTGCATATGTCATCCGCATCATGATAACAACATTTAAATGCTTAAAATTGTGTTTGCATTAAATTGCTGAATAACATGAGGGGATTTTCCGGAATTGTTGTTGTTATTTCCGGCCTCATTTAAACTTGCCTAAATAGCTAGTTTAATTATGCTTGATCTCTTGCCATGTTTAATAACATTTAATATTGTTGAGTACCTAATCGGGAGTGAACTAAATAATTGATGTGGTGTTTCGTCAATATGCAACTCGTTGCATATTGGGCTCCATTTAACTTGTAGTTTTGTTTGTGCATATTGCCATGCCATGCTATTTAAAGCGGACATGCATCATACTTGGTTGTGCATCATGCCATGTGTATGTGATGGTTGTTTACTATGTTGTTTGTTTCTTTCCGGGTTGCTTCTCTCGTTAGCTTCGGTTTCGTTCCGGATTTGTGAGGATTCGTTCGACTACGTCCGTTTGTCTTCTTCATGGACTCGTTCTTCTTCCTTGTGGGATTTCAGGCAAGATGACCATACCCTCGAAATCACTTCTATCTTTGCTTGCTAGATGCTCGCTCTTTTGCTATGCCTATGCTATGATGCCTATCACTTGCTAAATCATGCCTCCCATATTGCCATGTCAAGCCCCTAACCATCCTGGTGTTTTGTTCCACTCTTGCCGCCCTAGTTTCCGTCATATCGGTATTATGTTCCCGGATTTTGCGTCCCTAACGCGGTTGGGTGATTTATGGGACCCCCTTGATAGTTCGCTTTGAATAAGACTCCTCCAGCAAGGCCCAACCTTGGTTTTACCATTTGACTACCTACCACATATACCCCTTCCCTTGGGTTCTGCAGACTCAAGGGTCATCTTTATTTAGCCCCCGGGCGGTGCTCCTCAGTGTTGGTCGAACCGAGCAACTCTTGGGGCCACCCTGAGGAAACTTGAGGCTTGGTTCTACTCGTAGCTTGACTTATCCGGTGTGCCACGAGCGAAGTGCGTCGACTCCTACTCGGGATTTAGTCGGCACATCAGGCGGCTTTGCTGGTCTTGTTTTATTCTTTGTCGAAATGTCTTGTGGCAGGATTCGAGACTGATCGGGTCTTCGGGGAAGAATATCCTTAGATTGATCGCGAGAGCTTATCATGGGCTAAGTTGGGACACCCTGCGGTATTATCTTTGAAAGCCGTGCCGCTGATTTATGAGGCAGATGGGAATTTGTTAATGTCGGTTGTAGAAAACCTGAAGTTGATCTTAATTAAAATACACCAAATGCATGTGTAACCGTGATGGTCTCTTCTCGTGGTCCGGGAAGTGAACTGCGATGTTGGAGTTATGTTTGGCGTGGGTTGTTCTAGGATCACTTCTTGATCATAGTTGTTCGGCCGTGCTTTTGCCTTCTCTTCTCGCTCTCATTTGCGTATGTTAGACACGGATATGCTGTCGCTTGCTTGCAGCTCCACCTCACTACCTTCTCCTACCCATAAGCTTAAATAGTCTTGATCTCGCGGGTGTGAGATTGCTGAGTCCCGTGACTCACAGATACTTCAAAACCAGTTTGCGGTGCCGATGAAACCGTGCGGTGGCGCATCCGAGCTCAAGGAGGAGCTCGATGAAGATCTTGTTCATTGTGTTGTTTCGTTTGATTGATCGATAGTGGAGCCCAGTTGGGACGATCGGGGATCTGTGTAGCATTTGGGGTAGTCTTCTTTTATTTTGGTTCCGTGAGTCGGACCTTGATTGTATCTGTATGATGTAATGCTTTACTCATGTATTGTGTGAAGTGGCGATTGTAAGCCAACTATGTATCTCTTTCCCTTATGTATTACATGGGTTGTGTGAAGATTACCTCACTTGCGACATTGCTTTCAATGCGGTTATGCCTCTAAGTCGGTGCTTCGACACGTGGGAGATATAGCCGCATCGAGGCGTTACATCCCAGGTCAAAAAGTCACGGAAAGGATTTTGATTTGTTCATGGAGCCTCTTGTGGAGGAACTTCACAGACTATGGAAGGGTGTTCTCACTCGAGACCTATATAGCAGCCCACCAGCTGATTTCTTCTGCGTGCTATTGTAATTTGGTGCATCCATGATTATCCGGCTTTGGGCACTATGTCGGTGAGCGACACATGGTTACAATGCATGTGTTTCACTGTGACGAATTCGTTGTCATCGCAATACTTAGCAAGATCTGTTACATTGGACACCGCCATTTCCTTGCCAAGGACAAGCGCATCCTAGAAAATACCGAAGACATGTGTTCAATGCAAAGCATGAAAACCGTGATCGCGTAAAGAGGCTCACCGCCGATGAGTTGCAAGTGGAATTAGAAGGTCGGGCATATTACACGAAACCATCCACGGTAATGGTAGCGGAGAAAAGGAAGCGTGTACGGTAGAAGAGATTATTGTTTACCCGCAGGTCCACTTTGTGGGACTTGGAGTATTGGAAAGATTTGGATCTGCGGCATAATCTTGATGTGATGCACATCGAGAAAAATATATGTGTGACATTATCGGCACACTTCTTAACATTGAAGGCAAGGCGAAAGATACCTTAAAATCTAGGATTGATTTGACACACAGGTATCGAGAAAGGATTTGCGGTGCAAGATGAAGGTAAACCACGGGATATGGCACCGGTGTGTACGTCTTGGACAAGGTAAAAGAAAAGAATTCTGCGAGGTCTGTCATGTGTGAGATTCCCATGGATTTGCTTCCAACCACGAAAGGAGAGTCGGTCTGAGATGGAAACAAGGTACAAGGGTTGAAAACTCATGACGCCACGTCCTACTTCAAAGGGTTTTACATTATCCTTAGAGGATTGGGCCACTGACTTATCTGAGCAGTTGTTGAGTTGGGACAATTCTTGAGGGAACTCTGCAGTAGAAATATCGAGGATAGATGCTTTGGGCGTCTTAGAGACAAGATACCAACTATCCTATGCGACCTTGAGAAGGTATATCCTCGGCCTTCTTTGATGTGATGGTGCATTTGGCTGTTCATCTACGATGAGGCACTACTTAGAGGTCCGAGTATAGTATGGCTGGATGTACCCTATTAAAAGGCGGCTAGGCACTTTCAAGGGCTATGTTAGGAACGAGCTAGACGAGGGTTCCATTGTAGAGGCCTACATTGCTCTGAAGCGTTGACATTACGCTCAAAATACATTGAAACGGTGATCGGCTTAGCAAAGAGGTGGGTGAAGACAATCCGGGCTCAATGTTTTCGATTATTCATTAGGAGTTACGAGGAAGAGTCGACAAGAGGACAAACCTAAAAATTTGGACAAAATGGTTTGGTATGTGTTGAATAAGCTGTCATATATAAAGTAAGTGCGATCTTGTAGCTTATACATCGTAATCTACTAAACTTGCAGCACATTCTTATATATTTAGATGTTTGACGCGATCACTATGTTGTGCAGCATCTACAAGAGGATTCTTGCCACAAAATCCAAGAAACATTGACAAACTGGTTATGGCAGGATTTGCAAAATGGTTCAAGAACCATATAAGCTTTTGAAGTGCCTTGTCGGTGTTTTTTAATATATTGAGTACATAAGATGATCGGCTTGTCTATTTTCTAACCATAGGTTAAGAATATGCGGGAGGATGGGCGAGGCAGTTGATGATGCCTTTACTCACTAGCAATGGGTCACGATACTCGGGTAAGACATTATGAATCTTGCGTTGTTGGAGATGTGCGCTACAACACCCTTGCGAAGAGAGAAGGAAGGGAAGACACAAAAGCAGTGCCATCATGAGCACGAATCATTATGACAAAGAGACAACTGAAATGTATGCTAACATAACAGACATTGTTGATTGCGGTACATCTCGATTTGAGGATCATCGGTGTGTGGTTACATTGTCTTGTCGTTGGTATAACCTGTTTTCGGATTGCAAAACCGAGTGATGATTATTTCAAATCCATCAATGTCAAGCGGCGTACTAGACCAACGAGCCTTTTATTTTGGCAAATCAAGCAACATCGATATTTTTCTTGGAAGACACATTTGCACGTAGCGATGGTGGAGAGTATTGCAAAGGTTTGAGCGGAGAATTCGTTTAATGAAGTTGCACAACAAGATGATGCTTACTTGCTCTGATGTACAAGATAACACGGATGTTCCTAATAACTTTGAGAACCATCCGTCAATGGCCTTGTGAAAAGATTATGCTGTCGTGTTGTGGACATACAAGAGTTGATCAAGAAGAAGCCAATGTTCGAGGATGTTGAGGACGAAGAAGAAGATGACACCGTGGGGAATTACGATTGATGATACACATGGCGAAGATGTTGACCTGCTGCTGCGGATGATGATTACATTGCTTTTGTCGTATTTGCACTGTCGGAAGGCGTTTTTATCTACTATCTGAAATTGTGTTTGCTATGACAAGCTGAAACTGATGAACATGTTGTTTAGTATTTCTTTGTGAGAACATCACTTGTTATGTATGCTGATTTGTGTTTGGTGATTGTATGACAACTAAAACATGATGACATTGTTGTTTAGTTGTACTCATATTTGGCTGTGAAACTTGAATTTGATGACATAGTTTGCTGTTGGACTGTAATTTGCTCGGCGTCTTGAATGAGAACAAAGCTGACTGACGGGGCCTCTGCTATTTATTTATTTATATGAGCAAAGGGGATACCCCTGATTTTCGTTAATAGAAATCATTAGATGTTCACAACACTCGCTTGACTGCTACAGATTCCATTCATTACTAGTTTCGACAAAGTGCTCATGTAGTAGCCCTTGAATACATCACGAGTGCTACATACACTGCAAATAAAGAGACAATCATCCTCTGAGCACATCGATTTTGCCCATTATCTTCACAAGATCTTTCATCGCTCATTCTTTGTCAAGGCCGTTCGGCATTTGTTGCTTAGCCATGATCGGAGGAACGCATCTTTAACCTTCGCTCTGCATCTTCCTCTTTTGCCGTTCCTTGATTACTTGTCCAAAACCCCAACTTCTGGTATTGGGATTCCTCGGCTAACCAAATAATCAGCGTAGTTGCATTCCCCCATCAACTTCCGAAATACAAATCACACGAATCTTCCCGTTTACGCATGAATCAAATTGGAAGATCATCAACCAAACTATTAAAAATCAGCAAGCTGAAAGCAGCGAACAACACTTAAACATATTATTACCCCATGATTCGGGCATTTGTAGAAGACTTCGGCGGGGTTGCGGATTGTGGTTGAGACGCGACGGATGACTCTGCGTGATTTGCAGCGGTGGCACCACACCAACGGCGTGAGTTGCTATGAGCAATCGGCTGCGGTCTTGGCGTGCGGCGGGGTGTGATGAGACCCACAGGCGATGGTGCGGGTGGCGACTTGGCGCATATCTGGTTGTTACTGCTAAAGCGAGTGGATGAGCAACCGGCGGACATGGTTCTTTGCGGCGAGCTTCGATGCTAAGCGAGTAAGTAGAGAAGAGGAGAAGCGAGCGTTGGATATGTCAATTTCATTACTTGCGAGTAGCATAGCACCATATATAGTCATAGTCTAGGTTTGGATTCGAACCAGCTACGAGGAGCATGTCTTTATTTTTCTAAAACTTCGCAGCGTCTCTTTCTTGGTACACTAGCTTGTTACATCGCCTTCCCAAGTCTTTGATTTTCTTTCCTTTTTTTGCGAGGAAGGAAGGAGGACAAAATTGAGAGTTCCTCGGACTCGAACCCAAGACCTCTCGGTTGAAAACCAAGGGTGCTAGTCACTTATGTGGCGAGCGTTCCCTGTGAGGAGGGCGGCGACGAGCGAATTTTCCTCGCAGTTTTCTTCCTATATAAAAAAAGTATGCTACTTGGTGTCGCTTAGTCAAAAAAGCGATTGTGCCAACCTTGACAGTTCGATTGACATTCAACGTCATCGCGTTTCTTGATCTCTTCTTCCTCGAGCCATAAAAGCCAAACCAGCGGCGGCGGGACCGCTACTCCGCCTCCACGGTGGTGTGATCTTCCCGGCTCTGTTCGTTTCCGTCCGAGGCCTCACCATCGTCCTCCGCCTTGGTTAAGCTCGCCGGCGGTGCCGCCCTCGGTGTTGTCCACATGGTCAACAACCGAGAGAATAAGGAGATATTGTACATGGTGAGGATGACGGTAGGGACCAGCTGCTGCCGTGATAATTTTGTTTTTCGGAACGGAGAAGGGTATCAAGCGGGTTGTGCGGGACTCGTGGCCCGTCTAGCCCGAACTTTTATTTCATATGTTTAGCACATGACCAGCCCAGTTTGTTTTTTCTTTACGAAAAATGGCTAGCCAGCTATTTTGTTTTTGCAGAATAACCAACATAGGCCTACTTGCTTTTCTACGCCTGCTGGTTGAAATCTTTCAAGATGAGGAGGATGCATTTTGCCCGAGAAAATGGGCTATAAGTAATAAGAAATGGGCTATAAGTAATAATAAATGGGCTATAAGTAATAATAAATGGGCTATAAAATGAAAAAATTACAGCAAACATGCAATTAGTTCGAAATATTGTTTTCTTTGGATTTTGATATTTTAAATTTCATTGTTTTTGTGTGGGTAAAATTTCATTGAATTTAAATTAAGGTATATTTAGATTTAAAATTAATTTGAATCGGCTAGAAATTTGGGTTGTATCTGTTTGGGACAGATTTGGAAGCTGACTTGTGGGTCTACTAGGTTGGCGTGTACTTTGGCTTTGTCAACTTAGTCCTAAGCGATTCAAATTTAGTCCTAAGCGATTCTCTGACGATGACCGTTAGATGTTAATCCAGCGGCCGTCTTGCTTCTTCAATATCGATCTTCTTGCTCCGACCTCCCAAACCAGCTCGGTGGGACTGCTGCTCCGCCTCCGTGGCCATTGTCTTTGCCGCCTGAGCCGCACAGCCCACCCTACTTCATTCTTGGCGAGCCATTCCTCTACTCACCCACACCTCCTGTTATTTTCCGGCGGCGGCAGGGGACGATAAACCCACATACTCCCACCGCGTGAGCAACCATTGCAGTCTTTCCGGCTCGTGTCGTTCCTTCCTAGGCCTCGCCGTCTTCCACCGCCATGGTGCTCTCGTCGTGACCTGGTCAGCGTGGTCAGCGAGCGACATCCATCGGCCGTGGGACTGCAGCGCAAAATAATGATTCCTCCACGACGGCTGGGACCCACGGAAGGGCCTCTCGTATTTCGTGAAAAAAGCGTTCCCCCCAGCGACATGTCGGACCCACCAGCTATATCTTCGCGCAAGGAAGTGCCTCCTTATTACGCACAAAAAATGAATACCCACCACTGCTAGATGGGACCCACCATAGTGGGAGGATGACTTAATGGGCCAACTAAGTTGGCCAGGAGACGGAGGGCTTTGTCAACTTAGTCAATATGAAACGATTCTAGCTCCGGTGACCATCGATGTCCATCCAGCGGCCATAGTGCTTCTTCAACCTCTGGTCTTCTTGCTCCGGCCGCCATGGCGCCCGCCGTCGTGTCGCGTGCTCCTTCCTCTCGTGGCGGCTGTGATGCATGAGGCCTCACCACCCCTACTACTCCCACTGGCCCAGGGTTTCCCTCTACTCACCCACACCCCTGTTATTCTCTGGCAGCATGGCAGCCTCACGCCCATGGCCAGACCGATGAACCCTCGTACTCCTCTCGCGCGGGCTACCTGCTGCGTCTTCCCGGCTCCGCGTCATCCCTTCCTAGGCCTCACCATCGTCCGGACCACCGCATACAGGTGCTCTCGGCCGTGGCGTGGTCAGCGTGGTCAACGACCGACTTCCATCGGAAGAAATCTTGTCATGCGTGGAGGCTGGCAATTTGGGTCGGGTGGCCGCAGGAAGTGCCTCCTTATTATCTGAAAAATAATTATTCCTCCACGATAGCGAGGACCCACGGACGGGCCACCTTATTTCGCGAAAAACGTTTCCCCCATTTGTTGGGACCCACCGTGACGGACAGCGTATTTTGTGAAAAAAAAAATCCATGCGTCGTCATTCGGACCCACCGGAAGTGCCTCCTTATTACGCACAAAAATGAATACTCCTCTTGCTAGCTGGGACCCACCATGGTGGGCGGCTGACTTAATGGGCCTACTAAGTTGGTGGGGCGGGGCCTTTGTCAACTTTAGTCAATATGAGCGATTCTAGCTCCGGTGGCCGTCGATGTCCATCCAGCGGCCGTAGTGCTTCTTCAACCTCTGGTCTTGTTGCTCCAGCCACCCAAAGCGGCGCCGTGGTGCCGCATGCTCACGCCTCTCGTGGCCATTTGTCTTTGCCGCGGAGGCTTCACCCTCCA
This sequence comes from Aegilops longissima, assembly GCA_021605205.1. Taxonomy (NCBI): domain Eukaryota; kingdom Viridiplantae; phylum Streptophyta; class Magnoliopsida; order Poales; family Poaceae; genus Aegilops; species Aegilops longissima. Next base: position 413,924,492 of record CM038679.1, read on the forward strand.
TACTATTCCCACGCTGGCCAGGCCTGCGGTGGCGGCAACCTCACACCACAGTCGAACGGTGAACCCTCATTACTCCTCTTGCGCGGGCTTCCACTGCGCGTCTTCCCGGCTCCCGTCGTCCCTTCCTAGGCCTCGCCGTCGTCCACCGCCCTGGTGCTCTCGGTGTGGCCTTGATCAGCGTGGTCGAGGCGACTTCCATCGGACGTGGATTGTGCGTGGAGAGGCGACAGCTGGGTCCACGCTTGCGACAGGAAGTGCCTCCTTATTACTGCGGAAAATAATGATTCCTCCACGGCAGTGGGACCCACGGAAGGGCCTCTGTATTCGTGAAAAACGTTCCCCCCAACGACATGTCGGACCCACCAGCTATATCTTTGCCGCAGGAAGTGCCTCCTTATACGCACAAAAAATGAATACCCACCTGCTAGATGGGACCCACCGTAGTGGGAGGATGACTTAATGGGCCAACTAAGTTGGCGGGGGACGGAGGGCTTTGTCAACTTAGTCAATATGAGCGATTCTAGCTCGGTGACCGTCGATGTCCATCCCACGGCCATAGTGCTTCTTCAACCTCTGGTCTTCTTGCTCCGGCCGCCCAAAGCAGCGTCGGTCGTGCCACGTGCTCCTGCCTCTCGTGGCGGCTGTGATGCCATGAGAGGCCTCACCACCCCCTACTACTCCCACCACTGGCCCGGGTATCCCTCTACTCACCCACCCCTGTTATTCTCTGGCGGCAGCAGCCTCACGCCCCAGCCGAGCGATGAACCCTCGTACTCCTCTCCGCGGGCTACCCTTCTGCGTCTTCCCGGCTCCGCGTCGTCCCTTTCTAGGCCTCACCATCGTCCGGACCACCATACGGTGCTCTCGGCGCGGCGTGGTCAGCGTGGTCAGCACCGACTTCCATCGGCAATCTTGTCGTGGAGAGGCAATTTGGGTCGGTGACGCAAGGAAGTGCCTCCTTATTATCTGAAAATAATTATTCCTCCACGGACAGCAGGACCCACGGACGGGCCACCTTATTTCGCGTGAAAAACGTTTCCCCACGTTTGTTGGGACCCACCAGACGGGCCAGCGTATTTTGTGAAAAAAAAATCCGCGCGTTGTCAGCTCGGATCCACCGGAAGTGCCTCCTTATTACGCAACAAAAAAATGAATACTCCTCTTGCTAGCTGGGACCCACCATGGTGGGAGGCTGACTTAATGGGCCTACTAAGTTGGTGTGAGGGGCCTTTGTCAACTTTAGTCAATATGAGCGATTCTAGCTCCGGTGACCGTCGATGTCCATCCAACGGCCGTAGTACTTCTTCAACCTCTGGTCTTGTTGCTCCGACCACCCAAAGCAGCGCCGGTCGTGCCGCATGCTCCTGCCTCCGTGGCATTTGTCTTTGCCGCGGAGCTTCACCGCCCATACTATTCCACGGTGGCGAGCCTGCGGTGGCGGCAACCTCACACCACAGCCGAACCGGTGAACCCTCGTACTCCTCTTGCGCGGGCTTCCCTTGCGCGTCTTCCCGGCTCCCGTCGTCCCTTCCTAGGCCTCGCCGTCGTCCACCGCCTGGTGCTCTCGGCCTTGGCCTTGATCAGCGTGGTCGAGCGACTTCCATCGAGACGTGGATTATGCGTGGAGAGGCTGACAGGCTGGGTCCACGGCGCGACAGAAGTGCCTCCTTATTCTGCGGAAAATAATGATTCCTCCACGATAGCTGGGACCCACGGACGGGCCACTGTATTTCGCAAAAAAGCGTTTCCCCGACTGCTGGGACCCACCAGCTACATCTTCACATGCAAGGAAGTGCGTCCGGGCAAAAAACAAAGCGATTCGCCCCCACGGCCTGGGACCCACCGGCGACACCTTCGCGCAAGGAAGTGCGTCCAGGCAAAAGAACGATTCGCTCTCACGGCTGCTGGACCCACCGGCTACATCTTCGCCGCAGGAAGTGCGTCCAGGCAAGCGATTCGCCCCACGATTGCTGGGACCCACCGGCTACATCTTTGCGAGCAAGGAAGTGCGTGGCGGTCGGGACCCACCTGGTCGAAGCGTGCGTGGCGTTGTCATTCAGTCGTGACGATGTGCGTACATCTTGGTCGTTGTAGAAGCGCGCGTGTAAGTAGTAGAGGCGCGCCGTAGCATGTACTGCGTCGTACTGTGGCGAGGTGCAAGAGAAAATCTGACCCGCGTGCGTACATATGGGCAGGGTCTCGACGCCTACTCGCGCATCGATACATGGCTGGGTCGGAACGGAGAAACAACATCGTCGTCGTGTTCATGGGGAGCCAACCGGCTGGGTCGGAGCGGAATGTGGTCGTGTTCATCGGAGGGCTTGGGCAGAACAGGCGATGGAAGCGAGGCATGGCGTACCGCTGCGGAGAAGCGGACCTCCTCACGTTGAGCAGGTCTGTTGATCGGGAGGGTGTGGCGTCTTGCAAAGCGGAGAAGCGGACCTCCACGGTGAAGCAGGGGTCTGTTGATCGGGTGGGGTGTGGCGTCCGCAAAAAGCGGAGAAGCGGACCTCCCTACGGTCAAAGCAGGGGTCTGTTGATCGGGAGGGTGTGGCGTCTTGCCAAAGCAGCGAAAGCGGACTTGTGTTGGGCGCTACTGGTGAAAGCAGGAGTCTGTTCGCCGGGAGGGTGTGGCGTACCACAAAGCAGGACTCCAGGATACTATTCATCTCCACCGTCGACCTCCTCCGGCCTCCACAGGCTCCTGTTCATCCAGCCTCCACATGGCGCTACTCTACAAGCTCTTTGTTCAACCACCCCTCCATGGGCACCCCTCCACCGTCTCTGTTCATCAGCCCTCCCACACACGGGGTCTGTTCAACCACCCTCCACGGCCACCCCTCCACCGTCTCTGTTCATCCATCCCTCCACACCACGGGTCTGTTCATCCAGAGCCAGCGCCACCGCTCCTTGTTCATCCCCCCCATAAAGCTCACTTGTTCATCAATCGATCGGCTTGATTAGCAGCGGTAGCAAAGAATCGCTCCATCGGTTCGATTAACAGCCATCGATCGATCGCTCGGGTTCGATGATAGCGTAACTGCGGTCTGTCGCTCGGGTTGATTGAGCTAACGCCTCGCTTCGGGTTGATTAGAGCCAACGCCTCGCACACAGCAGCAGCGTGCGTGTCGAAGAGAAAGCAGCGCGCTCGCTCGGGCCCGGCCTCCCCGTAACGGCAACTCCCGAAATTTTCCTACCCCTCGCTTCTACCACGGTTTTTTACGTCATGGGCGGCCCAAAGAATGTCATGCAGCTGCGTCTTTGGCCCGCCGAGGACAAAAAGCCATTTGTCATGATTTTTATCATAAGTAAGGCCACCACATCTATGATGATACGGGTTTTGTCACAATTATCGTCATAGAAGTGTCATATGTATATGAAAAAAAAATTCGTTCGGCCCAAAATGTCACGGATGTGTCTTTTTTGTAGTGTCCTCAGACTCCACCAATGCCTCCTCAGAAGCAGACTCCTCCTCTGAATCCATCTCCTTTCCAACAAAAGCAGAGCCTTGCGAGATGAGCTCTTCATATGTGATGAAGACTTGGACGAAGACTTGGAAGAAGACTTTGAGGATTTTTTCTTCTTCTTGTCATCAGAATCATATTCCTTGCTCTTCTTCTTCTTCTTCTTCTTGTTCTCATTGTCCCACTAAGGACACTCAGAGATGTAGTGACCAGGTTTCTTGCACTTGTGGCATGTTCTCTTCTTGTGGTCATGGGTAGAAGCTTCATCATTTCTCATTTGGATCTTGAAGAATTTAAAGCCTTTCTTCTTGGTGAATTTCGGAACTTCTTCACAAGCATAGCAAGCTCCTTTCCAATGTCTTTAGGATCCCAGGCGTAGTGATTCTTCTTCAAATGAGGAAACAGCTTTTGCCTTCAAAGCGCGAGTACGTCCATAGCTAGAACCATAGATCTCTCTTTTCTCAGATAAGCTTGGAACTCATGTGTGTTGAGCCTCTCAAGTATGTCGACGGATCGAGAGTCTTGAAGTCGAGGTGTTCTTGGATCATTAAGGCTAGGGTGTCAAATGAGTTGTCAAGTGATCTCGGGAGTGTCTTGGCGATTTCATGTAGTGATCTCGATTGGCGCCAAGAGCATGAAGCTCATTTGTGATGTCGATGAGGCGATCAAACTTGGTGGACATTCTCATTGTCGTTTCTCTTGAAGCGGTTGAAGAGGTTCTGAAGAACACTCATCATTGAGTCTCTACGGGTTGAGGCGTAGCCGTTGACCTTGGAAAGCCGGTCCCAGACTAACCCGAAGTTTCGAGCACTCAAGCGGCCATACTATCCTTTGGTCGGATGACCATAGATGATGTTCTTGGCGGTAGAATCCGGTTGAGCGAACTTCTTGACATCAGCGAGGTGACACCTTCACCGCCCTTGAGAACGCCGTTCTTGACGACATACGGAGGTCGACATCAATGGCTTCAAGATGCATACACATCTTATTCTTCGGTAAAAGTGTCGGTGCCATCGAAGGCGGGGCGCGCCGGAGACTTTGATTATCCCTGCAATCGACATAGTTAAACTCCAGGTGGTTAAACCGAATCACACAAAACAAGGGAGTAACTTGCTCTCATACCAATTGAAAGTGCTAGTTATCGACTAGAGGGGGGGTGAATAGGCAATTTTTATGAAAGACTTCAAAACATGGGAGATTTGAAGACAAACAATAGAAATGAACCTATTGATATGCATCGGAAGGTAGACTACACTAGACAAGCCATAGTCAAGCAAGTAATGAAGCTAAAAATCACGAATACTATTGGCAGCTAGGTAGTATGGATCAAGATGGAAGATAGTATGAAGCCAAACAACAATAGTAAATCATGATAACCCACAAGTATAGGGATCACAGCAGTTTTCGAGGGTAGAGTATTCAACCTAAATTTATTGATTCGACACAAGGGGAGCCAAAGAATTTTCTCAAGTATTAGCAGTTGAGTTGTCAATTCAACCACACAGGATAACAGTATCTGTGACAAAGTATTTAGTAGCAAAGTAATATGGAAATACTTGATAGCAGTAGCAAAAGTAATATTTTTGGGTTTTGTAGTGATTGTAAAGTATAGCGGAAAAGTAAATAAGCGGAGAACAATATGTGAAAAGCTTGTAGGCATTGGATCGGTGATGGAGAATTATCGGATCACGGTTCATCATGTAACAATCATAACATAGGGTGACACAGAACTAGCTCAATTCATCAATGTAATGTAGGCATGTATTCGAATATAGTCATACGTGCTTATGGAAAGAACTTGCATGACATCTTTTGTCCTACCCTCCGTGGTGGCGAGAGTCCTAATGGAAACTAAGGGATATTAAGGCCTCCTTTTAATAGAGTACGGACCAAAGCATTAACACATAGTGAATACATGAACTCCTCAAACTACGGTCATCACGGGAGTGGTCCCGATTATTGTCACTTCGGGGTTGCCGGATCATAACACATAGTAGGTGACTATAGACTTGCAAGATTGGATCAAGAACTCAAATATATTCATGAAAACATAATAGGTTCAGATCTGAAATCATGGCACTCGGGCCCTAGTGACAAGCATTAAGCATAGCAAAGTCATAGCAACATCAATCTCGAACATAGTGGATACTAGGGATCAAACCCTAACAAAACTAACTCGATTACATGATAGATCTCATCAACCCATCACCGTCCGGCAAGCCTCGATGGAATTACTCACGCCGGCGGTGAGCATCATGAAATTGGTGATGGAGGATGGTTGATGATGACAACGGCGACGGATTCCCCTCTTGGAGCCCCAAGCGGACTCAGATCAGCCCTCAGAGAGGTTTTAGGGCTTGGCGGCGGCTCCGTATCATAAAATCGATGAATCCTTCTCTCGATTTTTTTCTCCCGAAAGTGAATATATGGAGTTGGAGTTGAGGTCGATTGGAGTGTCGGGGGCCACGAGGCAAGGCGCGCCCGAGCGGCGCGCCCCCACCCTCGTGGACAGGTGGTGGGCCACGGCGTGGATTCTTCTTCCAGTATTTTAATATTTTCCAAAAATATGTTCTGGAGTTTCAGGTCATTCGAGAACTTTTATTTACGCACATAAATAACACCATGGAAAGTCTCTGCTGAAAAGCGTCGGTCGCGTTAGTTTCATTCAAATCATGCAAGTTAGAGTCCAAAACAAGGGCAAAAGTGTTTGGAAAAGTAGATCTGACAGGCGTATTAGTCACCTGATGAAGTCAAACAGATAAAGGCAAGCGGGCAAATGACTTGGCGAAGACAAACTATAAATAAGTGAGGAAGAGATAGAACCGGTTGCTTGGTGAGGACAAGTTTGTTGGACCAGTTCGATTCTTTGTGACAATAGTAGGTGCAGTTAGGGAGGCTGAGATTCAACTTTCGAGAAGACGCGTCTTCACCTATTCCCCTTGAGCTAAGGACACTTAGTCCTCTCCCAATCACTCTGGTAAGTCTTCAAGGTAGACTTCCGAACCTTCACAGAACTTTGTTCTGCAATCCACAATGACTCTTGGATGCTCATAACGTGGCGCCTAACTTTGTGGAGATTCACATTCCTCAAGTGTAACAAGTCTTGAGTCTGTGAGACGAGAAAGACTTGATGATACCTAACACTCTTTGGCTCACGGGTGTTTGGGCTTTGTCCTCGCAAGGATCTTTCTCTCAAAGGCTTGAGGTGGGTTGCTCTCAAGCGACAAAAGCCGTGCACTATCTACGAGCAGCCACCAATTTATGGTGTAGGGGTGGGCTATGTATAGCAGGGGAAACCCGACCTGATTTGTCGAAATGACCTTTGGGTCACTAAGGCTGACACGTGTTCCAGCGGTCGATTTCAAACCTGCTTGCAGCTTAACTTGGGCTACAAGTAAAGCTAACTCATCGACTCTGGATAAGTTTTGCTTTCATTGTCTTTGCTTTCGAAGACTTAGGATTTGGTTGAGCATCACTTGATCCTCGACTTTGTTCACTTGGACCCCTTAACGATGCGGTGGTTCCTATGACTCAACAAAGAAGAAAAGGAAACCACGAAACAATCATGTCTTCGCACTCCATAGTCTTCACGTTAATGTCTTCTTGAGTCACAATCTTCGTTGTGAATATCTTCACATACCGCATTGTCTTCATTATGCACACATTTTTAGGGGTCATCTCCGGTGAGTAAACCGAATCAATGAGGACTACTACTGTGTTATCTGCAATTCTCACAAACACATTAGTCCCTCAACTAGGTTTGTCGTCAATACTCCAAAACCAACTAGGGGTGGCACTAGATGCACTTACGGTGGTGCCTACCTTTCGAGGTTGGCTGCCACTGCCTTTACCCAGTGAGCTGCGGCAAGTGTGTTGGCCATCCGTTCACACGTTGAAGCCAAAGATGCGGAAATGCGATGGGAGCTGAACCAGCAGAGTTCTGAGCATCTACACAATCGTTATTCAGAGGCTGGGGAAGATATGAGAAGGTCTTTGCCAACTACTTTCCTTTGGCCCTCAAGTCCAATGTGAGGTCTTGGTGATGCACTATTTGGAGAACTCCATTTCGTCATGGGCGGACACATTGCCCAGAGTTCATCGTGCCTTCACCGATGGCCACAAAAGTCGGGCCGACCAGTGACTTCAACTTCTCCAACAGAAGGAAGGAGAGACCCTCCGTAAGTATTTACAGAGATAGAACAAAGTTCATAGAAATATCACTTTGTGGTTAACCTCAGGGCACTCTGAGATTTTTGGAAGTGGAACCCGCTGACAAGTGTACACATTCACAAGTTCCCACTCGTAGTTGTACCCAATATAAACAACCCAATCTCCATTTGCGCCTGCCCAGGCCTTACCCTTAAGCGATGGCATCTTAACATCATATGTCATCCCCGCGCCAGCGAGTAGGGTCATGGTGAAGAAGATAGGGGAGATCAAACCGCTCCTGAACCCTTGGGTTCTTTGTAATGATGTTATTTGTCGAGTTGAGAATGGTCTTGAATGAACACCGCCATGCTAAATTTGAGGTGATGGCGTCGCACCAATCAATGAGTTCCTCCACCATGTCATATTTCAGATTGGGGCAAGAATAATGGGGTCGTTTCGGCTGTTCCTCCATGAAAGACGATCGAACAATGGCGAAGGAAGGGTGAAGGAGAAAATGGAGGAGGAAGGCGTCGACAGCAGTTCCAAATTGAAGGAAAGGCAAGAGGCGGTGGATGGTTGCCCGATGCAGGAAGGCGACCCGCCTACATAGACGTCCGTTTGAAAATTGTACAAAAGGACTCGGCGTCATCTCACTGACATGTTGGAAACAGACCACGTGTCAACAAAACATGGTGTGTCAATTCTCGTGCAAAATGCAATCTGGCCATGTTGGCCTGAGGTGCCGCATTATTTCTTGACTTTATTTTTTTATAATGGCGTGTTGTTGAGTTTTGAAGCACAACTAATTGAAATGCTTGCGTAGAGAAAATATAAACTACTCTACCACTACTCCACCTATCAAAACAGATATATAAATTTGGAGCTTGGTAGTGCTTGCTTGCTAAGGGCCGCCCACTTGCTTCTCACACTATCACCCTCTCCAGATCTAAAAAATACGGTTGTCGCCCCTCTCTCTCCCTCCTCACAGGTGGTCACGAGATCCACCGGGGAAAAAAGGACGTATTGCTGGCCTACCCGATCATCGCTACAAGCATTTATTCTGCGGTATGTTACTTTCTATGATATCATGATGGCTTGCTTATATTACTATCAACATTCTTGAAAAAATATTAGTGCTCATAACATGCTATTCTTAAGATTGACTACATCAAGAGCCTTTTTATTTGACTCAACTTTTTTAGGGTTATTTGGCTCCAACTTGTATGATGTTGTAGGCCGCCTAGTGTCCCTACCCTTCCTAATCCCAGAACCTTTCAAAAGAAAAGCGGCATGGCAGTTGCGGGTGGTTCTGGCTCGATCGAACGATGGCGAGCGATTGGTGATCGTTCGCATGTACCAAACGTGTTGTTTAGCGGAATACAATCATAATTCTTTGCAAGGTCTTTGGCGAGGATCCCAACTTCTCTGGGCCTTCAAGAATTTTTATTTGGAGGTTGGTAACTAGCCTTGGTACCGCTCTCATTTGTCGGACTGGTTATCCGATTAACGAGGAGATAACCGATGGCAAGGATCATGATGGCCAGCGCGGTTTAAGTTCATCGGGCAAAACATGTGTACCTGTGTACCATGCGTCTCTGCATGCACCATACTACTGATATGTGCCACCACGCTCTGCATCCCAAAGTAGGAGAGAGGTGTCGGATTTGGGTTCTGGCGGACCCTCTAGGTTCGAACTTACAGGGGTGCAGCGGAGATCTCACCCCTACCTACTGCGCCTCGTCGCCTTGCAAGGATCTAAACTACACAAAAGAGCGCACAAGGGACACAAAGGTTTATACTAGTTTGGGCCACCGTTGTGGTGTAATACCCTACTCAGGTGTGTGGTGTGGTGGATTGCCTCGGGGGGCTGATGGACGAACAATACAAGGAAGAACAGCCTTGCGGTGCATTCTTGGCCGGTCTGACAGGCTGCTGGGAGTTGGGTGGCTCTCTCCCTCTCTCTCTCTAGATGTGACCTCTAGCTCATTGCGGATTCGGATCCCTCTACCTGTGAGGCTAGTCCTATTTATGGCGAGGGGCCACAGGCCTCTTCCCAAATCTTGGCGGGAAGAGGCGCCAACAATTAGCCATTTTGAAGGGAACATCTAGTACACTTATCTGACTAAAGTTGGTCCTCGCTGTCAAAGGCTCTGGCCAGTGGCCTTGACTTGGGCTCCGATGACCTCCTTCCTGCCGTTGTGATGGTCTTGGTCTTGTTGCACGAAGCGGTTGCCTTTGCTTGATGCTCTCCGCTGGCTTGCCTCCTTTGCACCAAGAGAAATGAGGGACCTGCAGCTGGTGGCGCGCCTGGCGCCCTTGAGTAAATCATGGCTTGCGTTATGGGCACCGTGAGGTACCCGCCTTGATCTCTCCGCCTCCTCGCGAGCTAGCCCTTTGTGAGGCGTGCACGAGAAGCTTGTTGTCGTCCGCCCTCTCTGGCCCCTCGCGAGGTCTTGAGGCTGTCTGATGAAGATGGGCCGTCTTTGGGCCAACCCTTGAAACCACGCCCGCGGGCGCAGCGAGCAAGTGCAGGTACCCCCATTCCCAGAACGCCCGGCAGTGGCCGGGCCCAAAGCGCTGGACTTAGCTGAAGAGAGAAGCGAAGGGCAAGTCTGCAGCGCCCGCGAGCTCTAAACTGCGACCTTAGGCGCCGTGGCGGATTGATTGGGCGTGGGCGTCTGCTCTCCCTGACGCCTTGACAAGCTGTGTGAATCGTCAAAAGCGGCACCCGTCTAGGCTTTTCCTCCTTTGCCTTCTTGATCATTGCCCGAGATCCCTTTCTTGCTCCTATCCTTCCTTCCGAAATCCCGGATCTGCTCGAGCCCGTGCCCTAGCAAGGTATGGCGCCTCGCCCGGACCCGGCCGGGCACTTGGTACTTTGCTTTGGACTCCCCGAGCGTGTCGGAGAAGAGCCTTGCCGGGCCGCGAGGATGATGGCGGCGCCAAGGCAGCAACAGGGCAGCGGTGCTCAAAGCTGGCTCCACCCTTCCGAGGACCAAGGAAGCACCTTCTATCCGCTCTTCGTAGGTGCCATTGCATTTGTTCTGCTGCCTCCCTTTTACGAGTTCTTCTTTTCATCCTCCGCCATTTACAAACTGCAAGCTCTGCACCTCCACCCCAACTCCGTTCTTCTCTGGCGATCTTAGCCTACTATTATGAGGCTCATGTCAGGGTGCAGCCCTCGGTGGCCTTGCTGCGCCACTACTTCTACCTCAAGGACTCTCGCGGGTCTATCTCGCGTCTTGCGAGCTTTAGTGCGTCTGACAGCTCTACGCTTATCTCGAAGCCGGGAAGAAGATTGAAGGCTTTAGGACAAGCTGGGTCATAGTAGATCTTGGGCGCATCCATCCTCGGCTGATTCTGCCTGCAGGCAGCCGCCCATCGGCGATTGGTCTCGCCGGAGACTTCGTGGATCCCTTGAACCGATCTTTGGAGAAGATGAGCGGACACGTGACCGGGTAACATGGCGACAGCGTGCTGACAGGCGTCGCTCTGAGGAGTTCTGGAGCACCGGGTGGCCCGCTTCGTCGATTTTCGCTTCGCTATGGAGGCCTCGCCCGAACCCCGTAGTCTTGGCAGCGAAGATCGGCGCGGTCCTCAATCTTTGGTTAGAGCGGGCGTGGCGGGCGGGCGCTCTGTACCTGTTCGCCGAGATGGCTGGGAGCAGGTGGTGGACTCCATGCCCGCTTTCAGCGAGACGAGGCACATGCCGCGGAGGTTCGAGGGCGTGACCCCTGGCGGCGATGAGCGTGTCCTCCGTGACTCAGCGGAGAGGAAGAAAAGAGGTGATGAGGGGCCCGACTATGGCGGCCGGCGGGGTCGAGCGCCCTCCCGGCGCAGTCCGCGCTCTCTGCCTCTTGGGACGGCGATGAGGATGGCGATGGCCGAGGCGAGCTTGCCTGACCCGAAGGGCAGGGCAGGGCTGGTCCCAGTGCAGTCTGCCTCGGCTCCGAGGCGTCTGCCAGCGCCTCTGCTCCCGAGCCTCTTGAGGCTGATCCTGTAACGGCTCTCGGGCTTCAAGTTCGGTAGGAGGTTGCTCGAGCCCTGGCGATGACCGATAAATGCTAGATTCTTGTTTTATTCCTTGCTTCGTCATTTGGGGTTTGATATCTGTATTCCTTGGCTGAGAAATGGCGCTGTTAATGAAAGAAGCAAAAGGGGCTCGAGGAGGCCGTCGAGGCAGCGCCTCCGTCCTGAATGGCGGCAACCCAAGACGGGCCTCTCTGTCCGGTCATCCTCGCGAGGCTGGCGGGCTGGCTGAAGCGAGCTCAGCCCCATATTAGCGACTCCCGGTATCCTTGCACAGTGCCCTTTGCCCGATCGTCAAAGCGCGAGAAGGCCCGGCCCATGGTCTTTGTGATTCTGTGTCGTCATCTCCTCCTACTCCGTAACCCGTTGTCTCTCCGACTCCTTCCTTTATCTGGATCGTCTTTCTTTGCTGGTATGGAGGCCGGCTTTGGTAACAAGATCTTACGGCCATGAGCCCTCGCAGTGGCAGGCGCTTCAGGTGGCCTCATTGGGTTCGCTCTGATGCTTGATTTGGTAGGTTCGATTCATGACAACTCTGCGGCGAGGGAAAGCAGGCTGTCCTTGGGGCAAAGGCCGCTCGCTGGCGCCGCTTTGGGGGAGGTAGCCGATGCCGAGTCGGCATGGTATTTGGAAGCGGTGCCGAGACTTCTCGCGACCAACTTGCCATGGAGGCCAGCCCGCCAAGAAGGAGGAAGACATGAAGGCTCGTTGAGGCGGCCGCCAAGGACCGGCATGCCAAGCTTGACCGGCGCCGTGACCGCTTGGGTCTGTTGGAGCTGGAGTTAGGCGAAGGTCGAGCTGGACGGCCAAAGGCCGCGGGTCCTTACCGAGACGCGTGGCCAGCGGAGATGGGCGAGGCTCGCACCTTCTTGAGTCGCTTCTGACGGCGGCTGGAAAGCGGTGGCGGCGCCGAGGGCAGCCCTGCCAAGGCTGCTTCCCTTCCTAGTCCAGCGCCATATGAAGATGTCCCTTGGCCTTGGCCTGGTGAAATTGAGCTGAGGCGAACCGTGTCTGTCTTCCCTTGTTGTGTGACGCGTCCTTACCACGTCTACCAGCGGCCCGACGCCGACCTCGACGACGACTCTTGGAGCCCGTGGCCAGCGACTTGCGCTGCGCTCTCTGAGGCGCGTGAAGGGTCGGCGGAAGGCTCTGCTTGGCGGCAGTTAGGGCCTTGAGCACCAAGCGAAGCGGCGCTGCCGATCTGAGCTTCCGGCGAACCGCCCAGCGCAGCTTCTGCCGCCAGCAGTCTTTGCCAACAAGTGACTCCTTTGTGGCTCTGTCCGCTTTCAACTCCTGCAACAGCCATCATGCCTCGTGGAAGCGTTTAAACTTTCTTTTAGCGTTGTGAAAATAGTTATGGTAATATTTGCTTTTGAATTCCTTAAGATTTGCGCTCTTCCTTCCCTACTTGCTTGTGTTCTCGCCCGGCGAGCACGGCCGCGCATACCTCAACCGCCGTTAGCCCGCCGGAAGCCAGGGCCCAGGACCAAGGAGTGAGGCTACGTGACAAGTTAGGCTCTGGTCGTGATGCTCGAGTCCCCCTAGCGCCTGAACAGCAGAGAGGAGGTGAGATGTATGGGTGAATTACCATTCTCGTCTGCGAGCCCGGCCCAGCGCATACCTCAGTATCGTTAGCCTTTGGAACTAAGGGGTGAGGGCTACGTGAGCAGTTAGGCTCTGAGTCGCGATGCTCGAGGAGTCCCCCTTGGCGTTGAGCTTGGCCCCCGTACCTTAGCTCCGCTCGGGGAGGGGCGTCTGACGAACTAGCCCGAGGCCTAGGCTGGGTGGCGTCTTGTCTGGGCATGACCAGGCGTAGCCCGTGCCACCCCTCATGGCGGCACTCGAGGGGCGTTGCGATGAGGCAGACGTGAGCTCACTGGGCTCCACAGGTTGATCTGGCCGGGGGCCACCCTCGATTGTTTATCGTAGCAGACATAGGGCTTCCGTGTATGTATGCGGGCATAGCTGCTCCTCGGCGGTGTCGTCGGCCAGTGGAGCATGGTGCTTCCAGCAGTGCGTCGGAGGGGGCTCCTCCGGGAGGAGCCCAGGCGTGTACAGCCATACGACACATGGCTGCTTACGGTAGGGCACTGGCAGAGTGTATCTAGGCACCGTGAGCCGGTCTCCCGGGACTCACGGGCCCTACCTCAAAGCGGGTTCTTTGGCCTTTGAGCCTTAACTTGTGATGTGTTCTGCAAAATTGGTTAGATGTCAGCGCTCTCGTCCTCGGGTCGGCCCTCGGCGGGTCTCGGCCTTCGCTTGTATGCGGTCGCGATGCCATGGACAAGGCGGAGGAGTGCGGTGCGGAGGCGGTAGGAGCCATGGTCGCGATGCTCGGTACCCCCCCTTTAGCGCGTGGCGGGTGACATGAAGGAAGAAAGGGTGCGTGAGCGGGCACCAAATAACAATCATGATGGGTCAAACGCGCAACCGAATAAGCGAGAGAGGTACATGCATTTGGGTCCGGCCAGTGGCTTGGGGATGTTGCAGCCGAGGCGCCCCCAATAAAGTAAGCTGGAAACAAGCGAAGGATACATGCCGCGAGGATGGACCCAGCGGCACAGGAATGATGCAGCCACAGGCGCTCCCAGCTGAAAATGAAACTGAAGGATGTCACTGATAACGTTGAAGGCGAAGGGATCTTTGAAGTAGCGGACGTGTCGTGGGCTGCGAGGCTGATCTTCCACGAGCCCCGGGCCCGGGGAGGCCTCGGGAGGCTCGGGTCTTAGTGGCTCCTCGCGGACCATCTCCATCTCCGCCAGGGCTGCGGAGCACTTTGGCCTCTTGAGCCTCGGGATGCTCCCTATGAGGCAGCTGGCATCACGGCAGCAGCGTTCAGCAAACCGTAGTAGGCATCACGAGCGTGGTTGTGGGGTGGACCTTCTAGCGCCCCGCAAGAGGCAGGCGCTCCACGAGAGCCCGGCTCGGTTGAGCCTGGTATGTCGATCGGGCTTGACACACCATCCTACGCCTAGATGGGGAGCCTGGTGGGTAGCGGCTGCCACTCATGACTCTTGACTCCTGCGGTTCTGAATGATCTGGTGCCAGAACTCACGAGGTTTGGCCCTCCTTGCCTCGCTCCTTCACAGGGAAGCGTGCTTTGAAACATGCCTCCAAGTGGTGCCCAAGCGCCTCCCTCGTGATGTTAGCAAGGTCGGTGGCCCTCGGGAAGGCCCGAGCCTTCCTCGGGGAGGCGGCAGGCGCGCCTTCCTATCTGACGAAGGAGGTGCCCCTGAGCAGTAGCGGACCCGAGGGGCCTGCCTCCCGAGGTCGGGCCGGTGATGTCTTCTTCTTCTTGGGAGCAACCTCGGGAGCCTCCGCTCCTGCGATCTGGGTCTTCAAGTGGCAGCGGCTTGAAAAGCACAGCTCCGGGGAGCCTGCTGCGTCCCTTTCCTCACAAGGCACCGTGATGACTCCGCCGCTTCCGGCATCTTGAGGGCGTTATAGCCGTTATGAGTCCGACCATGAACTTGGCGGGCTGGGTGCAGGGATGGCATTGTATGGCGGCGAATGTGGGTAGGCGTCGAAGTCGATGAGCTCGGTCTTGATGGTTATCGTAGCGCCCGAAGGTGCCGAGGCGGACCTGCCCAATCGAGCTGTGGAGCCATCGGTGACTCCGGAGAAAGGCTTGGTTGGTAGTAGCTGATTATGCGGCGCTTGGAGTTGTTGAGCGTCTCGGTGGACAAGACATTGAGCCTGCTCCGCCATCGATGAGGTCTGGTGACTTGCATGTTCTTTGATGATTGGGGAGCAAAGCATCGGGAGGACTCCGGTGTGGCCGCGCACTTGGCGATCGGCTGAGGCTACGAGCGTGATGGCGCCTGCGTGACCACGAGGAGGGCGTGGCCGAGCTTAGGGAGGACTGCATTCACTTGTGATGACTGGCGAAGATCTTGTTGAGAGGCTGGGACTTGAGCTCCGCATGGGATGCCTGGCGATCATGTGACTCTGAAGCCCCCATCCTACGTCGATGATGGTCCTCATTTCTCCTTAGCAGCTCACAGTGGCCGGAGGAGGGAGGCCTGCGTTGCCTTGTGGGCCGATCTCGTGAGGCTGATCCCTCGGCTTCCCTCGCGGCGGGTCCTCAACCTCCCTTGAGGCTGATCCACGGCAGTGGTCCTCGCAGTGGTCGGTCGCGCCACCCTTGGCGAGTCCGCGGTCTTCCCGGCGTCTGCGTTTCTTCCTCCTCCTCTGTCGTAGCCTCGGTCGTTGCGGTCGGGCGTCGACGGTCGCCCTTCTCGCCTGGCTCTGGGCTCTTGACACTTTCGTTGGTGTTGTGGGTGTGGAGGTTAAGTGGTACACCGCGATCTGGATGCCCTTGGAAGACTCGGGCTGATCTGCTTTTCGCTTGGTATCTGGTTACGCATGAGCACGGCACCCCTTGCGCTTCCGTCCTTGACCTTGGGCTTCTTCTCTTTTGGGTCGCGGCGGTGGCAGCTCGAGGAGGAAAAGCGTCCTTCCTGCGCCATAGGGCGCTTGGTACGCCAAGTTGAACAACTCAAGGATGTGCGCAGTCTTCATGCATCATGACTCCTCCTTCATCTTGACGTCACGCACACCATCGGAGAAAGGCTGAGATGATGGCCTCCTCGGTCACCTTAGGAATCTTGAGGCGTGCGTTGTTGAGCCTTGGATGTATACTGCGGGTTTCTCCCGGTTGTTGCTTTGATGGCGCATGTCGCTCCGCATGCGAAGGTCGATCGCGGACTGCCTTGGAAGTTAGCGATGAGCGAGTGCGCATCTCGTTCGGAGAGAGATCGTGCGGGGAGCTAGGTCGCGAGCACCGTCCTTGGCGCCATGGGAAACCAGTTAGCCATGACCTTCTCGGTCGCCGTTGGGCTTGATGCCCAGCTCGTAAAATGGAGGAACTCCGCAGGTCGGTCGTGCCGTCGTAGCAGGAGGCGGTCTGGCTTGAACTTGCAAGACCTGCTTGACGCTGCGTATTTCGGCGGTGAAAAGCGGCAACTGCTGCAGTGCACAGGAGGCCTTTGGTGATGAAGGGCCTGGTCTTGCGGGTCCCCCATATTTGGCTGCAGGGCAGCCTTGAGGGTCTTAGGCGTCTTTGGGGCGGGGCCTTGGTTGTGACGGGCGATGCAAGGAGCACTCGGGCAGCTTCTTGAGGCGAGGACCTCTTAGCAGCTCTGCTCTTGTCTGCTTGGTAGTGCTTGGACCAGTGGGTTCCGCCCAGGGCGCCGCAGCACAGAGGGCCAAGGCACCTTCTTGAGGGAGGCGGTGAGGCCCAGAACTCATCGCCAGCGCAAGGCGTGGCGCAGTGCGATGAAGGACAGTGCGAGGCCCCCTGGCGTGAACAGCTTCAGCGGCGGTCGAGCCTCTCAAGTAGACTTCGTCGGCCAGGCGGTGCACGAGGCTTCGTTCGCCGCGATGGCGCGGCTCGAGCCTCCATGGGCGTCTGAACCGCGACGCGAGACAAAAACCAGCTGGGCAAGCGAAGAGGTAGCGATGCGGCCGTCTCGCCTCGGGGCGGATCTTTGGGGCGTTGCTTGCTGCTCGTTCCCCGCCGGGCAGTGGCGGTGTTGGCCAGCGGCAGAAGAGCGGCGAAGCGGCCGCCCGGCGAGGCGTCTGGGCGACTTTCTGGTGGCGAAGCGGCCGGTGCTCGGGCAGGCCAGCAAGCGTCCGAAACATGGATCACGATGGGCGGCGAGAACAGGTGGCGGAAGGCAGTTCGGTGCACCTACTGGCGCGCCAAATGTCGGTTCGGGTTCAGCAGACCCTCTAGAAGTTGAACTCTGGGGTACGCGGAGATCTCACCCCCTACCTACCTGCGCCTCGTCGCCTGCAAGAGATCTAAACTACACAAGAGCAACACAAGGGACACAAGGTTTATCTTGGTTGGGACCACCCGTTGTGGTGTAATACCCTACTCCGGTGTGGTGTGGTGGATTGCCTCGGTGATGGCGAGACAATACAAGGAAGAACAGCCTCGCGGTGCATTCTTGGCGGTCTTGACAGCTGCTAGGGGAGTTCGGTCACTCTCTTCTCTCTCTCTAGATTGCTTGACCTCTAGCTTTGTTACGGATTCGGATCCCTCTACCTGGGCCTCTTCCCAAATATTGGCGGGAGAAGCGCCAACAATTAGCCATTTTGAAGGGAACATCTAGTACACTTATCTGACTAAAGTTGGTCCTCGCTTTGTCCAAAGGCTCAGCAGTGGCCTTGGCTTGGGCTCCTGATGACCTCCTTCTGCCGTTGTGATGGTCTTGGTCTTGTTGCAAAGCAGTTGCCTTTGCTTGATGCTCTACTTTGCGCTTGCCTCCTTTGCACCAAGAGGAAATGAGGACCTTCTTGGTGCGGCACCCACCTGGCGCCCTTAGTCATCATGGCTTGCGTCATGGGCACCTCGTGAGTACCCGCCTTGATCTCTCCTCCTCCGCTTGAGCCCACTGCGAGGCCGTGCACGAGAGCTTCACGTCTTCCGCCCAATCTCAGCCCCTCGTGAGGTCTTGATCTTGTCTGATGAAGATGGGTCATCTTGGGCCACCTCGAGCCACGCCGCAGGCCATGAGCCGAGCAAAGTCTGGTACCCCCGTTCCCGAAGGCGCCGACAAGAGAGTGCCAAATATCGAGACTTCGACCTGCTGGTTTGGAGTTTCCCCGTAAGGCACCCATCTGGTTCAAGCCGTTAGCCAATCTCCATAGCTTAATAAAAAGTAGCGTCTAAGCGGGCAGATTAGTTAGATGGAGTACACTTGGTGTAGTAGGATCTTTATTTGGTTTGATGCATACACTTATTCTTTTTGGTACCCTTTTGTAATGATGGCTGATGTTTAGTTTGGAAGAGAGAGTGTGTCTTCACTCTTACGGCACCTTCTTGCTTCTCTTTACCCCCGATACAGTTCTTCTTCTTGTTTTCATACAATCGGTAGTATATTTACGTACATTGGTTGAATAAATGTGTTGTTAGAGCGACAAACACAATGTTTTGGAAGTCGTTGCAGTTCGATCCTTTAGTGCCCGTACCATCGTGGCGCATACTATTTTTAAGTGAGAACACATTTTCCACTTGTTGATAACATGCAGCCTTGATGAAGGCCCAATAGAAGCCCATAATTAGCGGAAGGGGCTCTCACATGAATCCGGCCCGGTACATGCTCATGATCCCTAAACATAAATAAGTAAATAAATAAAGCTAAATGCTCATTCACTAGTTCTTTAAATTCACGATTTAACGGGGAGGATATTATTTCCTATGATAGTGTCGTTACATTGATCGATATTATTCTTGGCAAAGATAGCGACGATCTTCTTTCTCGACATTTTCTTCACGCAACGGCGGACCCATACCGTCGTTACTCAACGTCATAAATAGATCCGGTCCATTTTATTTTCAATAAGAATGTCCAGCATTGACACATTGGCGACAGACACTTTATCCTCGCCTTAGATGCGCTCGCCCGGCAGTATCGTCGTCCGACCTGTCAACATAGTTTTTTTTAAGCGGTCACTGTCAACATAGTGAATCGGGGAGAGGGCTTTGTAGTTGTGAGTATGATAAATGCGGACCACGAGGTCCACTCTCGAACACAAGCAAGCGCCTCTTTTACTACTCGAATGAACCCTCATTTTTACTCTAATCCACCTCTGACGATATCCGGGACCCACATCATTTTCAACATATAGTCAATTAACAGCGAATTGCACAATTTTTTTAGTAGTAATTCGAGGAGGGAGCATGCTATAAACGAGGGTTGTCTGCGGTCTCTGTGGCCCGTCTAACAACATGATTCAGCCCAGCAGTTTTTCTTTGGGAAAATAGGTAGCCAGTATTTCTTTTGAAGAATACCCAAGCTAGGCCTATTTGTTTTCTCGACTTCTTGGCTGCAAATCTTTCAAGGACGAGGAGGGATGCATTCCGGCCTGGCCAAAAGTATGGTCGATTAATACAATAAAGTAATATCAAAAGGGTTAAAATTCCAAAAAAAATTATAGCAAATGGGATATTAGTTTCTTTTTTGGTTTTGTTTCAACTCGATATATCTTATCTCCTCGTCCCAAAATTCTTGTCTTAGATTAGTCTGAATCACAGGATGTATATAATACCAAAAGCGTGACTTGACACATACGTATTTAGACAAATCTAAGACAAAAAAAGACGGAAGGAGTATTTCATTGATTTAACATGACATAGTACTAATTTATTTTAAAATTTGTTTTAGTATGGCTACTAATTTTTTGATGAAGAATATTTTGTTCTGACAAAAAAGTGTGAATTTTCAAAATTTCCACATATTTAGTTAATTTTTTAACCTGGTACTAACTTGAGAAAAATGGCGACAATTCTAAAAATGGAAAGCAGGTTGCAATAAATTCCATATGAATTAGAAAATGAGTAAAAAATATAAAAGTAATAGCAAATGGGCTGTACCGCATACAGTTTGAGGCTGACTTGTTCACATGAGGCTTTGTCAGTCAACTGCGATTCTAGCATTGGTGGTGGATGTCCATCCGGCCGAAGGCGTGCTTCTTCAATCTCTGATCTTCCTGCTCAACCCGCCTAAACTAGCGTTGGTGGGACAGCATGCTCCCCTCTCTTGGCAGCCCGTTGTTGTGATGCTGCCTTGAGCTTCCTGGCCCACCCTACTCCCTCTCTTTGGCCTGGCACTTGCGCCAATCAAGCCCCTTACTCTTATTACGTGAAAAATGATTCCTCCATGACATCTGGGGCACCGTTTGGGAGGCTGACACATCAGGCCTACTAAGTTGGGCGTCACGCGAACCACATCAACTTAGTCGACAAACATTCTAGCAATGATAACAGTTGGATTTGAATCGAGCAGTCTGTTGTTTCTTCAATCAACTGCTCTTCTTGCACGACACCCCCAAACCGGCCTTGAAAGCGAGGAGCTCCTCTGCCTCCAGATGGCGGTTGTCTCTTTGGGTGAGGCCTCACGCTTCCCCTACTACTCCACCGCTAGCTTGGCCTGCGGCAGCGGCAGCCTCACTGCAGCCGAATCGGTGAACCCTCGTACTCCTCTCCGCATGGGCATCCCTTTGCGCGTCTTCCCGGCTCCGTCATCCCTTCCTAGGCCTAGCCCTCGTCCACCGCCTTGGTGCTCTCGGTGGCGTGGTCGATGTCAGTCGACAACCGACTTCCATTGAAAGAGTACTCTATGTGGAGAGGGTGGCAATTTGGGTCCACGGCCTTGTTAGGTCCACACCCCACAGCCGATTTTTTGTGATTTGCCAAGTAAATCGCTTTGCCGGAGCTGTTGGGCAAATCTTTCAAGGCGAGGAAGGCTTGAGGCCAGTTCTTTTGCTAGCTTTTAGGGGCTTCGAATAAGCTACTTTTCTTAGCTTATTCCTAAAGCCCACCGTACTCCCATAAACTTGCCTAGCCATCGCTCTACTCACCCACTTTGTATTCTCACGTTGGCAGATAGGCAAAATAGTAAACCCTCGTGCGATCGTACTCCCCTCCGCATAGGAAACAAGCTGCGAGTATTCCACTGGCTCTATGTTCGTTTCCCTTCCTAGGCCTCTCCGTTTGTCCCACCACACAGTGCTCTCGTGACCTTTAGTCGTGGTCATCAATCAGCAACCGACATACATCTGAAGTGGACTACTCGTGGAGAGGGTGACCGATTGGGTCCATGGCACGCCTGTGAAATACTGCCTCCTTATTACGCTTGAAATAATGATTCCTCCACCTTACATACGGGACCCACCGAAGAAGAGGCCTCTGTATTTCCACCGAAAAAAGCATTCTTCACCCGTTGACGGCGGACCCTGACTATATCTTCATACGCAAGGAAGTGCCTCCTTATACGCTAAAAAATGAATACTCCCCTACTAGCTGGGACCCGGTATAGTGGCAGGCTGACTTGTGGGCCTACTAAGTTGGCCAGGGGATGGAGGGCTTTGTCAACTTAGACAATATGCAAGATTCTAGCTCCGGTGGCCGTCGATGTCCATCCAACTTGCCGTGGTGCTTCTTCAACCTCTAGTCTTAGCCGCCGAGACCCGGTGCAGTCGTGCCTCTTGCTCCTGCCTCCACATGGCCCGGCTGCGCGATCTGGCGAGCCTCACCGCCCCTACTACTCCCACGCGGGCCGAGGCCATCCCTCTACTCACCCACACCCTATTATTCCCGGCTATGGCAGCGACCCTCACACCTGTGGCCGACCGGTGAACCCTCATACTCCTCTGCTGCCGTGGGCATCCCTGTCGCGTCTTCCCGGCTGCGTCATCCCTTCCTAGGCCTAAAGTGCGTCTTCCGCCATGCAGTTGCTCTCTCGGTGGGGCATGGTCGAAGTGGTTAAGGCGACTTCCATTGGCGTGGGTGTGCATGGAGAGGTGGGCTGGGTCCTGTGCCGCACCGGTGCCTCCTTGTACGTGCAAAATAATTATTCCTCCACTGACAGTGGGGACCCATTGAATGAGCCCTATATTTCCTGAAAAAGCGTTTCCCCACATGCTGGGACCACAGGCTACATCTTCGCCGCAAGGAAGTGCGTGCAGGCAAAAAGCGATTCACCCCACATTGCTGGGACCCACCAGCTACATCTTCGTGAGCAAGGAAGTGCACGGCGGTCGAGACCACACCTGTGGCGTCGCGTAGCATTGTCGTGCGGTGTGACGTTATGCGTATATCTTTGGTCGATGTAGAGAACGCATGCGTGTCGTAGTAGTAAAGACGCCGCGTGGCATGTACCGCGTCGTCGTGACGGTGTGCAGAAAAAGAAAATCTGACCGCATACGTACGTACGAGCGAGGTCTCAAGCGCCTACTACCGTGCATCACGTCTGGCCAGGGCAAATGTGTACATGGCTGGGTAGGAGCGCAGGCTTTCGTTGTCGTCGTGTTCATGGGAAACAGCCTTGGCTTGGCCGGAGCAGATGCGTCGTCGTGTTCGCCGGGAGGGCTTGGAGCGGAACAGCGGATGGAAGCGAGGCCTGGCGTCTGCGTGAAACGGAGAAAGCGGCCTTGTATTACGACCGACACGTTTGAAGCAGGATCCTGTTCCTCGGGAGAATGCGGCGTGCCGCAAGCGGAGAAGCGGACCTCCTACGGTCGAAGCAGGGGTCCTGTTGATGGAAGGGTGTGGCATACCATAAAGCGGAGAAAGCGGACTTGCGTTGGGCGCTTACAGTAAAGCAGGGGTCCTGTTCGCCGAGAGGAGTGTGGCGTGCACGCAAGCAGGGACTCCACGAGATCTGTTCATCTCCACCGTCGACCCCTCCAGCCTCCATGGAGCCTGTTCATCCAAGTCGACCTCCTCCTAGCCTCCACTGTATGTTCATCCATGGGCTCTGTTCATCCAGCCTCCACTGGCGCTACTCTCACTCTTTATTCAACCAGGCCTCTCCACGGGCTCTGTCCAACCATCCCTCCATGAGCTCTTTTTCATCCGGCCCTTCACCGTCTAATGTTCATCCGGTCCCTCCACGGGGTGGTCTGTTCATCCAGCCCCCAACGAGCAATCCTCGATCGAGGTCCTATTCATCCAGAGAGCAACACCACGGGACCTGTTCATCCACCCCACGGGAACTGTTCATCAAACCCCCAACAACACTCCTTTATTCATCCGGAGGCGGCATCGATCGGCTTCGATTAGCGGCGATGGCGAAGAATCGCTCAATCGAGTTCGATTAACGGCCATCGATCGATCGCTCGGGTTCGATAACGCCTAGCCTGCGGTGCAATCACTCAGGTTGATTAGAGAGCCCAACGCATCGCTTCGGGTTGATTAGAGCCCAACGCCTCGCACTTACGTGCATGCGTGTATGAAAGAAAGCAGCGCATCGCTCGGCCCGACCACCCGTGGCAAGGAACACCTCGATATTTTCCTCGCCCTCGCTTCTACCACGGTTTTTTCCATCATGGACAGCCCAAAGAATGTCATGCAGTTCCGTCTTCGGCCCGCCAGGATGAAAAGCCCATTTTCATGATGATTTTTTGTCATAGAAGTAGGACCCCACCACATCTATGATGATACGGGTTTTGTCACGTGCTCGTCATAGAAGTGTCATAACTATGATGAAAAAAATTACGTTCATTGTTAAAATGTCACGGATGTGTCTTTTTTGTAGTGAAAGGAGGAGGCCAGGACAAGAAAAGGCCATAAAGGCGCGGGCACTTCAGCGGCCCGACCCTCTGAAACCCCAGTGGTAAACGAGAATACCTGCTCGAAGGTAAAGCCTTTCCATGTCACCGTGACCCGATCCTACCTTAAAAGCGCTAGAGCACATACTAAACAATGATCTAAGGAGACTCCATGAAGATGTCTGGCGAGGAGAGAAAAGCCTTACGATCCGGAAAAACACGGACACCCGCTTTCTGCGGCTAAGGTGGCAATTTGCAGGAGGTTGTGCGTTGAAGCGGCCCTTGAATCAGTTCATCATGTGGATTTGAAAT